>CM044559.2:3329383-3364383 GCA_024416835.2 Perccottus glenii | reverse complement strand
CCAATGAGTTATATACTGTATGAGTCTCAATCAAATATGTTTATTAAATACGCAAATACTTAAACAGAAAAAGAATATTATTGACTATATAACTAACATTGACTCTTATATCATGTAATACTATTACTACTACTACTACAACAAATGTTTTAGAACACCCCCATTTTTCCAATTTTTGAAATGTATGCAGGTAAATATCTCATTGTACTCTGAAAATAAAGCATAAACAATTGAAGTTAAAAAAGAAATCATGGAATCAATTTATTAACCAAAAAAAAAGTATAACTTTTGACTCATCAGAGTAGCCACCTTTGACAGATATAACAGCTCAACACTCTGGTGGCCTGTCCCTCTGGACAAGTCACTGACCCTGGATCTGTCAAAACAGCCTTGGACCATCACACATCCCCCTCCATGTTTGACAGTTGAAGTCACACACTGAGGAACCATCCTTTCGTTCTACTCAATGGCGTGCAAAAATCCTGCATGATGAACCAAAGATTTATAATTTTGATTCATCAGTTACAACACCTTCTTCCAGTCTTCAGTCATCCATTGGTGGTGTGTTATGGCCAAGCCTCTTTTTCCTATTCTCATGTCCTAGCAATGGCTTTCTTGCTGTAACTTGACCTGTCAAACCAACTTGAAGTCTTCACAGTTGAAAGTGAGACTTGATACAACGCCCACTTTTGAGATGTTGTCGTATGAGCTGCCAATCACACAAGCTGTTAACTCTCAGAAACTTGTCTTCTGATGTTGTTGTGGCTTAGGGTCTGTCAGACTTCTTCTAGTCAGAGTTTGTGACTGGTGTAGGAAACTGTACTCACTGAAAAACATTTTCTGAAGACCTATGGGCTGACATTTGTGCTACTAGAATCTGAAACTGAATATGTTGTATTTGAATTTGAAGTGCTCAAACTGAATTTGAATTGGTCAAGTTGAATGAATGCCTTTTTAAAAACTGAATTTAAAAAGTGTAATCTGAAATCAAATGCTGTCGTAAATTAATTGCAGTAAATTGAAAATATATTTCTATTTTAAAAATGTAATTTATTTAATTTTGAAAATGCGTTTTTCTGTTCTACAATTCAATTTCAGTTAAAAAAATTCAGTTTTCTGAGCTTCAAGCTTGGTCTTGCAAAAGCCTTGGATATCAAGCCCAGATTAAGAGATATTAAACTAGAACCATACATCCTTGTGTCTACTCAAATAATAATAATAAAAGCACAGTCAATGAGATAAGAACTGGCAACTCTACATGCATTTTATAAAAGCTGTGTGTGAGCAAACAATACACATATTTATAGCAAACACACAGAGGGTGTTCAAACATAACAGGTGGGTTAAACAATCTTTATAAAACAACAAAACATGCATTGGCAGTAAGCACTGGAGTATGTTTCAGATAAATACAACTTATTGTCCATTAATAATGCTTTTGGGTGTGAGTGATATCTATATCAGTCGCAGTAGCAGATGGTCACACACAATTGTGAGCGGTGCATTTGGGTGTGCCAGGAGCAGCAGGAGGTTCTGGCTCATGTGTGCACACTACACCTTTATCTATGAGCCAAGCAGTTGGAAGGACTCCCTGTGGTTCAGGGGCAGGGAGCGGGCGCCATTGTTAGAGTCTGTCTGCATTGTTCGCTTCACGTCTCCATTCTGACAGAAGACTCACATACCACTGCTCTTTTCTGCTCTTTGTATGGTTCCTGTCCCAAACGCACGTCAAGTACAATCAAAAAAGTAGGGAACAGGCCAAAACCGTTTTCTACACCTTAATCAAACAACTTAAGCAGTGTATCATTGTGATGACAGTAGTTTATCATGTCAGCATTTGCATTTTCTTTCATCCAACAACACAGCACTAGCTAACTAATAAACTAAGTTCTGAGTTTTATGAGATCTGCTAAGAAGGTCATTGTGTGACTGACAGTGATGGTGGAGCTGAGAGCTGAGGGGCAACTTACTTGTGTCAACATATACAAATGTCCCACAGACAATGGGAAACGAACTGGACTGGCCTTAAGGTCTTTTACCCAGTCCTCATTGTTGCAGTATCTTCTTTTTTGCTGTATTTTTACATGTTTTGTTCAAAATGAGACAAATTCTGCTTTCCTGTTTGTGGTTTAGCAGCGGGGGCGGAGCAGCTGTCAGCAGAAGCTGTCAATCAAAACTGTGCACTCCAGTTAAATAAAGCTGATTGACTGACAGCTCTGCTGCGACGGTCTTTCCTACTGGTTACTACTGGACAAAGCAAAGCTGGACCTTTCACAAATGATCTATGGACAATATACAGTAAATGCTGGACAAAGTCTCAATTTGTAAGATATGGGATTTATTTTGAAAATGGGGCACAGTGGCTCAGGTGCGGTTGGCGGAAGGCTGGCGGTTTGATTCCCCCTCTTCACAGTTCCTGTCGTTGTGTCCTTGGGCATGTCACTTCAGTCAGCTTGCCTCCAGGTCCACAGCTCTGGTGAATGAATGTGGAGGTGAGTTTGGTGGTGGTTGGAGCAGGCATGAGCGTCTTGCATGGCAGTTCCCCTTCTGTCTGCCTCAGGTGTGAGTGTGTGTGTGTTAATGGGATGAATGGATGCATCATGTAAAGCGCTTTGCAATGCATTATACAGTAAATGCACACCATTTACTCAAAACTGGTGCAGTCCCACAAAAGACAAGACATCTGGTCAACCTATTGGTACTGTGTGAGAGCTTTTTTATGGTAAATATCTTATGTTCAAATATCTTATTTTGATTTTGACCTTTATTTGACCTGAAAAATCCCAATTAGATTATGGCAGGGGAGTCCATGGAGGAACTATAGTACATGTTTTTGGTGGTAGACAAAGGTTAAATCTCCAGAGAAAACCTACACAGAAACGAGGAGTACATCTAAGTTCCACACAGAAAGGCCCTGCCCTGACCGAGGATCAAACCCAGGTCAGGATCCTCACAAAGACGTAAGCACAGATGATCAGAAGTAGGTCCGAAGTGTAGCCCAGACACATCTCAGTGTGCACCTGATCTACACTTGACTCCTGAGACACTTTAACTTTAGAATTACATTTTCTGAAAGATACTTTTTAAAGAATAACTTGTGATGTGTCTGAGTGTAAACACATACTTCAGGTCTAACAGGTTCTACTGAAGCACAGCAAAAAAAAAAAAAAAAAAAGGTGATATTGATCGAACATGGCTCTCTGCTGAAGGACACTGGCCAGTGACTTTTCCAGATGGCGTTTATTAAAACTTTAATGGCTGCAGAATTTCATCTGCAGTAAAGCTGTCATTTCAGAAGGTTACTCTGCACTGTCATGTGGACACCCGTCCTGATTTAGGGCAGATGGATGTCCTTTTGACATTTTCCAACCACTTGGACATGAATCTCATTTATATTCATTTTGAGTAAAGTAAATCTGGTCAAAAATCTGTTTAAAAATCTCCGGAAATGATTGCGTATGTGTGGTGTTCACGCTGTGTGACCTTTGGCTGCTCACAGATAAGCAGAGATCGTTTTGAAGTGATAATACTGCATTAGAAGCTCTTTGACTGCCTTTAATATGATGGATTCAGTCGTCCTCAGAAGTCCGCTCCCCACTGAGAACAATGGAAACCCTTTATTTAAACTCTAACCACCAGCAATTGAGTCATAACTACTTTAAATCTCATCTTTTTTAGCAGCTTGAATACTGATTTTTTTTTTGTTTTCCCACAGCATCAACAAAGCAAGTCTGCTCATTGTGTTTTTTTATTTTTATTATCCCTTTATCCCTTTGGAGGTTAACATCAAACTGCGAAACCCAAATTTTAAGTGTAAATTTCAAGCAGTAACCAAATCTGTAGCAGCATAAATCATCTGGTTCAAATTGAAAATCAACCCCCTTAAAGTTTAAAGCAACATTGATAGCCTCACAGTCGGGTTTATGGCATGAAAAAAGATAACATTACAACTGTACAGTATTAACTGTAAAATGAGCAGTGCGGCAGCTCCGGCAGTTCTTCTTTTTGCAGAAGTTTCTTAAAAGTGTCTCAGTGGTAGAGTGGTCGTACTATAACGGAGAAGGAGAAGGTTAGTGGTATGATTCCCACTCTGCAGTTCATACTGTCATTGTGTCTTTGGGCAAGCAACTTAACCCTCTTGGTGGTCGGAGAAGGCGTGCATGCCGTGTGAATAGCCGCCCCCCTGTCCCAGGTGTAAATGTGTGTTAATGGGGTGAAAGGAAGCATCACTTAAAGCAATTTGGGTGCTCGGTAAGGGTACAAAAAAAAAAGCCCTATATAAATTTATATCATTTACCATTCAATTCAAGAATTAAAGAATTAAAGAAATGTTATATCCTGTCATAACCTCCTCTGCAATATGTTGTTTTGTTTATTGTTTTATTTGTCCTGTGGATGTATTGTATGTATGTAAGTGTCGTCCCCTGAAAAGCACTATACGAATGTGATGTATAATTACATATTAATTATAGATTATTATTATTATTATTATTATTATTATTATTATTATTATTATTACGTACCAGTCATCTAGGTCATCTTTAGGAATACTTTTTCAATTCTGGGAGATAAAAAAGTCTCATGGTATTAGAGCAAAAGGTCTTCACCTTAAAAACTCAGTCCAGATGCCTTTGCTTTAACTTTTTCTCATGTTCTTTTACCTTTTTTTTCCTTCTTGATGCTGGGGAATACTTTTCCCTAAATATTCTCTCTTTGTTCCCCCGACTCCAGCTTTACAAATGAATCACTGATAATGAACCCCTGAAGTGACACAGTAAAAGCTGTCTACAGGAGGCATGCCCCCAATGTCATGACGACAGTAATCTCAACATCAGGGTGGTCAATAGTCCGATTTTAAAAACTTTTAAAGACCCTAATTAATACTGGGCAATAATTTGTGAGTTTTTATTGCAGCCCTTGGTGTGGACTTTCAGGAGAGGAAATGCCCTAAGGCAGGTCTGCTGCTGAGAAACTGCCTAACAGGACACGAGTTAGGGCAATGTGTCCTGATTTTACGAGACAACTTACTTCTTGTTTCTGTGGTTAATTTAGCTGTTTAGTAAAGACTTACAGCTTTGTTTTTGGACATTTCTAAAAACTAACCTATTTCAAAACACGCCCTTAAATAGTAGAAAAAAAAAGTATTGAAAAGCATTTGCCCTTGGTACCAAGTGCTCCATAATAATATTTCTGCAAAATTCATTTCATTTTCAACATTTAAACACATAACTCACATTTGATTTATCATAACATCAGCATTTAGGAGCGCTTCTATTTGGAAAGCTCCTCTTTGAATGCATGATGAGCACTACCAGACCCCCGCACACAACAGACAATTTTCTACATATTCTTTCTACAAAGTATACAATAAACTTCTGCTATGATTTCTATCTTATCTATCGTAAATATACAAACTTCATCAAGCTACTTTAATGAGTTTGATAATGTCTTTGACTTTAAAACCAGTGAAAATCAATGTATGCTTTAGTTTACCTGAACACTAAATAACTGCATGGGTTTAAGTCTACAACATCAGCTGTCATATGTTATGAAACTGCTACTATATCAGAATGCTGAAGTCAGTCTAAAAAAAAAAAAAAAGTAAAATAAATATATACATCTATCCTCAGGTATTTTGCAGATGGTGAGAATCCTGTACATGTCAGCTGTTCTCTGTGCAAAGCCTCTGTTATAATTAGTCACTAAAGAGCCTTGAGGAGCCAGAGAGTTGCATTGTTAGCTGTTGCCTCTGGTACCAACCACTCCATTATAATATTTCTGCTGCAAAAATCTATTTAATAGCTCTCCTATTGTTGCAGGAGACAACTGATTTTCCAAACACATTCGTCACATCTAATTTCTCACATCATGAGTATTTCTCACATTTTAGTAGAGCACCACTGTAAAAGTTCTGAGAAAAGAAACCCTTGTCGAAATGATGTTGAACTGAGTTGAGGCATGACTCAACAGAGTCAGAAAATGTAGAACTCAATTGAGAGTTGGCTAAAATGATTAAATACATTTCAAATACAGTTAACTTAAATATGAAGCCTTGAGTTTTCACTCTCAGGAGAAGTTCTGATCTTTCACTCAAACCAAGATTAGAGCTTAAGCTAATGGTTGGTGACTACTGATAGATAGAAGTTGTGTCTGTGAGATGAAGTTTAAACATTTTTAAACATAATTAAATAATAATTAAACATAATTAAACATTAATGAATATGAGGGGGTAGCTCAAAGCTAACTAGCACTGAGACCGAGTGGAGCGGCTCAAATATCACACACACTGCTTTCAGTGTCACAGACCACGGACAGTCAGAAACAAAAAGAGATGCACGTGTCGAGAGTAGGGCTGGGTACCGAACTTCGATACCTTTATGGTATCGAATGAAAAACTTCAATTCTATGAGTATCGAAAAATTATTTATCTTTCGTGCCAAATTTGGTTCCAAAGCCAAGCGACCGGGTTTTTTTTTTTTGCCAAGCGGCTGTGTCTGTGTGAGCTTGTAGCATACGTGCATGTAAGGAACTACATTCGCCGTGATTGGCTGTTCACCACCACGTGATGTGACGGTGGGATATCTGAAGATACTCGCACTCACACAACACAAGTGTAACGTTAGTTGTTTTTTCTCCAAACGTTCCAGTTTTATAATGCCAAAGAGATCTAAAGTGTGGCTACACTTTATAAAAGTGGATGCCGAGTCAGCAGAAAGTTGCGGGGTATTCGACTGTAAAAAGAAGGAAATAGAGGAGCCTTGCACCATCGAGTCAAACCTGCCCCTTCAACATCATCTGGCATTTCTGACATTGTAGCAGGTAAGAAAGGAAGATATTACCTTTTTAGCGAACAGAAGTTAAAGTAATTGTTTATGCTAACGCGAGTGGTTTGAGTGTGTGGATGCAACTCTGCGTTGCGATGTAACGTTACCCAGGCGCTAGCTTTAACCTTATTCTTTGACCAGGCAACATCTTTGTTTTTCCAACGTAACGTTAAGGTTTCACATTTTAGAAATACTTGACAGATAAGTGTAATTTCCTACTTAAACCAAATGCATCCCCATGACGTTGACTACCACTTTATGTATGTTAGCTTGTGCTGCTAGTCGGTTGCTGTAGCGTTAGCGCTGTTATTTCCCCCTTCACATTAGCCTCTGCCTCCTTTTGCAGGAAGGCATGGCGATAGAAGTAACAACCAACAGCATGACCAGCACCTCCAGATTCAGGAGGAGATACAGCTGTACAGAGGTTTGCCGTGTACACTCAACACTCAGTGAATCCAGCAACTTGGTGCTGGAGTAAGAAGGACACACTGCCAATGCTATCCAGCTTGGCAGCCAGGTTTCTCTGTGTACAAGCCTACACAAATACAGTTTGATTTTGCACTAAAAGTTTTTTTTTTTACATTCCTTTGAATTTTAGTTGGTTCAATATTAGGATGTACACAATATAATTTATTTATTTATAATATGTTCATGTTGTGGCAAAAAGGTTTCTCTTTTTTTGTAAATTTTGGCCAAGTTAGGATTGATACGATGTGTGAGTGTGAAGTGTTACCAGAATTTGTTTTAATTAAGATGAAAAATAAAAGTTTTGTGTTTAATGTATTTGTGTTGATTTTGAAATGGATTTTAAAACACATGGTATCGAAAAAAGTATCGTTAGGAACCGGTATCGAAACTGAGGTATCGAAATTGGCACCGGATCGAAAGATTTTGAACAATACCCAGCCCTAGTCGAGAGCGTGCGACTCATTAGCGCAGCAGACTGTGCTACACACAGGTTTTGATAGACTGTCAATTATACTTTAACAACAAGCTTCTTTCTGAACAACAGTAAAACCAGGTAAACAGCTGAATAGTTCTTTACCTTTATTTCACTTTAGGTGTGTGCGCTGTGCCGTGTTCTCTGTGTGTGTGCCCCTGAGCTGTGACAGAGCGAGAGAAAATGACAGCGACATGCATTGTATTCAATATCAGCACCAATTTTAATGGAGTCAAATAAAACACAAATACGTCTGTGTTTTTCCAGAAGAATACTGTGGATAGAGGCAGGCCCAGGTGAACTTAAAGGGCTGGCACACTCTAATGAATGGAACTGTAAGTGGAAACAAAGTCTGTCATTTTATATTTTAAATAGAGGCTGTGATCAGTCAGTGATAATGTCTTTCAGTGATTGGTCTCAAAAATACTGATCCGAGCACTCTTACAGATTAGACTCGTACAGTTCATAGAGTTAGTTACAAGATGTCCACTGTCAGTGTGGTCTCAGTGAAGCTCCTCATTCACATCCTTTCAAGAGACGGAAAAAAAGAGCTCAACCATGTTGAGTTTATGGAGCAAGACGTTACATGTGGAATAAGCTCAGAGGTTACAATATAAAAAGGCAGAGCAATCTGTCAAAAAACAAGCTTTACACTTCAAATCGAGAGTCGTAGGTAATTAGTCTGTTATTTGTCTTCATCAGAAGAAAAAAACGAGTCAACACTCTTTATTAGTGTCAGTGGGTTTTAGAAACTTCTACATCTTTTTCTTACTGTCAGTGACTCCCAACAGTCTCTCATTGTTTATGTGTCCAAATACAAAGGCCAGTCTAATGGTACAAACTACAAAGTGAGCTGCTTAATACTCTTTATGACCAAATTCCTAAAAAGTCCAGTATCTGCTAAATATCAACACACTCACAGTACAATAACCTCCTACCCTCGACTGAATATAACATTCCCCTTACCTTACCTTACCTTATGTTATATATCACAAGTACTTTTTTGTTTGTTTTTACAAAAGTCTATTTATTATTTATATATGCCAGAGTCACGTGACTAACAGAAAAACAGTTGTCTAGTGTCCGAAACTGTTCACTAACTGAGTGCACTAGTGATTGGGGGGTTAGGGACTTTGAGTGGATTAGGAAACCAGCCAAGTGAAGCGCAGTCACAAAGCTAATGGAACCTCACCAAACACAGCAACACAGCAGGTGTGAGCACTTCCATACTTCCACTGGACCCAGAGGAAATACACAGCCAGGATACACTCAACTAGCATCATAAAACATAATAGTAGATTTTACTGAAGAGATTGTATTGAAAATCCCAGAGGCTGATCATCTGTGACATTAGTACAAAATAAAGTTGAAATGCTTGTCTCTGAATAGAACGTCCTCCGGGTGTGTTCTGCTCACACCTGTTGCTGTTGCCTCATTAGCTCTGCTGTATACCAGCTGCTGCTCGTCGTCTAATTACTCTGTGTCTACTGAACAACTCAAACAGAGAGCCATTTACCCGTTCCAACTGTCGCACCGGCGCTCCTGCCTCTTCCTGTGGAGATTTCACATTTACAAGACAATTCATTTAGTTTGGTTTTGGCGAGCTACTTATAAAATGACCAAGTCAAAATGATCTACCCACTACAAAAATGCAAAACATATATTCATTTACAAATATATTGAGGATTCTTTATATGTACAATGTATGTTGATGAACCTTGCAAACCATAATACTGCACAACACAACATAATTAACTATGTAGAATTTTCTGTCATTACCAGAGTTTACTCTGAATCAATTGAATCAAGTCAGAGATGCATAGTCCGGACAGTAGCTGCTGACAGATGAGGCAAACGCACTTTGAAAATGTCATTGTGAAAAAAATGTCCTCCCCCCATTCTGTATGAAAGCAATACGTTTTTGTCTACTCGGTCCAGCTCCCTCACTCGTTTTTATACCCTTTCTTAAGTTTAAGAGAAAAAAAACAAGGTTTAAAAATTGGAGGTCACTGAAGCTTGCTAGTCTTGCTGGACTGGATCGTCATTTGTTTGCGCTGTGACCTAAGCGTCAGAAAAAGTCAGATTTCATCTGACTGGCTGCCCTGTATATCAATCAAAAGATTGGATGGATGACGTCCATTTTTTTTATGTCATGCGGTCTACCAATACTACCTTGAGATTGACAGGTAGATCACGATCGACGTATTGAGCACCCCTGGATTAGTGGTTTTGTGGAGGTAGAAGAATTCAGAGCTGCTCTCACTGATTTGGCTTCATGGCCCAAGATCCAAGGCGTGCACAAAATGTGCCCTGCCCCTCTTTTTTGTTATTATTTTAGTTATTACAAAATAATCCTGAAACTTTCTGGCCATTGTCCAGGTTGTACCCCGCCTCAGGCCCAAAGCTTGACCCAATGTGAGATCGGTTTATGGGGCCCAAAACTTCCGGTAGTGTCCCTGGCTAGCGTTTTCTGCTCTAAGAAATAATGTTATTTTAATCATATTTTGGAATGATAATCTTTTAGTTTAGTTTGTAAGGTTAAATCTTGAAAAATGTCTTCTGAAGTAGATGATTTGGAATACACTTCTTGCCTCTTGCTTGACTGTGGGTCCAGTCATAAAGATTATATTTAGACATACCATTTTGGGAAACATATGTTTCTCCCATAGAGGGACATGTTGCACAAGAAACATATGTGTCTTTCCCTTTTTTGGTAACATTCTGAATGTATTCTGTGATTGGTACTTAGAACTTTACCATGTTTGTCACACTGTCGCTGTATATAACTGTGATCCTAAACAATAAAGCTTTGAGAGAGAGAACTGACTGAACCACAAACCAGCGTGTTGCCTCTTGTCTCTCTCCCTCTGATCAGAGTGTTTTGAAGCATGCATTATCGCCTGTAACTGTCAGATTCTAGAGCTAACACATCGGACCCAGCGATGCTGGGTAAAAAATAAGTTAGTGAAAGCTGACTATCGGGCCCAGCAAAGCCCAGCTAGGTAAAGAAAATTAGTCAAGCGGGAGCTGACTTTGGGCCAAACAAAACCAGATAAAGATCTACCAACTAGCTAGAGTAAAAACGTTATTTTACTTTCCTTCACAGAACTAATATAGCAAAATTAAACTTCAGCATGAATTCAGCAAGGGGACCTCATTGATTCTCAAGGTTTAATGTTGTCTTCCCTCTTCTTTTATATGATTATATATGTTAAGAACGTATATATAAAAAAAAATTACATAAGGAACTTTTTCGTGTCCTTTTTGGTTCTGCTGCCCCTGCCCCTGAAGAGGTCTGTGCACGTCACTGGCCAAAGATTAATCCAGGACACTATGTTTTCAAAGGAACTGACAAGAAAATTAACCTGATTAAAATAAATTTTGACTGTAAGCACAATAAAAGACTAAAATAGAAACTGCACCAACAAAATTTACATGGACTATTAGTTTAGTTCAGTTTATTGTATATTTGACAGGGAGCATGTGCAAACACATTAATCTTACAAAAGAAAAGATGCTTTACACCAGATTTAGCTAAACTAATTTTCATCTGTAGTCCCTGGGCGGATAAAACATTAAGATACAATAAAATAAGACACACTATACACAACATTCAACTTTCTAAAATTGCTACAATAAAACCTTACCTAACCTTAAACCTTACTAACTACCATAAACATAATCAGTGCTGACATAACTGGTTTTCTAATAATACTTTTCTAACATTATGAAAAAAGTCTCTCAGGTCAGAGGTCGGAGTATCTGGGAGATTGTTCCATTGATTAACGGCTTTGAACGAGAAGGCTGTCTGTGCAAAGGCAGAGCACTTTTGGGTAATCTGCAGTCATTTCGACTCGTGGACCTAGTTGTCCTGGTTCTGTTCTGAGCAGAGCTGTTCAAATTGCTTCAGTGGTGGAGGTGCACTGTTCTTTAGGATCTTAAAAAATAATCGTACATTTGAGTACACAATTAGATTCTTAAAAATGAGCATTTTTAACCGACAAAAAATTTGACAATGATGATGTCTTAATATTTTTTATCTAATACTTTTACAGCTTGGTTATAAAGTGTTCTTAATGGTTTTAAAGTTGCCTCACTTGTTTGAGAACAACAGGAAATACAATCATTGCATCCATAGTTTTGCTGCATCCTAAGTGAGCATTTGCTGAGCCGTGGCTCAGTGGTAGAGCGGTCGCACTTCAACCGGAAGGTTGGCGGTTCTATTTCCACTCAGTTCATACTGTTGTTGTGTCCTTGGGAGAGACACTTAACCCACCTTGCCTCCAAAGGTGTTCCAGCTGTAACACTGTTGAATGGAACCTTAATGTAAGCCGCTTTGAATAAAGGACGTCAGCAAAATTACTTAATGCAAATAAAAATGCATTTATATATTGCTTTTTCGTGCCCTTCTCGGGGACCCAATGTGCCTTACATCCTGCTTCCATTCACACACATTCACACCTGGGACAGACAGAGGGGGGGGGGGGAAGCACAAATTGAACCACCAACCTTCTGGTTAAAGGACAATCGCTCTACCACTGAGCCCCGTATGTTTGGGTTGTGTTCTGGATCAATATATGTTAAGAGATGGGCTCTGCACATATTTTGAGAAAAAAGTTCTATAGTTTTCTTTAAGGAATTATCACTTGGCCATGGCAGAGATTTAACTCAGACAGAGAATTATATTTTATCAGGTAATAAAAGCACTAAACTAAACACGTTTATAGGCTAAACCAGCTTGAAACCTCAGAACTTAACCAAGTTAACTTCAGCACAGAGTGGACCTCTCGTAATCTAAGGCCTCGTGCTGTTGTGAAAGACATTGGACACAATTCATTGTACTACAGTTTAGGCCTATGTACTGTATATGACACCATCTTTGAAACTGTACATCTGTCAGAGTATTAGAAACGTGATGTTGGTTCATTGGTTCCTATTTCTACTCAACAGGAGAACAGATGTTATAAGGCTTTGACAGGAGCCTCTCACAGCAGCTGATGCTGGCCAGGACAGCTTTATTTAAAAGAAACCTTTTATTTGCAGAAATAAAAAACGTCCTGTGGCATTAGACACTGGTTATAAAATATAAATGTGACCAATTTACCTTGCACTACACACACTCTGTGAACTGGGTTAGTCCAAAAATAAAAATCTAAAATATAGGTGATCTCACCTTCTCACTGCTATAATAAAGAAATGGGCTAGACTTTCCTTCTCCAGCCTGTACTGTACAGACCCAGCCTCATGTCCCTGTAGCTCCTGAAACTGAGAGCTCACCTCAGACTGGCCTTCAGCCTCTCCTCCTCTGAACCACTGCTGCAGTTCCCTCAGCCTGACACAGAACATGGACTTACATTCTGTTATTTTAATTTGATTATTAGTTAGAGACTTACAATGTGCTGTAAATGTCTCAGAAGCTTTGCCAAAAACATTAGAACACAGCTTGTTGTCGGCGTCCTGCTCGTTGACAAGACAAAAATAGCACGAGCCAATCACACGCAAGCATCATCCAGCCAATCAGAGAAGAGCATTATGTTCATAGAGGCAGGACTTGTTGCAGAGTAACACATGACAGGCTGAGGAGGGAGCTGACAGCTGTGTGTCTGGTCTGTGAGAGGAAAGAGGCGGGGCTCAGTGAGCAGCGAGAGACAGACACACGCTGATCAGAGAACATCAATTAATATCAGAAAATCTAGACTATTGAGTAACAAATCAGATTTTTTCATTTTTTTCATTTTTTTACCTTTTTCACCTGATTCTGATTCCTAACAGGCGCAGTTGCTCTAGAGCAGTGTCTTTTATAAACTGTGGTTAATGCAGGTATTTATGGAATAATGGTTGGTGCAGAGGAACTTCAAACTGAACAAAAACTTATCACATGGAGATTGGCCTCTATTAGACATATTCTGTAAAGCTTGGGTGGTAGTGCATTGGATTGTGGGGTTTCAGTTAGCTCATTTCTTATTAGCAGGAAACATCCGCAGGCACTTTGTAAAAAAGGTAAGTAATGAAGCTTTAATGCTCCTTTCTTACTCCTTCTTCTTAGTGAAGTCAGAATTTGGATACCGAACGCAAACAGCTGGTGAGGTCAGACTGTGCATGCAAACACAGTGAGTGTTACACAGTTTCTTTGCACATGGGAGCTGGTGTTGCCCTACAGCTCTTGTTCATGTTGGCACATACAGCAGACCTGTCCAGAATGTGACAGTAACATATGGCTGATTTTTCCCAGCTCAGGGGGCTTTAGTGTCACGTTCAAGGACATCTCCCGCGGCACACAGAGTTTACATACATTACTGTTACATACTAAGGTAATGCAGGAGGGAAGTACCAGCTATTGGATGTTGTTGCCAGTACCTACTCTGTTTTTACTTACAACAAAAAAATGACTGAGGTAGTTTCCTACACATAATTACATGATCATTATTAATTTGTGGAAAACCATTTTATCAAGTACTTGTTGTTATTTCTACAGACTAGAGGCATTTGGGATGTTTTTGAACCAGTGGGACATTAAAGGCAGCTCATAGATCACAGCCAAAGCTGCTGGCAGCACACTGGGTACATTCAGCTTGAAGGATGAGACCAGTATCAGTGTTTGCATCTCCTGTTTGTCAAAGAATGGCATTTTCTTATCTGCTCCCTAATCTGTTAGATCTAAACGGCTGTTTATTGGGAGAATGCCACTTTAGGCGTATTTATTTATCTGGCTTTGAACGTGGGTAAATATGCGTAGGGTAAATGGCAACTTCAGAAGACAAGGATTGTATCATGACTCAATTTAAGAAAAAAGTTACAGTTTGATTTTTGGAGATGTGAACATGCTTAAACTAATCCTCCTCTGGGGAAAGACAGGTTTGCCTCAACAGGCAAGGAGCATCTTTATCAACCATCAAAAGTGGAGTAAGACTTGTTACTTTCTCAGCTTAGCGCAGTGGGTCTGGAACCCCTCCTGCTGACTAGGACTTCCACTGAGTTCAATATGTCTGACCAATCATAAATCTTGATCTAAAATGGTGCAGGCTTTATGCAATGCTCATTTTTTTTTACCTCTGAATTCTGATCAGTTTTATGTCTTTTGGTTTCACCTCTTGGAAATCAAACTCAAACCGAGAGGAACTAGACTAAACCTTTGTATGGAACAGAAACATAATTGGATGGACTAGGTCTTTCATTACATGACCCAAAATCAGGAAAAAGTGAAACGTAGTCTTAAGGTCTTCAACATTAATCACATTATGAACTACCTCAAGGTTGTTGTCAACATTACTCTTAGGTTTAGTTCCAGCTTCAGTCCTGTCCAACTGCTGACCTCTCACAACGAGTACACTAACCTACAAGGATAACACAGAGAGTGATGCATTTTTACACTTACTACACTAAACTTTCACACAGAAAAATATAGAAAGCACAAAGCACATAAAAGTCACTGCAATGGAGTTGGTTTGTATAAAGTTGCTGTGAAGAGTGGGGCCATAAATCCAAGACCATGCAATAATTAAAGCTCTTATTGCTGTGCTCTAGTCACTGCTCACCTCGCTCTGTTTAAAGTCCCCCTGCCGCTTCAAAAACTGCATGGAACCTGTTCACATGCTCATATGATATTACTCATTTTAAGTCATTGTAGCTGCTGGCTTTATTCTGACAGGTAGCCGCTTAGCTCTTCAAAGTTAAAAGACATGTTGCTGTGTTGTTTGATTGAGTCCATATTTACACCAGACATCTACCTCCTCTGTGTGTCTGTTTCAACACAAGAACGAGAAACCTTACCATTGTTTTACTTTGTCTAATGAAGTTAAATTGATCAAAGAAACCTTTTAAATTAAGCTGGGATAGGCTCCAGCCACCCAGGGACCTAATGGAATGAGCTTTACATGAGAAATGATGAATTTAATAGACTGCCATCACACTTATGTTGCACAATTAGATCAAAAATAAACTCGACATAAAAGTGTTAAACCATTCCCTCCTTGAGTTCTAAGTACTGCACTAAATAGATGTGATTGATGTTGTGATTGATAGATTTGTGAATAGAGTCAAGAGATAGACGGATAGAGCCATTTTCTTTCTGTTGTGACTTTTGAGAATTTAAACGTCCTTTTTATTTTATGCAGAAACAACATTAGTCTGATACTTCTGAGCGTCCTGAAGCTGGTCCAAGTGTCTCCCTCTGAACCGTCTGTGGACAGCTGCCACTCAGTAATGATAGCTCTGGGCTCTTCCTGTCGCTAAGTCCAAACAGACAGAACAAGACCACAACAACTCTTTCTACTCTCCTCTTCAATTTGTGCTTTCTCATGAGGACATGTAGCCACTTTGTCAGATAATCTTAAAGGTGTTTTCATTTCACTGGGTTACAGCGCCAAATCAAAGCCCAGAGGCCTCCACTCCTCTTATTTCAGTTCACTCGGGGAAACAGCTCTCAGACTCATACCATCTTCAGAGGGACATCCTTGATGCTTTTTAAATCAGATCAGAGAAACTGTCCATTGTCACAGGTCTGTAAAAACCCACAGGGAACACAAGTGTCTCATAATATACTGTAATATTATCAGAGCACTGCACTAGAGTGCGTCGGTAACACTGTGAGAGATGGGCTTTCAGGGTGGAATGTCCTCACCTCAACAGCTGAGTGAGACCACGCAAATGAAAATCATCCTTCACCTGCAGGACCCAATGTACTAACATGGATTTTATATTCAGTCCACAGAATCATAATGAAAGAAATGTCTGGACAAAGTCTCATAGAACACATTGTTACTGAGGCTGAGAAAGAGCATGTTCTACACCAATATAATCTACATTTTTACTGATCATACTTTGTGTTGCAGGGGGAGGAGCCTATCCCAGCCTACACCCTGGATCACAAAACCCTTACATACACTGCCAACTTTTGGAGTCACTGTTCATCTGGCTCATTATGTCCCCTCCAGGTTCAATGGGATTATCATCTCTGATAAAACCTTCACATGCACATGCTTCTACTTTGTATTTGAAGTCATTGTGGCTGCGTGTCTTGTAACAGCAGGTACCAATGCAGCTGCTAATTTTGAAAAAGATTGATGCTTCATTCAGTGTCTCTTCAGCCTATTTCATACAAATTCTTAAACAAAGAACCTCTTTAATTTGATTTCCATTGTTGTATGCAGGTAAATTGTGCAATGATGATCAAACCAAAGGATATAGAAGCTGCACACACAAGAGCAGTGGTGGGAATGATCTGTGAGGCAGTTTTGTGTTTGAGACCATGGCCACACATTTCTTAATGCCCTCTTTTAAATAAATAGGATAAATATGTCTGTATTTTTCACTGTAAACAGTATGCGCTGTATGTTCTGCAGGTGTGATGTTCAGGGTCATATAATCAACATGACATTAGGGCCCTGGACTATGAACCCAGTTGAATCCATCCCAGCTATGTCACTCCTACCCATTTAGACAAAACCTAACAATCCTGGTCTGGATAAGTGGTATCACAAAGCGGGTTATCTACTCTAGAGTTAACTCTGGTGTGAGTGTAACCCTACGGTGGTATGCCCTGTTTATAGGCAGGCTAAGGATCTGTTGTAGGAGTTATCCAAATCTAGGTACGATGAGGAGGTTGGTTATGTACTGATCATATGGTCGAAAGACTCACAGACTCCACTCCAAAAGAAGCACAGAAAATGGATAAAAGTTCAATGTAACTCTTAGTCAATTTAATATCCTTGTTTCCTTGTTCAAAATTCAATGTTTAGTTCAGTTCACATAACATTAGTACCACTGATGTTAACAAATTTGGCACCACTTGAGATCCCATAAAACAAAACAAAAAAGGAAAATCCTTCAGAAAGAAAATAACCTGTTACCCTTGAGTGCACTCGAATAATTTAACTGTCCAACCATCCCTTCAATACTCAGCGTCCATATCAAACCACCCAATGGAACCGTTGCAGCGCTGTTAGTTGAGGATGTGGATCAGGGAACCAGGCACCAGGGCAACAGAGAGGAATCCAGCTTCAGTAGAACACCAGGGATCCGTGACCAGAATAAACCTCAAAAAACAGTCTACACAAAAATGTGCAGAAAATTAATTAATGTTCAACTAAATGTCATTTTTTCCATCTTTTCATCATTTAAGAGTCCATATGTTCAACAATACAACAAAAATTAAAATCAACCAAATGGAATTGACAACAAAAATACAGTATAGCATAGTAACTCAAAATTAACATACTTGACTCAACAAAATAATTCCCTTTCAAAATGCATTTTTTCATTATACCAAAATATACAACAAAATGTACCTGTGTGGTAACATCCACTGCTATTGTAGATAGCCAGACTGTTTTTTTCCACTGTAATCCACTGTAACGTTGAAATGTAAACTTCTTAGTCATTTCACCATTTTAGCTTCAAGCTAATCAACACAAAATTATAGTTTTCACTCACCAAGATAACTTCGTTTTACAACAGGTGTTTTTTCAATGTACCAATTTGTAATGTTTCAAATTCAACCTTGAGGATATATTTCGTTTTCTAAATCAATTTAAATCTTAATTACTTCTGCTCTGGCTCCGTTTTCAGCTTTTTTCAAGGCAGCTCGAATGGCAGAAAACAGCAGAAGAAGAACGTTTCATTGTGCACTGCCACCTAGTGGCCAACTGGATATTGCATTTTACCTAGTTTTCATGTTTTGCATTAAAGATCATTTCAGGACTTTATTGGGGCAAAATTGACAGGGCTACACCCTCCCCCTCTAAACCACATGAGTCCCTGCATGTGCTTTAAATCTGACAAGATATCTGATGGTCAGGAATAATGTCTTGGAGTTTTCCAAAAACTGACTGAGGGCAAGGATTAGGGGTTTCCTAGCTCTTCATAGGTGAACTTGGGTGGGGGGTATCTTTCTCTGTTTGAACGCCTGGGCTGCTTATCTTGTTCTTCCCCACAAGTAACTTCTGAGTGCCCTTTAGGGGTTACAGGAACCCTGTTCGTGTCATGAGTTGGTGTTGGGTCTGTGACCACAGTGCTTTGCAATATCTCATCTTCTGGAATGTCTATGATGACATGGCCACTTTGGGTTGGGGACTGATGGACAGTTGTATTTGTGTCAAGAGGTGCAACTGAGTGATCAAAAATTGGTTGGAGTCCTAGCGATTTGAACTCAGGAGCCATGGGGTCCAGAGAAGACTGAGATTCAGTGATGGGAATGACTTCAAACTCTTGTACATAGGGTCCCCATGTGGTGAACTGTGGAGGTTCATTCACATAGTAGCCATCATCCTCTTCTTCTCTGTCCGAGTACTCACATTCCATCTCTTGGGTTTGCCGATTCCTCAGGCGCATTTGAGTTTGTTTGCTTTGGTGTGGCACTGAATCAGGAGTAGTCTCAACTGGCAGAAATCCACATGGTAAAAGTAAGTCCCTGTGAAGCGTACGCCGAGGGCCAATTCCTGTTTCTGGCTTGACTACATACACAGGACCACCATCAATCCGTTTCACGATATGGATGGGCCTTTCCCATTTATCGGCTAACTTGTGTTTGCCACGGATGTTGACATTCTTCACCAAGACACGGTCCCCTTCTTCTAATTCAGCAGTTTTCACCTTGGCATCAAATCTGTGCTTATTCCTTTCTCCAGACTTTTTAGAGTTCTCTGCAGCTAGTGCATAGCTTTCTTTAAGTCTCTGGCGCAAGTTTTGGACATATTCTGAATGAGTTGTATGAGTCTCAGTTGGAGGTTTCAGGCCAAGTATGAGGTCAACTGGCAGAGTCGGCTGCCTGCCGAACATCAGCTCATACGGTGAATAACCTGTTGCATCATTCCTGGTGCAGTTATGCGCATGTACAACAGGCCTCACAAAGTCTCGCCAGTGATGTTTGTCTTTCTCGTCAAGGGTACCGAGCATGCTGATAAGGGTCCTGTTAAAGCGCTCCACAGGATTCCCCTGAGGATGGTATGGGGTGGTGCGCACTTTCTCAGCCCCTATGAGCGAACATAGCTCCTTGATTGTGTGGGATTCAAAATCGCGTCCCTGATCACTATGAAGGCGACTAGGGAATCCATAGTAGACCAGGAAGTTTTCCCAGAGAGCTTTAGCAACAGTTCTGGCCTTTTGGTCTTTTGTTGGCACAGCTACTGCGAAGCGGGTGAAATGGTCAGTGATGACTAGTATATTTCTGATGTCACGGTTGTCGGGTTCCAGGGACAAGTAGTCCATGCAAACAAGCTCTAACGGGTAAGTTGTTTTGATATTCACCATGGGTGCTGCTCTTTGTGGCTGAGTTTTTCTTCTGAAACAACGTTCGCATGTGTGACACTTCTTCTCGACTGATTTTTTCATTTTAGGCCAAAAACATCTGGCACGAGCAAGATTGAACACACGCTCTGGCCCTAAATGACCAACCTCATCGTGAAAGCCTTTGAGAGCTCTTTCTCTGAATTCCTCAGGTAAGACGAGCTGATGAATTTTGTTTCCTCTGTCAAAACACGTTCTGTAAAGGACATCATCGATGAGCTCAAACTTATCCCATTCCCGAAGGAGCAACTTGACTTCAGGTGACTCAGCTCTCACGGATTTGAAGTGGGGCTTTTGTCCCTTTTTTACCAAGGTGATGACTTTCCCAATTGATGGATCGTTCCTTTGTGCTTCATGCCAATTCTCCTTTGTCATGCCAGGTACAGTGTCTTGTCCAGTACCAGTAAATAGATCAGGTAAGGAGGAGGCATCAACAACAAGGGACTCAGCAAAGACAGGTAAGGGCATAGTTACTGAATGGCGTTGACATACAGCTGAGACTGCATCAGATGGAATCTCCCCCTCTATAAGGCGGTTTGTCATTGAGTTGATCCGTTCTTTTTCCTGCAAGTACTCATGATCTTCTTGAGGAGCTGCTTGAGGTCTCCTTGACAGTCCATCCGCATCGCCATTAGCACGTCCAGCTCGATATTTGATGTTGAATCTGAAGGTTGAGAGGGCCGCTAGCCAGCGGTGTCCGGCGGCGTCAAGCTTTGCAGATGAAAGGACATAGGTAAGCGGGTTGTTATCTGTCAGGACTGAAAAGTCTGTACCATACAGGTAATCACAGAATTTCTCACAAACTGCCCACTTTAATGCTAGAAATTCTAGTTTGTGAGTAGGGTAGTTCTTCTCGCTCTTGGATAACCCTCTGCTGGCATAGGCTATTACTCTAAGCTTTCCACTTTGAACTTGATAAAGAGCTGCTCCTAACCCCTCACAACAAGCATCTGTATGTAACACATATGGGAGCTTTGGATCTGCAGCAGTACAGGGGCCGATGTCAACTTTTCAACCAGCGTTCTGAAAGAGGACTCACACTCAGGTGTCCACTCTGAGCCAAAGGCTGCTCTGGGGCTTATACCAGTGTTGGGTCTCAGTGTTTTATAAACTTTACCTCTCTTTTTAGGTGGATAGTACCCAGCGGTGAGAGGCCTGGCGATTTTTGAGTAGCCCTCCACAAATCTTCTGTAATACCCTGAAAATCCGAGGAAGCGTTTCAGCTCTTCTCTGTTTCCAGGGCGGGGCCAATCTCTCAGAGCTGACACTTTATCTGGGTCTGTGTGAACTCCTTGAGCATCAACAATATGGCCCAGGTATTTCACGGAGGACTTGAAAAACTGACACTTCTCTGGGGATAGTTTTAGGCCATAGTTTTTTAGACGATGAAGCACCTTCAGGAGCCTTGCTTCGTGCTCTTCTAGAGTCTGGGAAAAGACAATGCGTCATCTAAAAACACCAAAACCTCGCTCAGATGTAGGTCACCAACACACTTTTCCATAAGGCGTTGAAAAGTGCTGGCGCGTTGGTGACACCTTCGACATCTGATTAAATTCGTAGAAGCCTAATGGACATGTGAACGCAGTTTTGTGTTTATCTTCTTCCACCATTTCCACCTGGTAATAACCAGACTTTAGATCCATCACCGAGAACCATCTTGCTCCACTCAGGGCAGAGAACGTCTCTCGATGTTAGGAAGAGCATAAGCATCCTTAATAGTGCGGCTGTTAAGCTTCCTATAGTCAATGCACAGTCTGATCTTTCCATTTTTCTTTTTCACGACAACCACTGGGGATGCAAAGGGGCTCTCGGATTCCCTTATTATACCAGCGTCCAGAAGCTCTCTAAGGTGTTGTCTGACAGCTTCTCGATCGCTGGGGTGTATCGGCCTGGATCTTTCTTTGAAGGGCCTTTCGTCCTGCAGACGGATGGCATGTTTCACGGCGATGGTATGGCCAAATGACAGCTCATCAAGCGCAAAAACCTCAGGAATGGAGTTCAATTTATCTCGAATGCGTGTCTTCCACTCCTCTGGCATTGGGGAGTCATCCAGATTGAATGAGTGTTTGCCATTTGATGTTTGTAAATCGACTTGTGCAGAGGAGGTCATGGGCATTACACTCTGAACTGCAGACACTTGACCAATGACACACTTTGGATGTAGGGTGACAGTGTGATCTGTGGTGTTACTGAGGACTACGGGATCTTGTTTGAAGCTCTTGTGTTTATGTTTATTAGTGCACACTGAATGAACAACCCTCCCGGCAGGAAGGAAGATTCAGGGGGTTCAACGACAAATGTCATATTAGGATTGGCTTTTCCGACTCTAACATCTCCAAAAGACACATTTTTTCCTTGCCGGAATAGTAATGGGCTCTTCTCCGTGCAATTTCACTAGGCAAGCTTTAGCTTCTCTTTCGCGCACTCCATGTTGGAGTAGTACTGCAAAACTGTCCGATCTTCTGAGAAACTTGAACTTGTCATAGCCTATTCCACGTTGGTATAACTCAAGCAAGACATTGGTGCCAATTAAGACAGGAACCTTGCTATTGAACTGGTTTTCAGGGACAATGAGTGCCAGAACAGACATTTGCTCTTCTGTTCCAGTAACATTCTCAGGGAAGGTTAAATTAACTTCCACGTACCCCAGGTAAGGCACTGCTTGACCTCCAGCCCCTTCGACCTCGAGAAGATCGTGTATCGACTGAACAGGTAAGTTTGACATGTATTTAGAATGAAAAGTCTCTGAAATTGTTGTTACTTGGGACCCAGTGTCGAGAATAGCATCACATTTCATGTCTCCAACAGAGATGTTCGAAGTGCAACGGGGTCCCACAAGTCCAGGCGGCAATTTGTAGCCAGAAGAACTACTGCATTCAGGGGAACACTCATTGTGGGTCAATGCTATGGGACATTCTTTGTCATCAGCTCCTGGTCGCCCCAAGGCAGGAGCCTCTAGAAGTTTAAAGATGTTCTGTTTGCTGCCTGCTTGTCCCAGAATTTGTTTCGTTTTTCTTTGAGCTCTGCATTCTTTTTCCGGACGAGGCCTGGATTGGGCTCAAAAGTGCACTTTGCAGCGATGTGGCCATCGCCCCCACATTTAAAACAAAACCAGGGCTTAGGTGGCGTCGGAGATTGGGGGGTTGAGTCTCTATTGGAAGCTTGCACTAGTAAACTTTCAGTCTTAGCAGGCGGTTCACCTTGGCCTGGACGGATCCACACTCCCTCATGCCCTTCTCCTTTCTTCCCTTGCTGTATTAGTTTTGCAACCTGTATCCTCAACTCTGCAACTTCCTTTTCTAGCTTAGAACCTGTCTCGTGTTTCTTTGTTGTAGTGGGGACAGCTTCAGGTTCGAATAATGGCATGTTCATAACTGAATGAACATGTACAGCAGCTTTCGTGCTTCCAAGGTGCTTTTTCATGCGATCCATCTTTGCTGCTCTCCTATCCTCCTCCGTTCTCAAAAGCAACAACAATTCTGGGAATGAGGGGGGATTGGGTTTCCTGTGTTCGAGCTGCAGGCCAATGATCAGACTCTGGTCCCAGCACCCCCTACAGAACTGCCGGAGTAAGTACTTGTCAGACTCTGCAGCTGAAACTCCCCCTCTAGTTACGGCTTTGGTGAGGAGAGTCTGGAGCCGGCCCAAATAGACAGAGGGTTTTTCACCTGAGTTTTGGTTAGAGCCCAGGAAGGTAGCAAATAGCTCCTCTCCATCTTCGACCACTCCAAATGCTGACTCGAGCTGGGTGAGGTAAGCTTGAGGGGTTGCATCCGTCCCAAGTGGCTTAACAATATCCGCTGCTGGGCTGAGGAGGCTCTCCAAAATTCTCCTTACTTTCTGTGAATCAGAGACAGACACGTCTTTAAGAAGTAGGTCTACCTGAGTACTCCAGGAATCAAAATCAACTTCTCCATTTGGTTTTGGCAGCCTTCCTGAGAATGTACGGATCCTGCTTTGACTGTAGCTAGACGGTGTGGAGTCACTGCGAATGAAATGTTCAACAATAACTTTTGGACATGAGGTGGGTTAACTGTGCCTTCATCTAGAAATGGACTCCTTGTAGCAGTAGCTGGGATGTTGCGGTTGACTGCATCAAATGGATTAGCGATATCATTGTTGGTTTGCATATCACCATCTGTACTGAAACCATTTGTGGAGGCAGCAACAGGATTTTTAGAGGTCTGTAGCTGAGTATCTGGGCTTTGCGGAGGGGCAAGTTCTGTCTGGGGCTGGGCACTCTGCAGTTCATTTTGAAGTGCTTCCCAAAAGCCAGCTTTACTGATTTCAGCAAGAGAGCTCAATTCAGCTAAGCATTTCTGAGCGAGTTCCCGTCCTAGTTCTTCCTGGCATAGCTCACGGACTGTCTTGACACACCAGGTAACTGCTGGATCATTGGGACTGGGCCGGTTACCTAGTTGTAGTGGGTCGAGTCTGGATATTGTTCGCTCTGCTGTGTATTCAATGAGTGTACGGCCTCGGGGTTGTTCTGGGTCATTGGGAACTCTGACTACTTTCTGAATGTCCCCGTTAACTTTAAAGAACTCTGTAATGTCATCATCAGAATAGGTTTCGTCTATGCCTGTGACGTATAAACAACTAGACCCATGCACCTTAAATTGATTACAAAGATCCATTTTTAAACGGAGTCTTAATGTACTTCAGCTTTGGGGTGGAGTCTATTTTACACACTGTACTAACCTCCTGGCTGGCTCGCCACTTATGTAACCCTACGGTGGTATGCCCTGTTTATAGGCAGGCTAAGGATCTGTTGTAGGAGTTATCCAAATCTAGGTACGATGAGGAGGTTGGTTATGTACTGATCATATGGTCGAAAGACTCACAGACTCCACTCCAAAAGAAGCACAGAAAATGGATAAAAGTTCAATGTAACTCTTAGTCAATTTAATATCCTTGTTTCCTTGTTCAAAATTCAATGTTTAGTTCAGTTCACATAACATTAGTACCACTGATGTTAACAAATTTGGCACCACTTGAGATCCCATAAAACAAAACAAAAAAGGAAAATCCTTCAGAAAGAAAATAACCTGTTACCCTTGAGTGCACTCGAATAATTTAACTGTCCAACCATCCCTTCAATACTCAGCGTCCATATCAAACCACCCAATGGAACCGTTGCAGCGCTGTTAGTTGAGGATGTGGATCAGGAACCAGGCACCAGGGCAACAGAGAGGAATCCAGCTTCAGTAGAACACCAGGGATCCGTGACCAGAATAAACCTCAAAAAAACAGTCTACACAAAAATGTGCAGAAAATTAATTAATGTTCAACTAAATGTCATTTTTTCCATCTTTTCATCATTTAAGAGTCCATATGTTCAACAATACAACAAAAATTAAAATCAACCAAATGGAATTGACAACAAAAATACAGTATAGCATAGTAACTCAAAATTAACATACTTGACTCAACAAAATAATTCCCTTTCAAAATGCATTTTTTCATTATACCAAAATATACAACAAAATGTACCTGTGTGGTAACATCCACTGCTATTGTAGATAGCCAGACTGTTTTTTTCCACTGTAATCCACTGTAACGTTGAAATGTAAACTTCTTAGTCATTTCACCATTTTAGCTTCAAGCTAATCAACACAAAATTATAGTTTTCACTCACCAAGATAACTTCGTTTTACAACAGGTGTTGTCTAAATTTCAATGTACCAATTTGTAATGTTTCAAATTCAACCTTGAGGATATATTTCGTTTTCTAAATCAATTTAAATCTTAATTACTTCTGCTCTGGCTCCCGTTTTTCAGCTTTTTTTCAAGGCAGCTCGAATGGCAGAAAACAGCAGAAGAAGAACGTTTCCTTGTGCACTGCCACCTAGTGGCCAACTGGATATTGCATTTTACCCTAGTTTTTCATGTTTTGCATTAAAGATCATTTCAGGACTTTATTGGGGCAAAATTGACAGGGCTACATGAGAGCGTGTTCATGTGAAACAGGAGGAGTCGGAACTAAACAACCAATCACAGCAACATGTTGGAGAGAGTTTACATGAGGAAAAACACTGAAGTAGGCCACACCAAACTCCTGCAAAACGAACAGCACCAGAGACTAAAAACACTAAAGACTAACATCAACAGAAATGTGGAGTCTATGTTTTAAATACTGCATTTAAATAAAAATCACGTCTATTAATCCGTTAATCTCAACATAACTGACGATAAAACCCATTGTGAGCACAATGTCACAGCTGCCTCGCTGTACATTTGTGCTCCAGTCAGACGGCGCTGCTGCAGACACTTGTCTTTTTTCTGTCTGCGCTGTATCTTTCCCCTCCTCCTCGACACCAGCAGCTCTTTTGTCACCGTCGTTTCAATCGTCTACCTGAAACTCAACCAGCTCCAGAGCAGGTTAGTCGTTCAGTCTAAGTTACCACAGTGACCTACCTTGATAAAAGTCAACCAGCTTTGTGATACTGAAACAGTATGACCTCCTAATCCAGCTTTATGGTACAAGGCCAAGGTCTCCATAGGATAACAACAACAATACTGTGGCTTTGGGTTTAGCTGTTAGAGTGTAATTTTCAATGCCTTGATTATTTCTTTCTTTAATACATTAAATATTCCCCATAGAGCTCTGTTTTCTGAACCAAATGCTTATGTTTTCTAGAGATAACAAAAAATAATTTAACAATGTTTTGTTTCAAACAAAAAAACTGTAATAAATGTAACAAAATAATACATCTGTTGTCCTCTTCAGATCTTATTTTTTTCTCTTTTTGGACAAAGTGCATAAATAGATCACAAGACAACAAAGTGCACCGAGAGCTGTATTTTTCTCACATTAAGGATAAAAACCACAGCGTTTGTCACAATAATGTGAGATTGAAACCAACGCTGAATACATTTTGTGAAACTAAAACAGTGCATTATTAATCCATTAACAGCAGCTGGAATCAGTTTATTTTGTTACATTTCTGCAGCTCTGTGCAGTCCTTCTCTTTCAGCTCTGCTTCTATGTCTTTGTATCTTTAATATTTGGATTCTGCGTTGCTCTTTCTTCTCTTTTAACTTTTGGGAGCCAGTGAACTCTTGCACTCTTCTTTCACAGCCAGGCCTCCCTCTGTGCTTTAGAGCTCCTCCAAAGGATGAAATATCCAATAGTCACTGTCATCACTTTTTCTCCAGGGATCACCTCACTAAAATAAGACCTGATCGTATATTCACAATGAAAATAAAGATATTTTGCTCTGCACCAAAAAGTATTTTTATTAAAACCAGTGGGTTCAATGATGATCTTCAAATTATAAACCCTTGGCATTTCAAACTTGTTTTCAAATGCTGCATAATAGAACAACATCATGTCATCCAAGGTTGTGCCAGCCCAGTACATTATACGTACAGTATTTATATAAAAAAAACTCTAAACGGTAAGGCAGTAGACACTAGAGATTAGTGACTGGTTTAAGGATATTAGAAGTTTTAGGTGGATGATCACAGCTGATTGGAGCAAAGTGCATGCTGGTTAGTTTTGTGTTCGACTTGATGCCCACATGCTCTGATTTATGTGCCAGTAACAGTGATCTGTTAAGGGCATATGCACCGACTACAAATAGTCAGTGCATGACAGTAAATTATGTCTTGTCAGCATGTGCACTGACAGCTGTTTGGGCCCCATAGCTGTAATTTTGTTATCTGTATAAACTTTGTACTTCAAACCAGCTGCTGCGTGATCTCAGCCACAGCACTATCCAGGAGAGGCACAGTTTATCTCCAACTGTTGCACAGAATATACTTGTGATGCACAGTTTTGGAATCACAGAGAGAATTTGTGCTTTTCACAAACAATAATGCACTATGAAGTGGTGTTTACTGTCCCCCTACTGGCCAAGCAGACACACAACAGCAGGAACATCTGATAAGAGCAGTAATGCATTTGTTGCACTGTAACTGCACACAGATGTTAATAAAGCCTGTATAACACTCTATAATACTGAATAATAACATTGGGCATGATGTACAAACCCTCCTTTATCCAGTCTGGACCTCGAAAAAAGATTTATTATCAAAGAATTTTTAGTCTGAAGCTTTGGCCAATTATTTGCTCGAGTTTGGAGAAAGTAATGGCTACCAATAAAACGAAGAAGGTGTACAGTTAGTGCTAAATATGCCCTAAATAAATAAAATATAAACAAAGAAAATGGAAGCAACGGGAAACAGGGATTGTATTGGCAATTCACACAATGCTGTTTGTGTGAACAAAATAGAATAACTTAAAGTGTTAACTCACCCATGCAAAAGTGGAATTCAAATGAAAACGCAGTCTCCATATCGAATTCCTGCACAGATCCAACTGTTCAGAGCTGACAAACTGAAACTCAAAATGTATCACAGAAACCTCCAAACTCGACAAGAGCGTTGGTGACTGCACGGAGCATCTCCAGAATTGATCATAAGGACACTGCTATGGATGACAGCACTGTGGTAATTACCTGTAGGCCCCGCACTCCTGGGACGTGCGCACACGTTTCGTGCACTGTCACATGATGCATAGTGCCCACTACATGCATGCACTTGTAATTGAATTTAGATTGCTGTGCCTCAGACTCATTCACCGTGTGGACTAAACTACATTAAGGTATCAGTCTCTGGCTTTTTACCAGAGCTGGTAATTACCCAGTGGACCGTGGAGTGGAGGAGGATGGGAGTGGTTGGTGTACACGAGGGGAAAGCAGAGCGAGTACCAGCTAATGGTTGAAACCCGGCTTGGTGATTAATGTGTAAAGCTCTAATCCAAATAATGAGCAACAGAATCTCATCCATCCGGGTGTCACACAGGAAATGTGTACCCTATACAGCCATGAAAATATTCTAATGACTAAAAGCAACACTACATATCTCACAGCCTGCATATTGACATACTGCTCTATTGACCCAATAATAACACAATATAACTGTACACAGTATATATTACCTGTGGGATGTGTTTATTTAATAGGGCAAATAAAAGCAGACATGTGGCCACAGAGAAATCTATAGGCTTGTAAAGCAATATTACATATAAACTGGAGTCCACTGTATTGCTTTATGGGATGTATTTAGAAAGGAAAAAAAGAGTTTTGATTTAATGATACACAACTTTAGCCAAATTAAAATAACTGTCATTATATCATCTTCATACTAAAACCAATCCAGTCTTCAAGATTAATTTGTCTCAATGAACTGAGGAATCATTTGATTTCATTTCATTATCAACATTTGATATGATCACTATCACTATTTACTACTCTTCTTGAGAAATTGTGGCAATTTTGACTGCAGTCCATTTGAGTCACAACCCATTCAGACTCCTCTAAACGGGCATCAAGTGCAATATAATGATTAGGGGGTTATTTCAGACACAAATATAGTTAAGACAGCTTTACAACCTAATAACATAGTAATTACAAAATACAAGTAATAACAACAACATCTTCACAGATTTACTGTCACCGTTATCCAGATGCATGACCTACAATAAACTCCTGGCAACCATGTGCCTTTTTTATTTCAGTGTTGTGACCAGTCAGTCCTTATTATATGTTAAAAGTACAGTAACAGTAAAGTAAGTTCTGTCCTATTATTAGAAAATAACAACTTTTGATTTACTGTGCGCAGTCAAGCGTTCTTCACCTGTTCATCATCATTAGCAACTCTGTGTACCTAAGATGTCCTAACAGCTTGTACTACCACAGACTTTTGATAAAGGAGTTTACATTCTGCTACTTGTTTATTCATTGTTAGGTTAGGATTTACACCAGGGTTAAACCAAATAAAATAAATAAATGAATAAAAAATATCTAGTAAACCTTGCAGCAGCTAGCATTCTTAACCCGTGAAGCCAGTAGTGGGACACGTGCCTGTCTGCCTGCCCACCAGCAGATACGCGTCAAAGCGTCAGAGAAAAGGGTTCGAAGTAGGTTTAGATCAGAATGACAGGCAACAGAGACGTACTTTCTAATGACAAATGACACAGACGTTCACTCTAATGCCTCAAGCTCCACCCTCATCAACACTTGAGATTTGTTAAGGTGGCAGTTCTCAGCCATGTTCCACCTCTGATTGGCTGTGTAACCTTTCAGCCGACATCTGGCTGTCTCGTCAAATCCCAACACAACAACCAGCCTCCACCTCCAGCATCAGCATCGGTTAACACACGCTGACACGTCTGAGTGCAGCAGATGCAGGATGATGGATGCTGGGTGTGATGTCTTTGTAAAGCATTGATATAGAAAGCAGCACAAGTATGTCCTGCAAAAAAGAGTTTATCAGATGGAGAAGAAAACTATCCACTCTGAACTTCTGAATCCAGCTTAGAGGTGCCTTCATTATGGCAAAAAAAAATGTAATAAATAATAAATTGCTTTGATTGAGGTCAACTGTTCAAAATAATTAGTCCCATGACAACTTTAGATTGTAATGCACTAATGTCATGTGACTTTCTCCCACAGTTTATGTTTGTACTATCTCTGTATACAGTAGTCTGTTGTTCCGTGAAGTGTATGAGTTAAGATTTAAAACTACTTTACAGGAGCAATTTAGATTCAACAATTCACCTACACACATGCATGCTTTTGGACTGTGGGAGGAAGTCTGAGTATCCTACTGCCAACTGTTACCATTAACAAGTGGAAGGCCTGTGATTTTGAATAGCTCATCAAACAGCAAACATCTGTCTCAATATTATTAAAGTGAAAAGAGCACATAAATATGATGATGAACTGCACTCACACCACTCTGTTGTGTATAATCATTTTCTCATTTTAAATGCATTGCACATGTTTATATCTTCTGTGAATATAACAAAAACTATCAATAGTCTTCTGCCTTCTAAGAATTGGCAGTTGCTGCTTTCATGATGCAGTTATGTTTAAAACACATTGCACATTGATTTCATCAGAAACTTTCCAGTTTTCTATTTAATGAAGCCAAATACTCTTAAATGGACTTTAACAAAAAAAAAACATAAAAGAAAAAGTATCTGTTCTGCTCTTAGAGTTAGTTTTTTACACTTTGTGCAGTGTCTTGTGATCCTGCAATTATCTCTGCCTTGAATAAACATTGCAAGTACACACTCACACTGGTTAAAGCTGTAGGTACACGCTCACACTGGTTAAAGCTGTAGGTACACGCTCACACTGGTTAAAGCTGTAGGTACACGCTCACACTGGTTAAAGCTGTAGGTACACGCTCACACTGGTTAAAGCTGTAGGTACACACTCACACTGGTTGTAGCTGTAGGTACATGCTCACACTGGTTTTAGCTGTAGGTACACGCTCACACTGGTTAAAGCTGTAGGTACACACTCACACTGGTTGTAGCTGTAGGTACACACTCACACTGGTTAAAGCTGTAGGTACACACTCACACTGGTTGTAGCTGTAGGTACACACTCACACTGGTTAAAGCTGTAGGTACATGCTCACACTGGTTGTAGCTGTAGGTACACACTCACACTGGTTAAAGCTGTAGGTACACACTCACACTGGTTAAAGCTGTAGGTACACACTCACACTGGTTAAAGCTGTAGGTACACACTCACTCTGGTTGTAGCTGTAGGTACATGCTCACACTGGTTGTAGCTGTAGGTACACACTCACACTGGTTGTAGCTGTAGGTACATGCTCACACTGGTTGTAGCTGTAGGTACACACTCACACTGGTTGTAGCTGTAGGTACACGCTCACACTGGTTGTAGTTGTAGGTACACACTCACTCTGGTTGTAGCTGTACGTACACGCTTACACTGGTTGTAGCTGTAGGTACATGCTCACACTGGTTGTAGTTGTAGGTACATGCTCACACTGGTTGTAGTTGTAGGTACATGCTCACACTGGTTGTAGCTGTAGGTACACACTCACACTGGTTGTAGCTGTAGGTACACACTCACACTGGTTGTAGCTGTAGGTACACACTCACACTGGTTGTAGCTGTAGGTACATGCTCACACTGGTTGTAGCTGTAGGTACACACTCACACTGGTTGTAGTTGTAGGTACACACTCACTCTGGTTGTAGCTGTACGTACACGCTTACACTGGTTGTAGCTGTAGGTACACACTCACACTGGCTGTAACTGTAGTACACGCTCACACTGGCTGTAACTGTAGTACACGCTCACACTGGCTGTAACTGTAGTACACGCTCACACTGGCTGTAACTGTAGTACACGCTCACACTGGTTGTAACTGTATTATTTAGCACTTTTTTTCCCTCCAGTTTCTCCTAGGGTGGATGCAAACCTGACCTGCTGGGTAATGTGTACCCCTACCCTCCACCTGGACTCTGCTCAAGTATGAGGACCCCCAGCCCATCTGTCATCTGTCTACCTTGATGTTGGCTGCGGTCCCATCCAACCTTACACACACACACACACACACACAGTGGACACTGCCAATATAAATTTTGTAAATATGTTTTGTGTATTTCTACAGTATGTATTTTTCTAGACACATTCCTGCACGGCCTGTCCATCCTGGGAGTGGATCCCTCCTTCTGTGGTTCTCCCTGAGGTTCCTCTTTTTTTGTCTGTTTTTTTTTGGAGTCTTTCCTTACCCTGATGGAGTGTCTAAGGACAGGGGATGTGGTCTAGTGCAGTCTGTTAAGCCCTTTTAGGCAGCAGCTATTGTGATATTGGGCTATACAAAAAATAAATGCCTTGTCTTGTTCAAAACCTTTCATGCTCCACTTTCTCGTTCTCTTGTTGTTGTGTGTTGTTTTGTGTCAAAAATCTGAACCCAAAGTATTGATGTAAATGCACTAGTGTCAATACCCACAATTCACAGTAAATAACTCCTTGTCTTTTGGATCACGTGACTGTTGACTGGCCAGGTATAAGTCTCATTATGCTGTTTGCATAATGTTGGACTCAAACAGTTTCAGAGTAATTTGTTTATCCATATACCCTACAGTCAAAAAAAGTGAATATTTGTCTCAAAGTCTTGTTTTCTGCAGATGTGAACAATTCCAAAACAGTTTCCAACACACTTTTTATGACCGTTTTTCTAATCAGAGTCAATGGGATGTAGGATTTAATGAGCCAAATTCTTTTAGCAGCTCTAAACTTTAAGCTAGTTCTTACCTTCTAACGGTCCCCAAAACCCGTTTTAAAACTCGGGGAGACTGGTCTTTCAAGGCAGTCGCCCCCAGACTCTGGAACGCCCTGCCCCTGTCACTGCGAGTGGACGTTTCTGTTGATTCTTTTAAAAAGCAGCTGAAGACACTTTTATTTAAACAAGCTTTTAGTTGAATGGGCTTTTTTATGTTTTTAATTTTTTGTGGTTTTAATTTTTATTCTCATAGTTTATTGTTCTTTTATTGCACTTTGTAAAGCACTTTGTGATTTATATCTGTGAAAGGTGCTGTATAAATAAAATTGACTTGAGTCAGGTTTACCAAGGCTTTACAAAGGCAGTTCTTTTGTATCTATTTTTTCAGCATGAACAATCCATACCAGCTATGTAAACTATTGACCTTTATTTTTGCAGATTGACGCTCCTTGGACGTGACATTATGATAATAAATGAGATGTGACACATGTCAGTGCTGGAGCACGCTGTCGGAGCAGAATGTTTGAATCTGACCTGGCATTTGACCTAAACAAAACCCCTGGCTGTCGCAAATTCACTCACAAACGCAAATATACATGGTGCATTGGCAGGAGTCACAGCTAAAGACGACTCAGGGTTTATGCTGCGTCATCTTTTCAAAATCAAACACCAACAAAATGTAAAAGGTCTATTGACTAGATACTAGAGCCAGACTGAAGATTATGAAGGTATGATAATAAATTATACCATGACATGCCTTTCTTGTAAAATGACAGCTGTGACATGTCAAGGTGAAAACTCTAAGAAAAGTATCTAGTAAAGTACAAAAGATTCGACTGGTCTTTTATTACATGTAGGGTGAATAACAGTACTATGACCCTAAACACTCACATCAGCCTTTCATAAGTACGGACTTAACTGCCAGTTGCTAACTTAATCGACTGAGCTACAGCAGTAAATGAGTGTGCTTTTGATTGAGGAACATCACACTCCCTGAATTTTATAAGAATGTGCAGAAAAGCATGTTTTATAAAAGTCATCCTGGTGAATACACTTAGCCATCCCCAAACACTTGAATATCCAGTGCAGTGACGAGCACTCTCAACATCTCAAGGAATAATTACATTAAATTTAACCACATCAAACTGCGGCCTTTCTTCAGTGCATGGCTTATTAATTTAGAAAAAAAAAAAAAAATTAGACAGTGTGAAGTCTACTAAACTGTAACAGCAGAGGTAAACAAGTCACAAATGTTTTCTAATGCAGTCCAGAGAATGGCTCCTGATACTATTTAATGCACTGTAATTTAACCAATAGCCACTAGCATCAACAACATTTTTATTTGTTCGTCACACAAGGAGACAGAACTCTAATTAGAACACATAATAAACAATAAATGTAAAGACAACAAAGTACACGTCCTGCAGATATTATTATACTGCAATATTAAAAAGGAGACAATTCTATGAGGTTAGTGTTTTAGTGTTTTGTGTCTCGCACCTATTGCCTTCCTTTCAGCCAGCCAGCTCCCTGCCTCCTCTGCCTGCTCGAGTTTTGTTTTTTTCAATATACTGATGAACTTTATTCTTGGCTCAGCCTCTACTTAGCTATAACCATAACACAATTCACCCTTTTCTCAGACTCTCGAGACGGTGAAGGTTTTTGTTGCACAATATTTCTATTTTTGAATAGCTCTTAAGCATTATTGTGCAGTTTTCAGAGTTTAATAAGTATTTATATCATTTTGTTGTTGTTAATGTGATGCAAGTTTCAATCAAACTAGCCCCATGCTGGCTAATCAGCATAATTAATCTGCTTATTCTGTAAAGACCAGTCATTGGGGTCTGACTGTGAGAATGTGCTCAACACCCTTCCACTAGCTCACTCTGCCTCCAT
>CM044559.2:3129383-3324383 GCA_024416835.2 Perccottus glenii | reverse complement strand
AGGCTTGTGGTGGACTACAACTTTGATTATGAGCCTCACTTGAAGTGTCCAAACAAAGTATCTGTGTCTCTACCTCATGCTTCATCTGATAGGCCTTCAGTCTGATCTTTGGCTCACATTTAGTGCCTGGTCCTGTGTGCCTGGGTTTCAGTAAGCTCTGCCCACAGTGCTTTCTTTTATAGTGCGGCTCTGTCCACTCTGGCTGCTCCCCAGATAACACTCTTACTTCATGTACTGCCTCTGAAAGCAGCGCTCGCCCCTCCAGCTATACACCACTCAATCGCTGCTCCTCCAACAGTGCTCGTGCCACCAGCCTGGCACTAGTCCACCGCTCAGAGCCTGTGTGGGCATTTTAACACCGTTACAGACAGTTTGATGGTGACTTTTTAACATGTACACTTACTTACAGGGCAACTTCAGTCAGTATATGGCTCTACTCTTGCTCTGCATTATATCATGTAAATAACTAGTGTAGTGTTAGACCAAGAGATATTTGTCACGAAAGTAATGGAAATCTTTGGCCATGCGACTGTGAGACTTGTTCTTTTATATAAAATCCCTATACCAGGGCTCCAGACTAACTTTTTCATGACCCCCAGAACCATTCCGAAAACCAATGTCATTTGGGTTGTTTTTAAAATAAAAGCAGGCTAATAGATTTAGACCTTGTTATTCTGTGTTATACAACAATAAATAGTTCTTAGCAATTTTAGCATAAAAACACCAGATCAAACACATTTATAAACCCTAGACCCATGTGTTTCCCCAAAGCAGTATAACTTTGACATAAAAAAGTGTTATTTGTTTTTTAGGGCCGGGACTTTAACGCCGTTAATTAGGATTAAGTTAAGGATTATGTTCTACGAACATTTTTGGTCAACTTTATACCCACTATTCAGTAGAACTTTGTGATCTATATCTGTGAAAGGTGCTATATAAATAATACTTACTTACTTACTTATATAATTTAATGCATTACTCTTCAGTACAACAGAAAGATACTCTCATTGCCACATTAGACGCTGAAAAAGCTTTTGATACGGTTAACTGGAAATTTTTATTCACCACACTACAGAAATTTGGCTTTGGAGGGTCATTTATTAATTGGATTAAGATTTTATATACATCACCATCTGCCACAGTCACAACCAATGGACTAACATCACAAAGCTTCACACTGCACAGGGGGACAAGGCAGGGATGTCCACTCTCCATCTCTATTCACAATTTTTATTGAACCTCTAGCAGCAGCTATTCGTCAAAATTCAGCAATCAAAGGTATTGAAACACCACAACAAACACATAAAATCTCACTTTATGCAGATGATATTCTACTATTTATACAAGAACCCCTAGCATCTACTCAAGAAATAATTAAAATAATCCAGTCTTTTTCAAAAATTTCAGATTACGCAATAAACTGGAACAAATCATCCATCGAATCCATCCTTACATAGAACCAAATGGGATGTGGCACCCCATCAAGCACCTATACCTATATGTTATGATCACATTACTTATTTAGGTATTAAGATTTCCTCCAGACTGTCAGAATTGGTAACACTCAACTTCACACCAATGTTAAAAAAATAGAAGACGACTTGCTTCAATGGCTCAACCTTCCAATCTCTATAATTGGCAGGATAGCAGCAATAAAGATGACAATTTTACCCAAAATTAATTATTCTATTCTATTCTCAATGATTCCAATCCACCCCACACTTACCTGGTTTCAATCACTAGATTCTATTATCACTCATTTCTATTGGAAAAACAAAACGCCAAGGATAAAACTCACCACACTACAAAAAAACAAGGATCAAGGGGCATTAGAAGCACCAAATTTTCATTATTACTCAATGGCTAACCAACTGCAATATATATACAAATGGATCCACCCCAGCCAATCTGATACTATATGGTTAGATATAGAACAATCACTATGCAAAGAATAAATTATAGCTGACATACCATTCCTCACTAAATCAATCAAACAACACACATGTTTTAATGCTGTAACTATAGCTTCCACTCTGACAGCCTGGTGGAATTTTCACCAAATCACAAATTCTATACTAGCTCCATCTAACCTCACCCCACTGTGGAACAACCATGACTTTATAAGCAATAAAAAAATATTGAACTTTCACACATGGGCTGAAAGGGGTATCACTCACATTAACCATATTTTCAAATCTAACATGTTAATAACATTTCCGAAACTGGCCCAGAAGTTTGGCATCGGGAGCAATGAATTTTTAAAATACCTACAACTTAAATCTTCTGTTCTGGCAAAAATAAACATTAGAGCCATAAATTTAGAACTCCCACAAGTAATAGCAGACTTTGTTAACATTTCTTCTCCAAAGAAACTTCTCTCTAAAATATACAAAATCATTTCAAATCAATTTCAGATTATATACTTACCAACAATAAAATGGGAAAATGATCTTTCAATAGCTCCGGATGCTAACTTCTGGACCCAAATCTGTAAAAACATTTATCTCATGTCCAAAAATGCTAATCTTCAATTAATACAATACAAAACACTTCATAGAACACATTACACGGGCAATAGATTAGCTAAAGAAAGCGCCAAGAAATATATCTTCATGAACTGGAAAACTCGTAATAACATGCACATTAATTACTGGAAAAGTCTCATGATAGACTTCATTTCAATGGAATATACATCTCACCCCCATAATTACGAATCGGAAACCGATCTCTACCACCCAACACTTTCTGATGTATTACAACTATGAACCCCTTCTCTCCGCTCAACTCCGACTCCTCTTTCTTTTTAATCAATTCACCGATATTTCTGAATCTTTGTTATTTTTGTCACCCGTGCTTGTTATTATTGTTGTTGTTGGTGTTGTCGTTGTCATTGTAGCTGTTGTTGTTAGTAATATTATTATTGTTGTTGTGGTTATTAACTGTTAATGCTGTTAATAAACTAATAAAAAAAAAAAAATAGGATTAACGCGTTAAACGCAAACGCAAAAAAACATCATTTTAACCACACTTATTTTTTCCGCGGAACGTTTTTCAATGAATGAGTTTCGACGGACCGATTATATTGGAGCACTAGTGTTCTTGACTTCCGACCACAGTCAACATGAAGAAGCTGACGAGGCCGCTTTGCTTGGCCCCGTGGATGGGAAATTTTGTTTAAAAAAAACGAAAGGATGGAAGCGTCGACAAGAGCATGGTTGTGTGCAAGCTATGCAACAAGGGGTCTGCGTATCACTGCAGCACATCGAGCCTCAAATATCACCTCAACTCAAAACACATAGGAGTTAGCGTGGACGTTAGCCCGACTCCGAGTAAAGGTACAAGGACCCACACTCCACCAGATGATCAGGACCAGGGTAACTACACTGCTACACTTAATGGCAAACATTGCACAGGTCTGCTGGACTGAAATTAATAAACAATATTTTGTTGATTAAGCTTATGTATTCAGTCATTATTCAATGGTATACTAAAAATCAATTACTTCTCACTGTTCTCAGGTCAAATATTTATATGCAATTAAAATGTGATTAATTTCGATTAATTAATTACAACGCCTCTAATTAATTAGATTAAATTTTTTAATCGAGCCAAAAAAAAAAAAAAAGTTTAATCGAGTCCCAGCCCAGGGGTGCACGTGGCAGAGTGGTTAGCACTCCTGCCTCACAGCAAGAAGCTTGTGAGTTCAAAACCCGGCCGACTCAAACATTCACGGCTGACTCCGGTCTTTCTGTGAGGAGTCTGCATGTCCTCCACGTGTTACTGTGGGTTCTCTCCAGGTACTCCGGCTTCCTCCCACCGTCAAAAGACATGCATGTACAGGTTAATTGACAACTCTAAGTGTCCCTAGTGAATGAATGTGAGAATGAATGGTTGTCTGTCACTGTCTGTCTCTAAATGTTAGCCCTGCGACTAACTGGCCACTGTCCAGGGTGTACCCCGCCTGAGGCCCAAAGCAGCTGGGATAGGCTCCAGTCACCCGACCCTAACAGGACTAAGCGGTAGAAAATGAATGAATGAATGAATGAGTGAGTCCCAGCCCTATTGTTTTTATAGGTTCATGTGAGGACCAGATGTGATGTGAGTTGGTAGAGGTCTAACAGAGGTTAGATACTAATGCTCTTCACTGAGAGTGGCTGCAACAAAGACACAAAGAGCCACTAAAGCCATTATCCACCAGAACATATTAAAACATATTATAATAACTCACCTAGCTCAGTAATAAAAGGTCAGCCATGTTTTTGACTCAGTCAGGACGACAGCAGTGCTAAAATACTGCTCAAACTCACTCTGTTCTTTAACGCTAACGGGACATTATGGTTACCTTTTATTCTTTTTGGGGCAAGTAAAAACATGCACTTGTCAATTCTCGGCCCAGTACCGGTCTGCCTGCAGCAGGGGGGGAGAACACAGACGTGGTCAGCGATTGAATGCCTTTTGATAAACTAGATTTTGACTTTGTTTTTTATTTACATTGAGCAATAAGGAATCTCACAGTAACAAGACTTATTATGAAAAATACACACCTGAGAAAAGAACTTGGTTCACTTGCCAAAGACTTAAACAGAACAACACTACAGGGAATGTAACAATAATCTGGTTTTGGATATGATTTTATTTTCTTATCAATTTCTTTTTCATCCATCTGTGAGAACACTATAGGAGCTGGAGAGGAACAGTGCCTTAATCACTGTCAGCAGTGACTCAAGCTGTATTTCCTAATTAACGGCACTTTAATGAGAGAGAAAGTTTTCAGTGGAGTGAGCTGTTCGGAGTGAGGAGGAGCTTAAAAAAAACGTCTGGGTTCACGGATTGCTCATTGTCTACAATCAACAAAATGAACAGGATCTCCACTAGACTCTCAAGAATATCCCTCCCACTGCCCAGAGACATGCATGTGAAGGTGAGAAGGTCCAGACCCAAACACAAAACGGTCTGTGGCTGTGAAATAAAAAAGGAAACGAGCAGCCAATGAGACGGCAGGTTTTCTGACACTGTTACATTTATGACAAAGTTGTCCTGAAGCCAGCACAGCGAGATCCATATCAGACAGATATAGATCTGACTCCGCCAGACATCATCCAAAACGGATCAGTGGCAATTACAGCCGGCGGCTTAAAGCCCGTCTTTAGGATTACCCAGGAGAACCTCTCCAAAGTGATACTACATTTGTTCACTTCTGAGATGGTGTCTGCGCAGAAAGCCTCACATGATCCCGTCGTTGCTGCAGCGGAGTGTGAATTTATTACAGCGGTATAATTAGCAGCAGAGCTAAGTCGGAGCATGATAGCAGCAGCGGGGAACCATCTTTCAGGGATTTGGACTTAATCCCGTTTCTCTCAAAGTTGCTCTGCAGCTTACACACCTCTTTGAAGTGTAAATTGAAAAAGAAGTAGATGCATTCAAGTTTGTGCAATGACAAGTGAGGGAACACTCATATGGACAGGAAAAAAACAATCTGCACCTAGCAAAACAAAGAAAATTTCACTCAGTCTCACAACGTATCTGCTTTTGAAAGTAAGTATACAGGGACTTATTAAAGACTGTGCACAATTTAATTTTTAGATACTTTTAATTTTAGATGTTTATGCAAATAACACAATTTCTATCATTCTGAATTAATATGAAGTCCACTTAGATTAGTTAGTAATCTGCAGTTAGTCATTGTGAGTGAATTTGTTCTATTCTTCATGACACAGCAGAAAGTGCAGTCCTTCACTATCCTGGCCACTGATTGGCTATCTGTCTTTATTGCTAGGTGGGATCCGGAGATATTTTTTAACAATCCTTTTGATGGTTCTTAGTCATGAGATCAGTAGACTCATGCCTATCTCACAGACCCAGTACCCTCAGCTGGACACAAACCTCCCAAAAAACGTTCTTGAGCGAGAGATTAGTGAGTGAGTGAGACTCTACCACACAACACATATTATAAAGAAAATAGGCAACACACTGAACACCAGCAGAGTCATATTTGTAAAAAATACACTCAAATTTAATTATTGTTTCAGAAGACATGTTCTTTCTTCCAAATTTTCCATCTTAATTTTTCTATTGTAAATAAAGATGGCACTGCTTCCTGTGCGGTTGCACAGAAAGGGATCTGCGCCCTCTGCTGGCTAAATGTTACTAAGGGAGGCGTTTAAAAAATTGAAGTGGCCAGTGGGAAGTATGATTAGTGAGTACAGTCAGAGCTTTCATTCATTCATTCATTTTCTACCGCTTTGTCCCATTAGGGGTCGCGAGGATACTGGAGCCTATCCCAGCAGCTTTGGGCCTGAGGCGGGGTACACACTGAACAATGGCCAGTTAGTCGCAGGGCTGACATTTAGAGACAGACAGTGACAGACAACCATTCACTCTCACATTCATTCCCTAGGGACACTTTAGAGTTGCCAATTAACCTTTACATGCATGTGTTTGGACGGTGGGGGGAAGCCGGAGTACCTGAAGAGAACCCACAGTAACACGCGGAGGACATGCAGACTCCTCACAGAAAGATTAGAGTCGGCCGAGTCAGAGCTTTAGGAGAGACAAACATTTTCCAAGGTGCTACCTGGTGTAAAAGGTTTTAGAACCTTGACCAACAATGGATTCTATGAAGGTACTGTCCAGTTTCACACAGTACACCTTTAATTTTCAACCCAACATTACTCATAGTATCAATGGTGTAATGGTTTTAGTGAGTTGGATTTATTGACTAAAGATTGAGCTTCAGCCAGAGAGTGTTGTACCAAAGAGTAAAAAAGGCATATATAGCATAGCTGTAGTGATCCAGGCTTCTTCAATAAAAACAGTTTTCAGCAAAAGGATCTGACCTGGACAGATACAGAAGGAGGGCCAGAAACAGCGTCTCAGTTGAGTGGCAAATCCAGTTATCTGAGAGAGACACATGATCCTTTGGCTGTGAGAACACTGGGGTCGACACAGGTTTGGATCAGTGCATTTGTGTTCACAGATAATATTCACGAGCAGGTAGACTTTATCTCTTCCTCTGTCCCTGCTTTGGATTTCAACAGATCAGAATCAAAGGACAAACACTTCTAAGCATTGTGAAGGCTTGTTTTTCTTTATCTGCACAGCCTCAGTTGAACTCTGTCCATTTCCAGTAGCCTCTTAGGACAATTTGACACTTGAAAGCCTTCCTTTTCGTTTATGTTCTTCTTTTCTGTGCTGTATCTTTGGAAGAAGATGTATCCAGCACTGAAGATACACTTTCTCTGTTTTATTGGTTAGTGGTGTTGACCAGTGGGAGCGCTCCTTATAACGAATGAGAGCTGTGATTGACCTGCAAGGTGCTGTTTTTTTCACAGATGAATCCTATTACAGTATGCCAATATGTATGTTAGGAGATTAAACTGTTTTCCTCACATACATAAACAAAAACGTCATACTCCGTGTGTAGGTCCTTATGATTGATTAAAAAAAAGAAAACCTTGCTGTGACACTCTCAGTAGTGGAGTATTATTTCATTTCTGTCCTTCTTTTCACTGTCCCTAAACGTATTCCATGAACGCAATGTACGTTTGACTTTTGTGAACAGTTGAGACAACTCTGCAGTCGGCTCAAGAGTCTCTGTAACTCTTTGAGAATGGAACAAATACATAAGGGCACGGTAGCTCTATTCAATGTTACAGCCCAAGTCGAAAGTACTGTAGTAAAGTTTATATTTCTTTCCATCTCCATTTGAGTGCTATCTATACACACACACATACATACAAGTGATTTGGATCCAGATTATTGTGCGTTTAGGTGAGTGTATCCCAGGTGTTCATGACAGGTGGACACAAACCTTTGCAGAGCGTTTATCTTGTCAGCTGATACTCCTCTCAGCAGCTCCTCCAGCAGATCTGAACTCTCAGCTGGAAGAACCTTAGGTTTAATGGTTGGTGAGTGGATGAACCAGCCAATCAGGAGCCCCAAAAAGAACAGCCCCACACCTGCCAGGAAGTACCTACAAAGGGATAAAGACAAGAGTAAAGGTTTGTTCCCACTGGATGGTACAGTGCGGGTCGAGTCAGTTCTGGTGCATTACCAAAAGGGGTCTAAAGTGTCCCCAAAGAATGTGCCATACAACTGTGGGGACTCGATCGGATAGGGGTCCCTAGTAGTTCCGGCTTTGTGGAATGTTTCTAAAAGTCTGCTTCAAGTTTTATTTCTTTTGTGGCACTTCAATAACACCATTGTTTACAGAGCAGACGTCTCACAAGCCTCTTCAGGGGTAACCCGTACCGTCCCGTTCTGACCCGACATTACCCGACCTGACCTATAACTTACCCCACAGTGGAAACAAAGCTTAAGAGTGACAACGGTTCTATTGGGTGGTAAAAGTCAGGAAGACACAAATTTGCATTGTCAGACGTGGTTTAACACTTTCAAAAAAAAGTAATGTAAACTAAAATAGAGAGCCTAACACTGCTGTGGCTTGAGCAATAGGGGCATTTGATTATGGTCAAAAACAGTAGTATTCACAGAAAGCACAGTCTGCTTTTGACTAGACAGAGAGATCCGTGAACTGAAAAGAAACAAAAGGACATTACTCTCTATATGTGTTATATCCAGGAGCCCTCCTGCAACTCTGGAAAAAATTAAGAGACCACTGCAATTTTTTCTAGCAATCAGCATCTCTACAAGTATGGAAGCCATTCCATTCCTATGTCTGTTGAATCCCAACACAGGCAGAAGATCACCTGAACCAAATCTTATTTAATAAGGAAAAGTATAAAAAACACTTATGTGGTTATCACTATCCTCTTGCAAATAAATGCTCTAAATTAGTTTTATCTGGAATTTGGGAAAAAATGTTGTCAGAAGTTTATAGAATAAAACAAAAATGTTAATTTTACCAAAACACATATATAAACTTTTTCCAGAGCTATATATACTCGAGTATTTGAGTTGAGTCTTTAGTCTTCGCTCTAAAACAGTGCTAAACTAGAAGACATTTACAAGGTTCGTTTTTGTGTGGATGAGGACAGTTTAACAACTGTTGAAAGGTTCCCTGTACCAAACCATGATGCCTAATGTGGTGTCTGACATTTTTTTAAATAAAAAGGTTTGTGACCTGAGCAGAGAGCATTGGGGCCTCCTCTGCCCCTTGTGTCCTGGAGTCCTGGTGAAGTGAGAGATGTAGTTAGGATCTTCCTGGAGACGTTCGAAACGTCCATGTGGTGAGACGGACACAGACGCCTGGATGGGCTCCATCAGCTCAGGGTCAGGGTCAGGACCGGGATCTGAACAGGCTGTGTGTGAGAGAAAGAGAACACTGACTTCTAAATACTTTAAAACAAAAGGGAACTGAATAACTATTTTTCTTTGACTTATAAAATAATCACCTCGCTTGGAGAAGAAGCCATGTGTGAAAAAAGCCACAGATACAAAACCTGAGGCATAATTCAAAGCACAGTCCTTCAAAGCAGTGGAACTCTAGCTTCAGGGAACTTTGAGAGTTTGTGTTTTTGCAGCTTCTGGCATTGGCAAAATTCGCACATTAAATAAAGAATCGTCTTTTCCCACAGTGACAGTTTGTTTCAAAGACCTGAGCTTTTGCAGAGTTTGTGAACAAAGCGTTGAAAGAACTTCAAACCTGGCTTTAGACTTTTGTACCCGCAAAGAAAGTAATCGCAATTTTTCACACTTCAACACTTTTGTTTTTTTCTGTTTTTCAGTAAGGAAACATAAAAATGCCCTCAGACACATCCGCGTGGACAGGCTGGTTAAGTCTTATGATGTTTTTTGTGACTGAATGATCGTATGCACGTGAGTCTCAGAGACTAATTTGCATAATACAGGTAATCAACATGAACATAGAAAGTATATGCTGATTTTGTGAAATAAATGTGAAATCTTCCTCCACCTGATCTCTGACAGTCCACGTGCTGCACCTGCAGACGCTCCATGTCCGGTTCTGGTTCTTGTAGCTCCTCTTTGTCCAGATCCCAGTCCAGGTCTAGACCCCCAGAGCAGCGCAGGACCTCAGCCACCAGCGGTCCGCCCTGGGTGTCACACACCTTTCTGTATGCCATAAAGTCCCTAAAAAGGCAAGAGTAGAATCGTTTAATATTTTACTGCTAAGACTATCTGATGCAAGCCACAGTTCTCAGCTTTGAAATGCACTCGGACTGACTCAACCCCAGTAGAATAAAGCTCCTGCCCATATGAAGCAATAGACAGCAACCTACATGTGAAAAAATCTGTAAATATATAAACATTACATGTGAAAAAATCTGTAAATATTCATCTAAAACATTACATGTGAAAAAGTAATCAATTCAAAAGGTAGAAAGTTGTTCACATGTAAACTTTGATCTGTTGATTGGGGTTGTGTCCAGTGACAGAACTTGAGTTTTCACACCTGCACCGTTTGGTCTGGACTTTTGGACTTTCCTGTTTGGTTCAAACTAAAAATTTTTTAAAAAGAAGTGGTCTTGGTCCAGACAAAACTGAATCAAGGTCTGGTTTGTTTGTTTTGTATGGCTCTCCTTGCCACTCTGTGGCAGTAGTTTCCCAGTGAGTGTTAAACAGTGCATTTGAAGTTTCATCTCTCAGTATTAACTCCATATTAATAATAACATGTCTCTATAGGCCCTACTCCAGACTGGTTAATGATGCCTCTGCAGAGACACATTCACCACAGTAAAAGCCATGCCCCCGTTATCACGTCCATGAACACAGCATCAGGGAACACAGCATCAGTGAACACAGCGTCAGTGAACACAGCGTCCGTGAACACAGCATCAGGGAACACAGCATCAGTGAACACAGCGTCAGTGTACACAGCGTCCGTGAACACAGCATCAGGGAACACAGCATCAGTGAACACAGCGTCAGTGAACACAGCGTCCGTGAACACAACGTCCGTGAACACAGCGTCAGTGAACACAGCGTCAGTGAACACAGCGTCAGTGAACACAGCGTCCGTGAACACAGCGTCCGTGAACACAGCGTCCGTGAACACAGCATCAGGGAACACAGCGTCCGTGAACACAGCGTCCATGAACACAGCATCAGGGAACACAGCGTCCGTGAACACAGCGTCCATGAACACAGCATCCGTGAACACAGCGTCAGTGAACACAGCGTCAGTGAACACAGCGTCCGTGAACACAGCGTCCGTGAACACAGCGTCCGTGAACACAAGGTCCGTGAACACAGCGTCCGTGAACACAGCGTCAGTGAACACAGCGTCCGTGAACACAGCGTCCGTGAACACAGCGTCCGTGAACACAGCGTCCGTGAACACAGCGTCCGTGAACACAGCATCAGTGAACACAGCGTCCGTGAACACAGCGTCCGTGAACACAGCGTCCGTGTACACAGCGTCCGTGAACACAAGGTCCGTGAACACAGCGTCCGTGTACACAGCGTCCGTGAACACAAGGTCCGTGAACACAGCGTCCGTGAACACAGCGTCAGTGAACACAGCGTCAGTGAACACAGCGTCCGTGAACACAGCGTCCGTGAACACAGCGTCCGTGTACACAGCGTCCGTGAACACAAGGTCCGTGAACACAGCGTCCGTGAACACAGCGTCAGTGAACACAGCGTCCGTGAACACAGCGTCCGTGAACACAACGTCCGTGAACACAGCGTCCGTGAACACAACGTCCGTGAACACAGCGTCCGTGAACACAACGTCCGTGAACACAGCGTCAGTGAACACAGCGTCCGTGAACACAGCATCAGGGAACACAGCGTCCGTGAACACAGCGTCCGTGAACACAAGGTCCGTGAACACAGCGTCCGTGAACACAGCGTCAGTGAACACAGCGTCAGTGAACACAGCGTCCGTGAACACAGCGTCCGTGTACACAGCGTCCGTGAACACAGCGTCAGTGAACACAGCGTCAGTGAACACAGCGTCCGTGAACACAGCGTCCGTGAACACAGCGTCAGGGAACACAGCGTCAGGGAACACAGCGTCAGGGAACACAGCGTCCGTGAACAAAAGGTCCGTGAACGCAGCGTCCATGAACGCAGCGTCAGGGAACGCAGCGTCAGTGAACGCAGCGTCCGTGAACGCAGCGTCCGTGAACGGGAACGCAGCGTCCGGGAACACAGCGTCCGGGAACGCAGCGTCCGTGAACGCAGCGTCCGTGAACGCAGCGTCCGTGAACGCAGCGTCCGGGAACGCAGCGTCCGTGAACGCAGCGTCCGTGAACGCAGCGTCCGGGAACGCAGCGTCAGTGAACGCAGCGTCCGTGAACGCAGCGTCCGTGAACGCAGCGTCCGTGAACGCAGCGTCCGGGAACGCAGCTTCCGGGAACGCAGCGTCAGGGAATGAACAAATACTGTGTAACGATTTGTTAATTTTTTTGTGCAGTCTTTCATATGGGAAAACTTTTAAGGCCTAAAGCAGCCTGCAAATCCAGCTATTTGTGTTTTTTTTTTTTTGACAATTTTAAAATTTTATTTGAGTAATTAAGTGCATTTCTAAAGAACAGTGAGTTTTGTTGAAATTGAGTCAGTGACTCAAGGTTATGTTTAGAAGAAGTTGAAAAATAAAATGAAAAGATGACATAAATTTGTGTGGTTAGTGGGTTTCTAATGTTATATTTGGCATATCCATACTCTTCAGAAATGAGTCAGCTGACAACAATCACTTCACAGAATCCAGCAGTGATTGAACGTTTGCCACATTTTCATAATCCTTTGTCTTTACCAGATCTCTTTAGGAGTTAAAATCAGCGAGTTAGTATGTTGTCTACAATGGTTAAATTCAGAGAAAGGTTGTGATTTGCTGATTTTCTGTCAAAGGTTATACAAATGTGGATTGTCTTTGAAAGATGATAGATACAGTTGTTCTCATAAGTTCACATACCCTGGCAGAATTTGTGATTATTTTTGGCCATTTTTCAGAGAATATGACAAAAAACCTTTTTTCACTCATAGTTAGTGGTCGGGTGAAGCCATTTATTTGTATTATCATTCACATTTAAAAAAAAATAATAATACAAAATCACTAATTCTGCCTGCGAATGAACTTATGAGCACAACTGTATATAGCTACAGCTATTTTTTACCCAAACTTACTTTAGCTGTGTAAAGTTATCTTTCCCATCCCAATAAAATCATAATACATTTGTGTTTGAGTAGCCTATATGGTTTTATTTACACTCAGCACTCCTTATTGATTAATTTGACATAGAACACATGTACATACATACAATAGAAATAAAAAATAAACTCACATTAGGTTGACCTTAATTAAAGGGGAACCGCAAACTTTTTAGCCCAAAAATATATATTCGCTTGCACTTTCCTGTCCTGGGACGAGGACGAGGAATCGCACTTTACGGCTCAAAAGAAGGAGCAGAAATCTAACCAAATAAATGGGCTCATATTTGTGCCTAGAAACTGAACTTGAATATGTTGTATTTGAATTTGAAGTGCTCTAACTGAATCTGAAATGCTGAAATTTAATGAATGCTTTTTGAAAACTGAATTTAAAAGCGTAATGAGAAACCAATGCATTGATTTGTAAATGATCTGCAGTAAATTGAAAATGTTGTTCAAAAGTATTCATTAAACTTGAGCATTTCAGATTCAGTTTGAGCAATTCAAATTCAAATACAACATGTTTAGTTTCTAGTGGCACAAATACCGTTTCAGAAGATGTGTTTTTTTCTTCCAAACTTGACGGCTTGGATAGTCTCCACATGTAAACAAATGCCGTCTGTGAATATTTTGGCGCTGTTGTTAGTTGCACAGAGATTCTAAAAGAATCTGTGCCTCTACTGGATAAAGCAGAAGGTGCCCACAGTTTTTTGGCTTGCAAGCTACTTTTAAAATTACCAAGTCGAAATAATCTACCTGACTTATATAAATTTCACTTATTTTTCTGTGAAGTCACTTTTTGTTAAGCTGAACTGTGGACCTAAAATATAATAATTCAACAGATGAAAGGGATAATTTGATTTTGTCTCTTTATTTTGTGAGGTGTTTGTGATTTTACCTTTACAGCTCTCCTTCATTTAAAATGAACAGGTTTTGGGTAGAGGCCTACAATATGTGCACCAAACAAATATAGATCATATTGAGTAAAGGCTCTTGCCTGGGTAACGCTCAGAGGGAGGAGTTTATGAAACTCTGATAAACTGTTGCAACATAAAGTTAGCTTTCATTTGGCTCGTTGCTACAACATTCTACTTTCTAAACAACTGTAAAATGAGGCAAACAGCTGAATATATTGGGTTATGTTCTCTACCGTCATTTCATCTGACTCTGCTCTGCTCCATGTCAGTGTGTTTGTGAGGTCACAGACCTCCGTGGGCGAAGTTGGCGTACAGCTCTGTTCTCTCTGTCTGTCGGCATGTCTTTATGAGCGCGCTCCATCTCTCGAGACGTGTGACGCCTTGTACTCAGTAAATACCAGAGGAAATATAAATAGTAACGATACTTAGGCATATAATAGTATAATAATAAACAATAGAGAGGAGTACACCTTTGACTGACTATGATCATGTGACAGGCCAAAATGAATAACATGCGATCAACCTGCTCTACCTTTGTGATTGTGACTGGTTTATTGGGCTAAAGGTTATCACTTCCACTTTAAGATTAAATTCAACAAACAAAACTAACATTTAAGACATTTAGACTTAACTGATAATGAAACAATTACTATGTGCTATAGTTATTATTATTCACTGTTAGCTCAATAACCGCAGCACTGTAATGTAGTCACTGAACTGGTGTCACTTTACTTTTTGTTATTTTGTCTGGAGAGCTGGGTGCATAGTGTCTCTCAAAGAGAGGTTATACTCTGTTCTTTATGTCAAGGAACCATCAGAATGACTTTGTGGCTATATATTGATGATATATAATGATTTTAAGTCCATGTATTTCATGATGATGTGAGATGGTTTAAAAATCTATTCAGTAGAATTTTACGTTTGGTATCTTTTTTGATTTAGAAAGTTTAGTGAGGTTTTAACTAAAATTAAGTGTATATCAATTAGTAAATTAATCAGTTTCATAAATCCAAATCATTTACACAGTATTTAGGCCACTTCCACACATTTTGTCCAATGGTGGGATCTATACCAATGCAAATGTTATTCAAACTGACACATGAATTGTTAAAGCAGACAAAGAAAATGTCCTCAAAGTAAAGTTCATTTCAGTAAACTGTTGGTAAAAAGACAGACAGGCACAAGGCAAATGGCTGAAAACCAGAAGCAGCTGCGTGTTTATAGATGAAGGCAAAGAGGCTAAAAAGCAAAAGGGAAGAGGTCTGGGAGTTCCCTGGCATCAATCTTCAATGCTCCAGCACACTTCCATTACTTCTGGCTCAATGCAGACGAAGGATCCTCTTAGTAAGACGGAACAAAAGTTCATTTAACTGACCCCTGTTACAGCCCATCTCACACTGAGCTTTTACAAAGAACTACAGAAAGACATACATTGTATTTCTTAGGTATTACATTCAATTCCAATATACTTGAAAAAAAAAAGCGTTCTTTCACCACACTCTTCTAACTGTCCTCAGCTTGAGGACCTCCAGACATTTACTGACATATTTTTGTTTTTTAATAGCCCCATTCACTTTCTATAAGTACAACCCTTATTCCAAAAAAGTTGGGGCATTGTGTCCACTGTGCCAAAAGTAAATAAAAACAGAATGGATTGATTTGCAAATCTCAACTATATTTTTATTATAAATAGAACATAAGCAACATCACAGGGGTTGAAACTGGGACATATTAACAATAATAGTTCATTTTGTCAATGTCTGGACGGCAGGCAGGCCAGACTCTTCTACTGCAAAAGCATGCTGTTGTGATGGATGGTGATGCGATATATGGTGTTTAACATTGTCTTGCTGAAATATGCAAGGCCTTCCCTGAAAGAGACGTTGTCTGGATGGAAGCATTTATGTTGCTCTAAAACCTCTTTATACCTTTCAGCTGGTAGAACCTTTCCACACTACAGGCTCTAACCCCAGACCATCAGAGATCAGGCTTTTGTACTGTGGCTGATAACAGGCTGATGGTCCCAATCCTCTAAATTTCACAGGACTCGGTGTGCTTGCTGTCCAAAAGGAATTTCAATTTTTTATTTATCTGACCACAGAACACTTTTCCATTTTACATGAACTTTGTCGCAGAGAAGAGCCATGTTTCTGATGGTGTCTTCTTTTCTTTAATACAGCTCTAACTTTCATTTGTGGACGGCACTGAAGGTTTCTAAACCATGCAGTGATATCAGAAAAGACAGACCTGTTGTTTTTAAAGCAGTGCTGCTTGAGCCTGAGGATCGCAAGCATTCAATACTGACCTTTGACCTTGTCCCTTTCACAGAGAATCCTTTGATGATATTATGAGCCGTAGATGGTGGGATATTCAGTCTTTTTTTTTCAATTTCTGATATGTTGTTTATGTTCTGTTGTGAGTAAAAACGGTTGAAAGAATTTTTTTGTACATTTTACAGTGTTTTTGGAATTTTTGGAATTGGGTTTGTACATGTGATAGTGATGCATGGCTCCTGATTTCAAGCCCAGTGTGATTGGTCAACATTATCATTCTGTACATCCATTGTTGTGAGTAGTTGATTGCAGGACTTCTGGTCTTGTCCCTCATCATCCATGGACATGTTTAGGTTTGTAGTGCAGTCATCTGTGAGTCCAGTTGCAAATCCAGTGTTTGCAGGAGCTGATGGATTTGCTCCATTAGAGGATGTTTAAACCAAGCCAACAAGCACTGACCACCCTTTTGACCCCTAGAGCTACAGCTCTTGTTAGTCCTATGCTGGCTCCTGTTCTACTGTCATTTCTCGTTAGTCATTTTACATATTTGATTTCAGTGGCCTGAACAGAGCTGTACTTTGCAGTTGTTCTTTTATAAATCATGTGGTGAGTGGGACACTTGCTGGTCTCTGGTGGATGGGCTGTTAAATTTTTCAGCCTGTACTTCTCTGTGGGCTTGAGGAAGGAAACAAAAAGCTAAGTTCACAGCCTCACCCCGAAGCGTAACAGCAGCTGACAGTGCTTTGGTGTTGCCATCTGTACAGCTCTTTAAACTGAGTTGATCTGAGGAGGCAGACCTGTCAAGTGAGAGCAACAAGGAAACATGGAATGGCATTCCTGCTACTCACAAGCAATTGGGCTTTAACACTAGTCTTGTATTACACCAGACTGGCCATTGTCTTGAGACCAGTGTAAGACTTGACTGTCCATATGGACTGTTTTACAGAAACATCAAAAACAAAAAGTATTTGCAAAGGGCAGGTACTTTAGATGAAAGGTTGGTGCTTGGATGAACCACCTATCATCAGGTGGTTTTATTTTATATATTTGCAGTGTATTTTATACATTTAAAACATGCCCATAATTGCCAGCATTGAGACACTCGTGGTCTTAAGTGGGTCGCTAGCAAATTGCTCAGAGCAGTAAAACGTGGATTTCAGCAAACTTACAAATCTTACAAAGTAAGTTCAAGTCCACTTAGTATTAGGTCTTAGTCTTGAGTGTATAGTGTATAAACAAACATTTTAACCAATATAATAACCAAGAAGTCAAAGACAGGACCAACTTACACAGAATAAACTGCCTCTGGACAGGTGCAAAAAACATACAACCAATCAGAGAAACAGAGCATCAGTTAAAATATGTCCAGTTTCTCATAAGTTCATACCCTGGAAGAATATTTGATTTTTTGGGCCATTTTTCAGAGAATATGAATAATAACACAAAAACCTTTCTTTCACTCATAGTTAGTGTTTGGGTAAAACCATTTATTGTCAAACAATTGTGTTTACTCTTTTTAAATTATAATGACAACAGAAACTACCCAAATAACCCTGATCAAAAGTTTACATTCCCAGTATGTTCTTAATACTGTGTAGTGCCACCTTTAACATCAATGACAGCTTGAAGTCTTTTGATGTAGTTGTGGATGAGGCTCTTTATTTTCTCAGATGGTAAAGCTGCCCATCCTTTTTGACAATAAGCCTCCAGTTCCTGTAAATTCTTGAGCTGTCTTGCATGAACTGCACATTTGAGATCTCCCCAGAGTGGCTCAATAATATTGGGGTCAGGAGACTGAGGTCAGTCCAGAACCTTCACTTTATGCTGCTGTAGTCAATGACAGGTCGACTTGGCCTTGTGCTTTGGATTGTTATCAGGCCAAAATCACCAGGGGGGATTTGGGTAGTTTCTGTTATCATTATGATTTAAAAAGAGTAAACACAATTGTTTGAGAAAACATATAATACATTTCCTTTTATAAAAATGAAGAAGCACAGAGCATTTGTAGAATACAATGACAGATTATGCAAGAACTTTGTTAACTCATCAATCCTTCATATTGCCTTCTTTAAGCCATGCCACCAAACCTTATATGAAGTGCATGGACATAAGATTGTCTAAATAAGCCAGCCGTGGGTCAGTTTGGAATACCCTATTCTAGCCATTATTAACACACTTATGTCTTTCCACTACAGTTAAATATATTTTGTGCATTTATCTATTCTCAGGGTAGTCACTGCAGATTCATATTCACACACTCTGGCATATATTAATAATAAAGAAGAGGTTTGCAAATCAATTATGTCTTTCACTTGGTGAGTCCTAACTGCCATCATTTTATGCAATTACGGATCAAAGTAGGCTTTTTCCTTTTTAACTGCAGCCATTTACAGCATCGAGCCAAGAACAAATCCAGCATAACAAATAAAAAGTCTGATGCAACAGCTGCTCACTCTGACCTTCAGCGCTCCATCGTCATAAACAGCGGCACGGCTTTGAAGAGATGAGCGCAGATACATTGGTATGCCGGGACAACGCCGCCTCTCTCTGGCCTTTTACCCAGATCAAATGTTTTTATACACATCTGCATACTGTAGGACGACAGAGGGGGGCCGGGGAGCAGAGGACTCTCTATACCCTTTAACTGTAGATAGTTCAACTGGTTTTATTACAGTTTAAGTTTAAGGATGCCTTACGGCATTTGTCTATTTTTTCTCATACCTGGACATTTCTGTGGCTTGTGTAAGTAACAGGCAGCAGATTTAACATAAAGCCTAGCACAGGGGTACGAGTTATTTCTCACATTGCAAGACTGTCTACAAGATACGTACTCAACCCAATAGAGGACTAATAATGCCGAAACACATTAAGGTAACACTTGATTTGACACTTCACTTGATACATTGTATCTACCTCATTAGATACAATGTAACACACTGTGTAACAAACTGTAATAACATGTAACTACATAACTTAACCCTAACCCTACCTACAATATGTAAGTACACATCATTTCATTATGTATGTACTATGTAGTTACATGTTATTACAGTTTGTTACACAGTGTGTTACATTGTACTTTATGAGGTAGATATAATGTATTGTAATGTGTTGTTGGCTGCGGCCCCACCCTTACACACTCAGAGTGGACTCTGGACACTGCCAATATAAATGTTTTTTTTTTGTGAATATGTTTGTATATTTCTATGTATTTTCCAACTGGGGAAGTGGAGCCCTCCTTCTATGGTTCTCCTTGAGGTTTCTCTTTTTTTTTGTTTTTCCTTACCCGGATGGAGGGTCTAAGGACAGGGGATGTTGTCTAGTGCAGTCTGTTAAGCCCTTTTAGGTGACTGTTGTTGTGATATTGGGCTATACAAAAATAAATGTCTTGTCTTGTCTATCAAGTATAATGTAAAATAAAGTGTTCATTCATTCATTCATTTTCTTCCGCTGATTCCCGTTAGGGGTCGCTGGTGACTGGAGCCTATCCCAGCAGCTTTGGGCCTGAGGCGGGGTACACCCTGGACAGTGGCCAGTTAGTCGCAGGGCTAAAATAAAGTGTGACCCACAATAATTTAAGATTTGTACACGTTGTACCACAAGGTAATAGTAGGACATACGGGTTATATTTTAGGCACTTTTTTAAAATATACACACTTCTCAACACAATCACAAAATGAAATTCCATCATTTTCAGGTGTTTTTCGCGCACACAGGAACAGTATCTGCTATTTACTGAAAGCTTCACTACAGTAGTTTCACTTCTCATTAAAAACTCAATACAACACTGGTAGAGTGGTTTCATTTTAAGTCTTGATCGAGGTAGAAAGGCAGAGAGCAAGCAAGGGAAAATATTTCCCAAAACAGTCCTCCTCACTAAGCATTTCATCTGACACGACCTTGTCAGCTGCTGTAGTTAGCGAGCATGAGGCCGGCTGTCAATCACCACTGCTGCTTCCTGCTGCCACAGAGAAACACCAGCAGGGTAGAAGGAGATGCTCGCAAAGACCACAAATTATTCATAATGCCTCCTGAAATATACATTAAATAGCCTGAAAGTTGCTGTCTATTGTATATTTTCGGACACATCCCGATTACACAGTAAGCCCTGCTCTGATTGGCATCCCTGCGGAAATCCAACTTAATGGAGGCTTGGGCACAAACCACTGGGGACAAATACGAAAAGCAAACAGGGATGTAATGAAGTGATGGAGGGTCTCCATGGAGATGCAGTTCACATTTTAGGCCAGTCAGCAGCAAACGAGGCGCACTCAAACGCTCGCTGGAAGCTTGGGCTTTATCCCGTGTGTGAGCGTGAAAGAGCAGCCCTTTATGCATTAGAGAAGTGTGGAGTTCAAGTGAGCATATTAAAACAACTGCAGTGGCTCTGTGTGATGGACATCCAATAACGTCTCTGCAGTGCAAACACCAGTGGAGGATGGAGTTGTCCAAATCATCAGTCACTACTGCACTGTGCTGTTCATGACTGGAGTTGGAGTTAACTTCACTGTAAATAAATATTAACAATTATATATATATAATTTTATTTTTTTTACAATATGTTCTGTGTAATCAGAAACAAAAGATTTTATAGAAACTTCATTATTGCATTAAGCTCTGACATAACGTTTTGTTTTTAGGTTGACTATTCTCATGTATTTAAGGTGCTTGTTTTCTTGTTTTTATTTTTATATATATAAATATATATATAAAAAAGAGCCAAGTATCACATTAAGGTTAAGCCAGCAAGAATAGTCTCTTCTTACAGTGGATCCTGACAATCTGCCAAAAAGCATAACCTGTCATTTAATCTGAAATATGATAGGGTCTTAAAAAGCACAAAAACAATTAATGGAAAAAAGCAGATGACTGAACTGTGATAAACCTTTGCACCGTTTTAGTGGCATGGCAAACTTTCTTACTCCCTACTAATGACAGAAACTGATAAGATTTATTATTAAAATGTATTAAATCAAACTGCCTTTTGAGTTAGTTTGTTTACCACAAATGGCCACAAGTGGACTTGACCATAAAATAATATATAACATTCAAGGTAAATCTAAATTACTCGATTTTACTGACTTTATCGCCAAATGTGACAAACTAGCGCAAACCGCGACCCCTAATGGGACTAAGCGGTAGAAAATGAATGAATGAATAAATTAATAAATGCACTACATGATTTAAATTGCTATTCCACTCGTGAGGAGAGGGCTATGGGGTATAGCCCACGCTAAACAGCAACAGCAATTAAAATAGAGCAACACCAAACGTCATCTGTATGTCTTTTAAACCCAAATAAATACCTTTTTTGTGCGTTTTATTGTTCATCACTTTCCGCTTGTCTGGTTTAAAAATCCAGACAATCCTCATGAAAGGCCGGTAAAAATAAACCAAATCACAGGATTATTTTGATCACAGGTCCCCTCCATTCAAAATACAGTGTGCTTAAAATCACAGACAAGTTCTGCAGTTATTACAAATTACTAGATGTCCTGGGTTTCAGGGCCATTGACAATATACAATTTTTATTTGTGTAATTGGTAAGTATTGTGATTCAAATGTGAATGTTGCCGTTGGAAATAGAACGGTCGTGCTGTTCTAGAACGATTACTGTAAGTTCTGAAAGTGGACAGTCATTTCTCAGCCAGAGCTCACACTGTGAACATTATTTTTCAACTCAAGCTACTCAACCAGCAATATAAAGCCACGACAAGTAATTCTACCTGACAACAACAGGTGAGGAACTATTGTTTCAATATATTATTATTGTTGCTAACTTTTTTCAGTTTATGTAAATGTTTAGAGAAAGTTATGTTGCATGTGATGTGTTTACAATTTGGCAAATGACATAAAAATGTAGATTTAAATAGTTACCACCTATTTTATAATGTTTTGGTATACAAGATATTAACTTTACAATACCTACTACTTTTTTTATTGTTTATGTATCGTTCAAACACAAAATAAATTCTCAATTTATTTTCTCTATCAAAATGTAATTATCAATAAAACTATCAAAAACAAAGTACATAAGTGTTCACTACAACATTGTGTGTGCTTCTTCCCCATTAATAATGTTTTGTAAACTTTGAATATAGTTTTTAAATAAAAAAAAGCATGCTAATTCCTGACTGTTGGTAATAAATTAGGAGATACTTACAAAAGCTGTCCATGTTAGGCGCTAAACTTGACAGTAAAATTGTCCATTTCTGTTAAAAACACATGCACTTTAGTGTTGATTTCTTTGTGGCATTACAGGAAGTGCTTCAGACATGGACACCTTTTACACTCTCGATTGGGAGGAGTTACTGGAGACACTTCGAGGCCCGTCTTCACCAGCCTCTAACAGAAAACCCTGCTGAGCCTGATTACCTGTTTCAGCCAAAAAACTTCCCTCAACAAAAAATCCATCCAGCGCCAAAGAGCAGGCCTTCTCATCCTGCAATTACAGCAGTGAAGCCTCGTTTAGTTTCCCAACTGGAAACCAAGCCAAAGTTGTATTGCAAGCCAAGGCAAGACCTCAAACCTCAGCCAGTCAACCAGCGTCAGTCCACTTTGGCCGGTCCAGCTGCTTCCACGAGGTACCAGGACTTGCCATATACTGCACCAGTCCGACAGCCAGTGCAAAGGCAACAATATGTTCAGCCACTGTTCAGCCAAAGTCAGCCACTGGTCCATCAACAGAACTTTCAGCCTTTATCTGGTCGATATTATGTTCAGCCAAACAGCCAGCCAGTGTTTACTCAACAGCCCGGTCAAACATTGGTCGGTCAGCAAGGTGTTAATAACCCTCCACAGTACTGGCCCGTTCAGTCCTCTGTACAATCTGTGCCACAACAGGCACCAACAGCAGGCCCCAGTCATGTTCCAGTGGCTCCTTTGGTAAGTTGAGGTTTTTTTTTTACAAATGGCCTGGCAGAAGAACAAAATTGTTTAAATTCTTTTTCCTTTTTTTCTTAGCTGAACCAAAGGATTCCTGCATCTATGCTTCGTCCTCTTGGGGTGATGTAAGTAAACTGAGACCTCTTTGATTCATTTATAATCACTTTGTAATATTCTTTTCTTCTCAATAGTAATGGACAAATGTCGTATGAGATTGTAACACAGCCCTCTGTGTCTTGCAACTCCGCTGTAGCTCCACCAACTGTTTCCACAGCAAGGTAAGCCCACAAACCTGTTTTGGTCAAAGTTTAGTTTCTGATAACATGCTGCTGTCCTTTGGCATCATGTATCCAGTGGTGGGTATGTTTTACATATGGGTATGAATGACACAATAGTACATTTTATTTCATCAAATAATTTCAAAATACTTGCAGGAAACGACACCGTGATGAGGATGAAAAGCTTTACACCAAGAAGCTACAAAATGCCTTTAAAATATTTAGTTCAGAGCAAAGAGAAAATATTATGGCGGAACTAAATATAACAGACACATCGATGGTCAATTATGTACTTGGACATAGAGTAAGGATGCACACTTTAACATGTTTGTCACCTTTAGTCAAAGAAATCAGTTATGTTGTCATTACGTTTTGGAAAGCTTCTTCTCCCAAAATTCATGTAAAACTCAATATAAAACTCTCGACCACTAAAACCTATTTTGGGTACAAGTAGTGCCCAGGTCAAGGATTGGCAATTATTTTTCCCCAAGGGCCACATTTTAACAGCACAACATGTGCAATAAACACTGTATATTCAACACCACAGTCACAGCTGCACCTTCTCAGTTTTAGATCCACTCTTTACAGTTTGTTCAAAAACCAGTAAAAACTATCTCTCGCTGTTAGAGTAGAAATGCTAGCTTTAGGAAAGGTGGTTACACATGTCTAAGAGTGGAATCAACTGTTCACTGCAGAATATTGGAGAAACATATATGCATTATAAATAAAGAATTAGAAAATGTTTGCCGGGCCAGATTAAACAGCACAACAGGCCGCATGTGGCCCCCGGGCCTTAGTTTGCATACCACTGGCTCAAGACCACAGACATGACTTTAATATGTTAATTCTTTGAAATGAGAGCACTTTGTATTTGTACACTGAGCATGTATTAAACCATAAAATGTAATTTCTCTACAGTGGAGGTCTTTGTCCGATGAGGAGAAGGCCAGATACTTTGACCAAGCAAATCAGGACAGACCTCATCCATCTCTGCATTCTGATTGGTCATCCAGTGACAATTTGGTAAGAGCTCTAAAAATGCTGGATTAAACTTCACTTTAATCACAATTGTTTAGATAATTTAATACATATCCTGTTTGTGTTTCAGGGGAGACAAAAGAAGAAACCAAGAAAATGAATGACAGCATTAAAGCTTGTTTGCCTAAACATTACATTAATCATTTGTTGTTTAGCCTTTTATTTATTTATTTATTTATTTATTTTTTTAACTGATGACATCATTTGTACATTTACATATTCCTCTGGAAAGCTGGCATGGACACATTTACAATTGTGCTTATTTATGTGCCCTGTGGTTTATGAGCTTATTCATTACACACATTCACAAATCTATTCATCACATTAAATAATCGCAGACATGCAACAACCATTCATAAACCCATTTATAACTAGGAAAACTACTAAAAATAATGATTATGTTGACGTCTAGTAATTATTGTAAATCTCACCAAAAGCATTGGTTCTCTCCTCGTCATATTGTGTTATTGTTACCCATTTAACAGCCCAGACTTCATTTCCCTCTGAAATACAACCTGGCTCTCCCAAAGTGCAACGTCGCTGGCAACCTTTGTAACAGGCTGCAGGGCCATCACAGAAAAGCCTTTATTTTTATAGAGTTCATGAATTAAAGATAGCTTCCCCGGTGGTGTTAGAGGCTTTATGGATCTCTCTCTCCACCACATTAAATCTGCTCACTACCATGGGCCATGTCTCGAGATGTTAGACACGACAAACAATAACAGGCAAACACTCTTATCTATTTCCCTGAATATTTTTCTATAAAGAGCCTTTTTTCCATGTACACTTCTCACAAGGTTGGCCCAGTCCATTAAAAACAGCATTGCCCACAAGTCAACAGGTTATTCAGGCCATTACGGCTGAAGGTCAGGTTTTGTGTTGGCAGTGGATTTGAGAAGACAAACAGGTAAATGGAGATAGAATAATGTTTGTGTTTTCCTCTGCATAAAAGTTCATCTTTTAGGCTTTACGGCCTAAAACTGTCACCTTTAACCCTTGTGGGTTTAAGGTCACTGATTAAAGGTCCATTATAAAGTTGACTGCACCATTGAAATCGATGTAATATTTTTATACAATATATACAATGTATACAGTTACCATTCACACTAAATTACCATCCATCTATCCATTCATGTTCTTCCGCTTATTAAGCAGAGACCCCCTAAACTTTCTCCTCCCCAGACACTTCCGCCAGCTCTTCTGGGGGAACACCAAGGCGTCCCCAGGCCAGCCGAGAGACATAGTCCCTCCAGCATGTCCTAGGTCTTCCTCACACTAAATAACCATCTTTGCCTTTGTCTGTGTTTGCAGAATTAGCTTTTTCTCTTAATCATTGTTTCATTACTTTCTCTTCCTCCAAAAGACAAACTGAACACTGCCAGAGGTGAGTAAACTCAAATGCCTAACTTCAAATATGGTTGCCAGGTCTGTCTTGATGGCTATGGGGCTCTAAGCTTGTAAGAAGTGCTGGCCCTGAACATTAGACCGATTTCCACTGGGTCTGTTTGTAGACAACAGCCGGGGCTACCAGCACTACTTTTGCCACCAGCTGCCTACAAAAAGCTGCAAAACGACTATGCCTTCCTTTAAGACGTGATATTCAATTGGATGTTGCAGGTCGCCCTCAATGACAGAATCAAGGACAAATGATCTCACAATGGCATAAAAACAAGGACGGCCTGCAACAAAACCATAAAGAATCCTGCAATGACTGATATTAGCTGAATGGATATACTATAGCTGTACATAAGTCTTACCTCAAGCTCTCTTTAGCTCTCTTCTAATTAATGATTGTGTAAAGTGAAAAGTGTGGCACCACTGATAGGCTAACTGACAGTAAACACCCACATGCGTTTTCAGAGCGTGTCAGAAGTGGCTGATTTACTTAATTACTTGTTTACATGACACTCCTACACACTTTACTTCTATCATCGTCAACATGTTATGATCATGTTTCCTCCAAATGATGGGATATTTATGAAGCTCAAGTCTCATACATCTCTTTATTTATCTGTAACTGTGACAATAGCCAACCAATGTGGTCTGCTTTCTCCGACCCTGTTAACTGGTCACATCACTGTTGACACTGTGCAATGGCTTTAAATGAATAAATAATGTACAATAATAAGTGTATATCATTACAGCATCTACTTTGACTGCATTGTTAAAGCTAGAGATCATTCTACATGGAAGCATATGACAACAGTTGTTTCTGTAAAGCAAACGTTTGTTGTGTCTGACATTTGATGTCCAGCTGCAGCTTGGACAGTTGCTGATTTTGTATGTTGATTAAAATTAGGCAACAAAGGGGCCAGGGGCTCACCTGGAAGAGCGCATAACACCTTCTCTAAACCCACTGATTCCGACTTGGGTCATTTGCTAAATGTCCCTCCCCCCTCTCTCTCACCCCGTTTCCTGTCACATATCAAAAATGATAACAACAGGTTGCTGTATGAAATAGACATTTTTATTAATACCCGAGTGATAATAGTGATATTTACATTAGGTGCAGGGAGAACAAATGTGCATTATATCATACATCATAATAGGTTACACAAAAAAGACGGTGAGGGCCATGAAAGGAGGGGAGTTAAACGAGGAGAGAGAATAAAAAGAAAAATAAGAGAAAAAAAAGGAGAGAAAAAAGAAAAAAAGAGGTAGCACTTTACATTACAGCTCAGTAATAGCATTGTAATAGTGTGTTATTAACATGTTAATTAATGTGGAATAGAATTTTAATTTCATTTAATTTTGCAGCCCTACATTAGTACCTAGTGGTTTCATGGTTATCAAGCAATGATTATTTGTATATTATTAATTATAGTATTATATAATTACTCCACTATTACCATGATCTTACTAAGCAAGAAAATAAAGTGGAACCCAAAAAAGATAACTAGAGGCAATAAAAAGGATAGCTAAGTAAATGTCGAAGATGTATTTATATATATCTTAGCATGTGCTACTTTCAGGCTCACAGTGTAGTGACAGCAGATGGGAGGTGTGGCGTTCACAAGGAGATGACTTTCGCAATAATATATTATTATTATTATTATTATTATTACATCAATTTTATATAGCGCTTTTCCAAGGACGCAAAGACGCTTTACATATCAATTATTCATTCACTCCACAGTCACACACTGGTGGTGGTAAGCTACATCTGTAACCACAGCTGCCCTGGGGCAGACTGACAGAGACGTGGCAGCCATTCTGCGCCTACGGACTCTCCGACCATCACCATCAACATTCTAACACATTCATACGAGGCAAGGTGGGTTAAGTGTCTTGCCGCTCTACTACTGAGCCACTGCCGCCCCAAATATAACCATAATAATAACAATAATCATCATCATAAGAGACAGTGGCTCAGTGGTAGAGCGGTCGTCCTTCAACCGGAAGGTAGGAGGTTCGATTCCCGCTCTCCCCACAGTTCATACTGTTGTTGTGTCCTTGGGCAAGACACTTAATGTAAGTCGCTTTGGATAAAAGTGTCTGCTAAATGACTAAATGTAAATGTAGTAATAATATTAAGAATAGTAATAACAGGGAATGGAGTAGGTCACCATTCCCGGGCGAGATAATATCCAGATGGCAGCGTCGGACCCTGCATTAATGCTCCAAAATATATATTAATGTTAGCAGTAGGTTAATATATATATATTTTTTGAATAAACAGACGTAGCAAACGTTTAGGCAAAATATATATATTGCCTAAACGTTTGCTACGTCTGTTTATTCAAAAAAAAATATTAACCTACTGCTAACATTAATGCCACATTAACTCTTTTTATCTAAAAAAGAAATAGAAACAGCTCAAGCAAAAGAAAAATTAAGCCTACATTTACATTTTTACATCATGTTCTGCTCTTATTACTTGAGCACAATCTTAGGTTGGAACCTTTTACAGGCACACCTACATCAACCCCATCCAACTTTAGAGGTTCCCGCTGAGAACAACTTGTTTCTCGAGGGCTAATAAAAAGTAATTACAATCTGATGTGCATCCTCACAAACGCACACTGTCATTTGGCTCTGACTGTGTGCCGACAGACAGCGTCAGCCCCCATCAGCTGCTGCCAATCCTTTTCTCTGACAGCAGCGCCATGCGTGGCCATCGGGGGCTCTCCCCCTCCCATACCTGTTCATCGGCATAAACACCTCCATCAGCCCCCCAACACCTCCGCTGTTTAATCTCACAATCCACCCCTCCTTTAATCCTGCTGCTCCCCCGGCCTGCACCGAATGAAATGCAAATAGCCTTGTCTAACCTGGGGCGTCATTTATCTAAATTAGAGCGCCGAGTCTGGATCCCCATGGGGTGGCCATATGCTAGCACAGTTAGCGTCATTAGCTTCATTAGCCTGTGTCAGAACATTAATTATATATCAGGCCTATCAGTTAGCTGCGGCTCAGGGTTCTCGTTGAGTCTGGACTCCAGGAGGTGGGAAAATAAAAGGCAGGCTTTTGTCAGCAAAAGTGATTAAAAGATGCGAAGTTGCTCGATTACATAACGCACAGCTTTGGGGTCAGAGAGTTCATCACTCGACATCTGTCAAACACATTTAACAAGTCACTATTAGGCTTTTTACAGCAGCTTGTCTTTGTCCTTTCCACAGCCAGACATTCTCAATAGAGTGATGCTCAAAGCACAGTGGACGTAAACAACAACTGTTGCGGTGCACAGATTTGTGCGTTTTTTGTTCTTTTCTTCTAGGATGTTTGGAAGCCAGAAGTAGCACCGAGCTGCTGTGAAAAAGTTAAGAATGTCCCTCCAAAACCTTCGACATTATGACAGTTTCAGCTTCAGTTTGTTGTTTGTTTGTTTTTCACTTTGTGTAGCTAAATGGAGATCACAGTAAAGGGTTTAAACACAACGTTGAGCTTTAAGACGGTCTTCCTTTGCTCTGACGGAAACCAGGACACTCCATAACCAAGCTTGGCAGCCCAAATGGCACCTGTTGTCATTTTTCACTTCAACCTCAGACCAATGTGATCCTGCAATTATTGCGCTTGTCTATCATTGCCATTTATTTATTTTTTCTTTAATCAGGGTTTTAAACCCCAAAAAAAAAAAAAAAAATTTAAATAAAAAAATAAATAATTATATATATCCATTTTTTTGAAACAACAAAATATTGATATTCTAGCCCCTAATACCCCCTCCAACCATTAGGGGGCGGCGTTGCTCCCCCGTCAGTGCAGTACAATCAATGGCTATACTGTATTGTGTGTAATACTGCTGCTAACAACAGAGCAGCTCAAATAACGTCCTTAAAAACCCTGTAGACACTAAAAACAGTCACAATCCACAGAGAAAGGATTCATGTTTCCTCTGGGATGCACTGGTTTAGAAAAGTGGCAGGAAATTGAGAAATGGGAACAGTCTCTGTGTGGCCCTTTTGATTTATGAAAATTAGCCATGTGTTCAGAGCACTTTTATTGTCAGCTCCATGGAGAGTGATCAAACTAAAAGCATCCAACTTAAACTGCTTTAATTTAACTAAAGTTATTGCTCACTGCTGCTGCTTTGATATTGTTTTGTGTTGACATTGAGCAGAAAAAGAAATTATTGCCCAGCCCTAATTAGTACCAACTAACTCCAAAGTGTCCAGTAAAGAACAGGGAGATGTAGATAATAGTTAAAGCTATATTTGCCTTGTGTCTGTTGAGCAGCACTGTCTGAAAGACACTGTTATTTCAGATCAGAGCGTCTTGCAGGGCCAGAACAAGGAATGTACAAGGACAACAAATTATAAATTTGAATTTGAAATGTAATTACTAATTACTAATATACTATTGTATTTTAGTCTTGATGTATAGCATTGTCCAAGCTTTGTCGGGTGTGTCTGTGACCAGTGAGTCACTGATAGATACTAGACCCTTTTTATGTTGTTTTCTCTTTTCATTTCAGTAACAAATGAATGATTTATGCATGAGCTGAGGCTGTTGAAGTGAAATGGAATGACACTGACATGCACTTGTTTTTATCCTAATAAGAGCAGTATATGATATGATAAGGAGCAATGCATTATAGGGCATTATATATTGATATTATATCAAATTGTATTGTATCATACACTGTATCGAGGTACATATCATATTGTGATGTCCTGGACAATACACAGCCAGAATCAACAGGATTAACTGATAGCTTAAAAAATGCACAGCAAGATTGTGTTATTTTGTGGTTACTCCATTATTCAAAACTACCCGAGCCTTTCTGTTGTCAAAGTCATTCATCAAGCTTTTGAGCTACAACCAACTATCTTAACTGTCTTTCCACCAACAGCATGCCAAGATTCCTAAGCTTGTCCTGTGACATAGTGCACCTAAAATAACGTTTTCATTCAGTTTTACTGAGAGCTTCCTTGTGGTGTTTTCATCTACAAACTAAAGTGAGATCTCTAACATATTTCTAACCAGTGGTTGGCACAGAAAGTTCTTCATCAATCCCTGCAGTGATGTAAAACAAGTCTTGTGATGCCTTCTATGGCTGCAAAAAACAAACAACACTGTGCCTCATCGTGGACTCTTCCAATAACTTTGGCAGTTGTGTTCTTTGTTAAATTGAGGTTCAACATTTGTTTCCTTGGACAAGTGAGACTCCCACGCAGCTATAAAGACCTGTGTCTCTTCCTTTGGAGTTTTGATAGGAGTTCTGCCTTTGTGTCAAGTCATATTTATCCTGATTCATATTCCAGTCTAGTCCATTGTAAAACTTTCAACAAGACATTGAGGAGAATAAAGGCACTGAACGCCGTAATGAGGCTCTTCAGACCACAGTCTGCTGACCTGCCTTTATTGGTAAAACTGCAATGTTAACAAAGACAATGTTGATGCATGGAAGGAGTTTTGTTACAAGTTTAAAGGTAATGCATTTAACAACAACACACATTTTTGCTTTGGCCTGGCAATTGCAGAGCTACTGGCCTAGACTTTACAGGATACATTGTGATTATATGACCATGGAGCCATTGTAGAACAGAACTAATTCATTTTTTTCTACACAAATCTGACCTCCAAACACTTTGTCAGTGCGTTTGCAGAGCCTGTATGCACTGATATCTCAGGGAGGCCTGGGCTGAAGACCTTGGTATACCTATAACTGACAATTTATGAAAAGAGGACCTTGCTGACATATGGTCTTGTTATTTTCATTCTAGTTATAGACTAATCTAATGCAGTCTAATTCACCGACTCTTAACAAACCCTTTTGTCTGTGTGTGTGCTATGTGTGATCGGTGCTGTGTGTGCCATGGTTCGGTAGCTCATTTATTTCAACATTGCCCAGCCCTACAAACATTTGGACAGGGCATTTCAATGTTAAAACTTTTCAAGGCTCTATTGTAGCAATTTTTGTCTGTTTGATTGACCAATGAACAGTTGCATATCATAAATATATTCACGATGGATGAATATATTTACTATATTTGAATATATTTTCAACAATTTACTAGATTTGTACATAACAACATGGACACTGCTCTTTGCATCACTGGACAAGTAAACGAAGAATATAGACATTTTCCTAATCCGATTGTAACATATTAGCCTATGCCTGCTTACTGTATATTTGTTATTATTTCTTGTGTATGGGAGGCCTGGGCTGAAGACCTTGGTATACCTATAACTGACAATTTATGAAAAGAGGACCTTGCTGACATATGGTCTTGTTATTTTCATTCTAGTTATAGACTAATCCAATGCAGTCTAATTCACCGACTCTTAACAAACCCTTTTGTCTGTGTGTGTGCTATGTGTGATCGGTGCTGTGTGTGCCATGGTTCGGTAGCTCATTTATTTCAACATTGCCCAGCCCTACAAACATTTGGACAGGGCATTTCAATGTTAAAACTTTTCAAGGCTCTATTGTAGCAATTTTTGTCTGTTTGATTGACCAATGAACAGTTGCATATCATAAATATATTCACGATGGATGAATATATTTACTATATTTGAATATATTTTCAACAATTTACTAGATTTGTACATAACAACATGGACACTGCTCTTTGCATCACTGGACAAGTAAACGAAGAATATAGACATTTTCCTAATCCGAGTGTAACATATTAGCCTATGCCTGCTTACTGTATATTTGTTATTATTTCTTGTGTGTATTTGTCTGTGTGGTGTTTCTCTTTTGTTGTACCGTGGTGTTTTATTTACTGTTGTGCTCATGAACATATCTTTTTGCCTACTACTAATTTGTTTCCATTCTAGCACTAGCATAAGGTTGTCACGGCTACGTGGCAAGGCTCTGGGTCAGATCAAGAAAACAGATGGTGCTCCAGCGGGTAATAATGACCGCAGAACACTCAAATTAATTGTCTTTGTGAGGGCATTGTGAAAAAAAAAGTTACAAATGATAGAGTTTCAAGATAAATATTTAATTTAAAAAGATAAGGGGTAGAATTGTTCAGATAATGTAAAAACAATAGTCGCCTATTAGGCACTCAAAGCGCTTTTACATTAAGCTTGCATTCATTCAATCACACACACATTCATACAACAGTGTCACAGACACTGGAGGTAAGGTGGGACTCCAAACACCAACCTTACAGTTATAGGACAACCGCTCTATCACTGAGCCACTGCGCCCCTGCATCTATGATAGATCTCCAACGTTAAAGCCAAATGTGTGCTCATAGCAGTAGCGATAGCATAGCTCAACAAACTAGAGTGTATTTTTCTCTGTGCACATTGAGATGCATTAAAGAGGAATAACTCATTGTTTAGCACTGACCTGCAAAGTAACTTATGTGGGTAACAAAATGTAAGGAAGCAGGTAGCATGGCAGGGGCTCTATTTGTCAGGTTGCTACAACAAAGTAGGATACTCTTTTGCATTTGAAGTAGGGAACTGGAGGTGAAAAAGAAAAAAGAAAAGAGGATTATTATAAATTATATTTTTCTCCATGCTTAAATAGTCAGATCTATGCAGTATTATAACACTTGTTTAAAAGCAACTTTTCAGTGATCGTCCTCCCCTCATTTTCAACTTCTCCTACACACTCCATACCGGTGTCGCATCGCAATTCAATTTGATGTTTGATAACAATAGACTAATCAGAGCTTTAAATCATACTGTGACATGATTTCATAAGTAGGCTAGTGTTATATTTCTTTACATAGTCTTACTGCAATTAGCATGTTTTTCTCATATTGTTCTACTCTACTCTCAACATCCAGGTGCAACTCCAGTGAGCAGAGGTCCCTTCTAATACTTGAAAAATCTGCTGCATATCAAATGTCAATGTACAAATACTATGATTACAAATTTTACTTTTCCCATCCTAGGTCAGAATATAGGTCACATTATCTCAAGTGAGAAGCCATTAGTTTTTAATGGTAGTTAAGTGTTGTTCAGTAGAAGCAACAGGGAGACATTTGGAGACTGATGGGCCAAAACAGTTATAAAGTAGGAAATAGCTGGAAAAGAAATAGCGCTGGCTAAATGTCAAAAACTCAGTCGAGCCTGAGGCTACGGGTAATTTAGATATGAACACTTCCCTCAAGTATCTGCAGTGAAATGAGTGTTCTTCCTGCAGGGCCTATTAGTGGCCATTGGCGGTGTGTGCATGGCCTGGGTTCAGTGCTCGTACCACGGCCGATGGCTTCATAAAGAGCTGGGAATGACACACTGACAAGCTGACAATGTAATAAATGAGCATTGGACCAAACTGCTATGAGTCACATATTTGGTGCCGTGCCTTTTTGCAAATCCACTCCTTTTGCTTTTGCTCCTCACTTTTCAACAGCTTTCTTACTATTCTAAAAAGTTTTGATGTGGATGATTGGTACATGTATAGAATAGTTATTGTATGTATAGTTTAAAGCATCAAGACAAAAACTTTGTGCCATTGTGATTGGGGCAAGAGAAGATTTAAAAAATGGGCCTATGCACTGTATTGGATAGATTTTGTATAATAATGTACAAGTCTGAATTAGTCAGGGACACAGTGTAAAGCGGTCGTCCTATAACTGAAAGGTCCCCGTTCTCCCCAGTTTATACTGTCAGTGTGCCCTTGGGCAAGACACTTGACTCTCCTTGACACCAGTGTCCGCGGCACTGGTGTATGAATGTGTGAGAATGTTCAGTGGTGGTCAGAGAGGTCTGCTCCAGGGCAGCTGTAGCTACAGACGTGGCTTACCATCACCAGTGTGTGACTGTGGAGTGAATGAATAGAACTTACTGTGCATTGAGTACCTTGAAGGGCAAAATAAAAAGGGCAATATAAAATTATTATAATTATTAGATAACACTAAAACCACCAGGGGGTCATGTCTACCCCTTTTGCATTTTTTATAATCTAACTTTGTTCATAGAAGAACCTAACATATGAGTGTTAGTGTTAGTATCATGACTTTACTATCAATCTTTATTAATCATCAGTCCCTTCTGAGCTTTGTGGAATGTAGCATGGAATCTTTTTGATGCACAATGTTTCAGACTCTTTTTGGTGGCAGATTAACCTAAAGGTTATGTACATGATAACGTGCTTCACTGAAAACAAAGCTCATTTGTTTTTGTTAGCAAAGTGGCTTAATATTACCAAGGAACTCTTTTAGTTTGGGATTGCTCCCTGCTATGTTCTTGTCGTGTAACTTTAATTTAATTTCTGCATCCTCAGTAAAAACAATGATGTCCCAGACAGTGACAACAGTTGCAAAGTATAGTGTTATTGTGCATCAGATTCTCATGTGCTCATAACATTTTACTAATATCTCAAATTAATACATGCAAAGATCCATCTTGAAGTTTATTGGTTTATCTGCACTGAATGTAGCATGGAATCTTTTTGTAAAACCATTGGGAGCTTTACCAGGGATCACCAGTACCCAGTGCCTGCGATAAAAAAGATTACAAGGTAACCTATGTGATTTATTGTGATATTATGCATATTGTTATGCCCAGAAAATAACCAGTCTACTTTACATAATTTTTTTTTGTATTGAATAAGCATAACTGCAGAGTGCACTAGGTCTCATTGGTCCATGTACAATCACCTTAAGGCAAGGGTAACAGAGGCCACATAGCTTTATTAGTTTAAAGACAGCACTCTAGTCCAATAAAGCATTATATAATGTAACTTTTGACCTAACCCAGTTCATAATAAAAAAATAAAAGTGCAAAGTTGATCTTGTTGCACATAAAATGTTGAGGCACTTGAAACATGGATCATAAATATCTATGGTCAAGCCAACAACACGTTTGGACTGTCTTTATGGGATAATGCAATCCAAATGTTATATAACATCAACCAAGTATGTGTTTGAACATTCACAACAGAAATATATGACTGAAACATATTTAGCTGGGGGGATCAAACTGAAATGCAGCTGTAAATATAAAATCTGGGAATAACTGTATCTCTACATCAAACTTGGGGCGGCAGTAGCTCAGTGGGTAGAGTGGTTGTCTTTCAACCGGAAGGTAGGCGGTTCAATTCCCACTCTCCCCACAGTTCATACTGTCGTTGTGTCCTTGGGCAAGACACTTAACCCTCCTTGCCTCCAGTGACTGTAACACTGGTAATTACATTAGAACAATGTAAGTCGCTTTGGATACAAGCGTCAGCTAAATGAATAAATATAAATATAAATTTAAACTTCAATCAGTAACATAGAAGGATAATAAGTTTTATCATCACAATAATGTTTACAAATATACTATAAATATAATGCAGTTTTCAAATGATCAATGAAAACAGTTCAGAAAAAAAGTCTGGTTCAAACTTTGTTGGAGAACTCTTCCTGTTAGAGTGTAATGTGTTTGTGGAGCAGACAGAAGCCTCTCTCAAACCAATACTAATGCAGTTATCTCATAGTACACCTCGAGCACATAACTCCAAACTGTCCTCTCAAAACCGTACAAATGAAATTCCTGGAATCAAGCTTTAGTCTGTATTGCACTGGAGCCACCCCTGCAATCCAATACTAATGAAATCTACTCTAACAGCATTCATACAATTTGTGGTTGTCATTTCTTCAGGAGAGGTTAACTCTGGGGGAACAATATGGGGCCATATTTTACAAAGATGCACAATGTTTCAGACTCTTTTTGGTGGCAGATTAACCTAAAGGTTATATACATGATAACGTGCTTCACTGAAAACAAAGCTCACTTGCTCAATATTACCAAGGAACTCTTTTAGTTTGGGATTGCTCCCTGCTATGTTCTTGTCGTGTAACTTTAATTTAATTTCTGCATCCTCAGTAAAAACAATGATGTCCCAGACAGTGACAACAGTTGCAAAGTATAGTGTTATTGTGCATCAGATTCTCATGTGCTCATTTTGCAACATTTTACTAATATCTCAAATTAATACATGCAAAGATCCATCTTGAAGTTTATTGGTTTATCTGCACTGTTTCTGCAGTATACTGTGTGTACACGAAGGACCTATATACAAAGATCACCTGCCCTAGAAATGTCACATCTAACCAGTTAGAGAAAACCTAACCATATAAGCCTGAAGCCTGCTCATAAAGCAGGTTAGCAACTTGTTGAGTTAGCCCTGTGTTTCTCTGTGGAGCAGGACAGGGCAGATACAGTATGTTAACTTAAAAGACTCATCCAAACTCATCCAAAATGAGCAGCAACACTGTTTACCTAACATCAAAACGGTGGCCTTAAGCCTAATCCAAACAATCTGTGTTCACATGCTAATGCTCAACTGTGGAGAACGCAATAGTAAGTTGACTGGGCCATAATAGGCAGAGTGAAGTCTGCTGCTGCTGCTAAAACTACAAGCATTGAACATACTGTAAGTTGTAATGGTAGAGTTTATTTATCAACATTTTAATGCTGGGGTTTTCTGGAACAGTGCTGATAAAGTGCTCTGAAGCCCCAATATAGATTTTATTATATGTTTTAAAATATAGATTCAGAACAACACGTTTCCCATTGCTGTTCAACTTCATGAGTGTAGTTGGCCGCCAATAACTTTATGAGATGTTGCTGTAACTTCATTCTTTTCACCTCATCCAGTGCCCAGCTGAGTAAATCTGAGGTAATCCCGAGGAACTACAACTCTGTGGGCATGCTGAGTTAAAATCTTTTGTTAATGAATGATAAATTTAAATTACTATGTATTGCTCCTTTAAGCATGTTGTATGCATCTAGACTACCGCCACACTTTCTAACAGTCTTAAAAAAGCTTGAGACATTAGTAGCATGAAATTGACCATGAGCGTGCCGGTTTGACCCATTTCCCAGAATGTTGGCACTCACAGTGAGCGCATGGAGCTCCAGGGCTCTGCTGGGTAATGTGTTGGCTGGAGCCGATCTGTCTCTACAGCCATCTGGACTGCAGCTCCATGTAATTCTCCCACTTTGATCTCTTCATCTGCGTCTGTCTCACAGACTTGACCCACGAGTGTGCATCTGTCTGAGCAACATAGACCATCAGATCTGTCTGATGGACCAACGTAGCACTGTCTGATGGACCAACGTAGCTCTGTCTGATGGACCAACATAGCTCTATCTGACCAACGTAGCTCTGTCTGATTGACCAGCGTAGCTCTGTCTGTCTGACCAACGTAGCTCTGTCTGCTTGACCAACGTAGCTCTGTCTGATGGACCAACGTAGCTCTTTCTGACTGACCAACATAGATTTTTTTGCAATTGTATTGACCCCCAGTGATTAACCAAATTTCATTTGGTTTTGGTTTGAAATCTCGCAGAAATACACACCTGTACACACCTACTCACACTCAGCTGCTGTGACAATTTTGCAACTGAATGTAGCGTGACAAAGACAAGACAATTTAAGTTACGTTACTAATTAATATGTTCACCACCAACTTGTCAGGAGTAGGAATTACAATAAATCACCCTCAAAATAATCCGTCAAAAGGACAAATGGCATTCAGATTTTTCCATTACTGCTAAAAAAAAACGTCAATGACGTAAAATATTTGGTTAATGCGACCTCTGACTGGGATACTCAAGTACATATAAACACTCATTAGGACAAGACCGCTGATGAGGCTCAGGTCTGTTTTTGTTGCCCTGGAGCTTCCCTGGTGTTCTTGGCCCACCCAGGACAGGCTCAGCCTGATAATGCCTCAGTATCTGTGTCTGGGGAGTGAGAATTCTTGACATCTTTCTATAGACTGCTGCCCATGACCCAGCCCTGGGTAAGACCCTAAAGGTACGTTCACACCAAACGCGAATTAAGCGTTAAGCGCGAGTGATTTACATGTTAAGTCAATGCAAAGACGCGATTAGACGCGCTTGGAAGTCCTGCGGCGCAATTCACGCGAATGAGGCGGCGTGAATGACGCGATTCGCGCGAATGAGGCGGCGCGAATAGCGTGAATTGAGCGTTTTGACGCGCGAAACACGTCCAATGCTTCATTCGCGCAAGTTGAAAAATCTGAACTTTTGGAGAAATTCGCGTCGCGTTAACCAATCAGGAGCTTGCTCTAGTAGTGACGTGCTACGAACGGAGGCGGACCGTAGAGGCAGAAATCAAAAACAACATTGGAGGACGAAGTTATCGGGCAGCCTGTGGGATACGAAACATCTTCGTCATTTTTCAGAGCCAGGAATCTTAAAAGTTCTTGCTCAAGGAAAGTGAGTGAGGGGTCGGAAACTCTGGTAAGTTGCAAAAACGCCTTTTAATTCTTTAGAGTCGATATATTGAGCCAACTAGCTAGCTAAAGCCTGAGCTAATTTGCCGACTTTATAACTAGTTTACCACCGCCGAGTTTATAGAGGATATGTGTTGTTTGTGACTGGTGTAATGTTCAAATGTTAACTTGTATTATAATTTAATAATATAATATGTATATTATATATATTGTCATGACAGAGCTGACTTTTGATGCCAATGAGCCTGGGCACCCCCTGCGAAACCTGCTGCTGCAGCTTCCTGCCCCATCCACATCTGCTGCTGTATCCACAGGTGTGTACAAGCAATAAATACATATCATATACAATCATTTACAGTAAGCCCTCATAGCCTCTTACATTCAGATACAAACACAACCCTGGTGGTTTGTTAATGAGTTGATAATGTTTTTCTGCCTTTTCATGTGTCATTTAATACAGAGCAACCAAAGAGAAGACCCCAGGAGAAGACCCAGTTCAGAAGCTCTCAGAACACATGCTGTAGCTCCAGGTTCAGAGGATCTTCTCTTGAGTCTGGTCCCTTCTCTGCAGAAGTTACTGTCTTGGACGAAACAATTTGTCAAATTTCAAATACATACATTAATCTATGAAAGCAGCACAGTTCTGCTTCATTTGGAACCCAGTGTATAGTTTTAAAATGATGCAGCTGTCACAGCAGGAAATAAACCAGACTCTCTCTCTTTAGGATTCTTTTATTCCTGCTCAGAAATAGTGAATTAAGTTTTGTGTATAGTTTCATAATTCCATTTTTTTTTAAATAAATGTTTTATATAATGACCAAAGGTTTTGATGTGTTTGTCACAAACATTTCAATATTTCAGACTGATTTATTTAGAATAAATAGAAGAAAGTTTATAATGTTCAGTATTTAAGACTAGATTACTTACGGTAAACACTTGTTCATTTTTATTATATTCTATTGCAAACACATCTACAATAGTACAGTAAGAAAACAGTTATTTATGATTGGACCAGTGTTGTAGTATTAATGAGAAACAAGCCATGAGTCATAGATTCTTTTTGGAGGCTGGCTCCATTTATTAAAGAAATAAAAACAAATAAGAGATACAACACACTGTTATAAATACAATTCTAAATACGATTTTATAGACATAATACTATATTGACTGTAGGACTGATAACTGTGTTCGGAAGACTGTAGTTGTCCACATATTAATTACTCATAATCACATCAAATATTGACTGGAGACAGATGGACAGACTTGAATAGAGGACAACAGGTCATCGAACTGGGGCCGGGTCAGTGGGAAGTCATCCAGGCGCAGCTCCTGGAGAGGTTTGTGAAACTTACGGAGCTGGGTCCGCCTCTGAAGCATCCGATGTAACCCCGCAGAGCGCCGAACGGGTTCACGCCGTTTTTCAGTCCTCCAAGTAAATAGAGCACTGCTACTTTCTCGATAAAAACCCATCTCAACCATTCTTCAACAAGACCGGAAGACAACCCGCCTGGCAGAAGCCCTCCTATGACACGTTTCGCCTGTTGTTGAGTGAATTTCAATGCGCGAATGAAGCGAATTTCACGCTGAAGAATAGCGAGTAAAGTTTCAAAATGTTCAGTAACTACGCGCGAATAGCGCGATTTATTCGCGCAATTCGCGTTTGGTGTGAACGCTGCTTAAGGAAGAAAACTGATGGATAGATGTAAACAAGTTATTTAAATTCTTTGCCCATTGTTCTGATTTAGTAAAAAGCAGAGGTGGAAAGTAACTAATTACATTTACTCGCGTTACTGTAATTGAGTAGCTTTTTTGTGTACTTCTACTTTTTAAAGTAGTTTTTAAAATCTGTAATTTTACTTTTACTTAAGTATAATTTATTTGAAGTATTGTACTTCGTTACATTTTAAATCATATCCGTTACTGAGTAAAAAAAAAAATAAATAAAAAAATCAAATGGGGAAAAAACAGATGGACAGCTTGGAAACTACTCCACTGATTGGACTGATGGGCGGGAGAACAAACACGCTAAACTGACAGGAACGATGGAGACTTTGTAGAATAATGTTGTAGGTGTAGTAAAATTAATCTTTGCAGTTTCTGTATTAACAGAAATATCAAATATGCATTTTGAAATTCTGGTCTATGTAAGACAACACCTTGACCAGATGGCAGAGGCAGCGGTGGAGTAAGTTGAGTAACATTCATCAGATGAAGATTTCTTCTCCTCAATGAAGTCCAGAAGGTCACAAGGTACAGGGGATTTATATTATCTTGTCTTTTTTTGAACTACACTACCCCCACCCCAGCTGTTTAAAAAAAAGTAAATTTTTAATGAGCTACTTTTTACTTTAACTTGAGTAGATTTTTAGACTGGTAACTTTACTTTTACTTAAGTAAAATTTCAGTGAAGTAACAATACTTTTACTTGAGTACAAAATTGTATTACTCTTTCCACCTCTGGTAAAAAGGTTTTTATAAATGTTTCTCGGAGCGCTCCTCCCGCTCTGACATGGCGTTTGAGGAGCTGCTCGAGGTGGTTACAAGAGCAGTGACGCGGCTGAATATTGCGTGGCCACAGGAGCAGGGCCCCCCTAAATACTCTAAACTGGATGACAGGTTTCTGTCCTGTTCTATCAGGATCGCAGCGGCGGTATCTCCTCCTCTTTGGGGATCTCCATGAGGAGCTGGCACGCTCATGGAATAAGCCCTATTCGTCCCGCGTTTTTGTGCCTTCGACGTCGATTTACTCGACTATCGTGGGCACACAAGCACGGGGCTATGGGTCGATGCCCCAGGTGGAAGAGACACTTGCAGGCTATCTCTCCCCCGGGACATCGTCCTCCCTGAGGGAACCTACACTCCCCAACAAACCATGCCGGGTCACGTCATCACTGGTGGGGAAGGCTTTCCAGGCGGCGGGTCAGGCTGGTGCACCACTGCACACCATGGCGGTTTTGCAGGCGTATCAGACTGACCTGCTCAAAGACTTGAGCACAAGGGGTACTGTGGACGAGGACGCGTTTTGCCGTTGCCGTTCCCTATTGCCGTGGGGGTGTGCCCCCCCGGGTGGGGCGCAACACAATTCAATGAAGAATAAAGACTCCATGTTGGCACCCTCAGGAGCCCGCTGTTTTTTCTCCACCACCACTGGCGTTTCGGGGAGCAGTGGTCTCCAGCGCAATGTTAAGTGTCCGGCCGTCTCCTGCCTTGGTTCAGGATGGCGGGTGTCTTACATTACCCCCGCAAAACGACGTGCCAAAACTAGTGCCCCTTTCGGAGAAACTGGCAGCAAGTACTGCCAAATATCTCTCCGTGGGTAATGAGGACTGTGGCCAGAGGCTACAGAATTCAGTTCGCCGTTTCAACGGCGTGGTTTCCACTTCCATGAAACCGGGACGAGCACATGTTTTGACACAGGAACTGCAGGTTCTGGTGGACAAAAGGGCCATAAAAAGTGTCCCCCCACCAGACAGACAATCCGGGTTTTACAGCTGGTATTTTCTAGTTCCAAAAAAGAACGGGGGGCTGCGCCCGATTTTAGACCTGGGCGGATTAAACCGCTACCTCAAAGCATTCAAATTCAAAATGCTCACAATAAAATCCCATAGAAATCTTGCTACAGCACAGAAAGTTCTTGAGGTCCGCTTTTGGGGGCGAAGCGTACCAGTACCGGGTTCTTCCGTTTGGCCTGGCCTTGTCACCTCGTACATATCCAAAATGCACGGATGCAGCCTTGGCTCCTCTGCGACTCCAGGGCATCCGCATTTTGAATTACAAAGATGACTGGCTTATATTAGCTCAGTCTCAGGAGCTAGCGCTTCGACATTGGGATGTCGTCCTAGCTCATCTCAACTCTCCAGGCTTGAGACTCAACGCCGAGAAGAGCGTTCTCTCGGCCGCCCAGAGGACAACATATCTAGGGGTTGTTTGGGACTCAACCAAGATGCAGGCATATCTGTCTCCTGCACGTGTCGGGTCCATTCTAACAACGAGATAAAGGCTGTATTTCAGGCCCTGAAATACTTCCTCCAGCAGCTAAAGGGCTACCATGTCCTAGTACAAGTAGACAGCACGGCAGTGGTCTCTTACATAAATCGTCAGGGCGGACTGCGTTTGTGCCGCTTGAACAAGCTAGCAGGTTCTGCTTTGGGCTCAGGACAAGTTCCTGTCCCTCAGGCCGATTTATATCCCCAGGCGCATGAATGTGGGAGCAGATTTATTGTCCAGACAGGCTGTGACACATGGGGAGTGGAAACTCCACCCTGAGGTAGTGAGCCAAATCTGCGAAAGATTTTACGAAGCAGAGGTGGACCTCTTTGTTTCACAACAGACAGCACAATGTCCCCTTTACTTCTCTCTGACTCCTCTAGCTCCCCTGGGTCTGGACACAATGGCCCATGCGTGGCCCAGACTGCGCCTTTATGCGTTTCCTCCGGTGGCTCTGCTCCCGGGAGTCCTGGCGAGGGTCCGTCAACACGGGTCGCGCCTCTTACTAGTAGCGCCCCATTGGCCGACCAGAGTGTGGTTCTCAGACCTAATATCTCTCCTCGACGGCTCGCCATGGGCGATTCCAACCAGGAGGGATCTCCTTTCTCAGGCACAGGGGACAGTGTTTCATCCCTGGCCCGAGCTCTGGAACCTTAACGTCTGGCCACTGAGGGGGACCAATTAAGAGACGTAAGGCTCCCAGCCCCTGTTGTAGAGACCATTTTGAGTGCTAGGTCTCTCTCTACAAGGAGAGCCTATGCCTGCAGATGGCATGTCTTTAAAGCCTGATGTGCTACACACCATACAAACCCAGTTCACTGCCAGATTGTTTCAGTGTTGGAGTTTCTGCAGGACAAACTGTCCTCAGGCACTTATCCTAGCACACTCAGGGTCTTTGTGGCCGCCATCTCGGCTTGCCACGCCCTGATTGACGGGGTCTCGATAGGGAGACACCCTCTAGTTGCCCGCTTCATTTGAGGGGCCGAGCGGCTGAGGCCACCCACTAGAGCTACAGTTCCTTCCTGGGACCTAGCTATAGTGCTGGAGGGCTTAGTAAGCACTCCTTTTGAACCACTAGAGTCAGCGTCCATCAAGTTTCTGACTTTAAAGATGTTTTTTTCTGGCGGCTATTACCAGTCTCAAGTGGATTGGAGATTTGCAGGCTTTGTCAGTTTTGCCTTCCTGCCAAGACTTTGCCCCTGGGCTAGTCAAAGCCATTTTGCATCCTCACCCTAACTATCTTCCAAAAGTTCCATTCTCGACCCTAAATCCGGTCATTCTTGAAGCCTTCTGTCCTCCGCCATTTACAACACTGGAGCATAAGCCCTCCAGACTTATGTCCACTGCACTAGCCAGTGGCGTAAGTCCGAACAGCTGTTTATATGCTACGGGGGCTGCAAGCTGGGGGCTGCAGCCACCAGACAGACTATATCACGTTGGGTGAGGGATGCCATGGACCTGGCCTATGAGGCGCACGGTCAAACTTCGCCCATAGGTGTAAAGGCTCATTCTACTAGGGGGTTTGCAGCTTTAACAGCTCTAGCAAAGGGTGCCCCTCTGCAGCAAGTTTGTGACGCGACAGGCTGGTCCTCCCCGCACACATTCATTAGATTCTATAGTTTGGATGTTCATGCTACTCCGGGCTCGCATGTTCTTGAGTCATCATCCCAAAATCGTGTTTGAGGCCACTTTTGTGTTTGTGCACACTTCACAACCCAAGGGGTCCAGACACTTACAGTGCGGCGGCGTTGGTATTCTCGTTCCCCATAGCGTAATTCTACGCAGCAGCGAGTGTAGCTTTTGATAGGGAACGTCTCGGGTTATTTGACTGTAACCCTGTTCCCTTAAAAAGCGGGAACAAGCGCTGCAATGCCGCACTGGGTGTGTCCGGGCGCTCTTCAGACAAAGTTGACCTGAAGACGCTTCCGCGACATGTGTTATTATACCCTCTGTGCAGGTGCGCTCAATCACACAGCTGCCGCTAATGTGCTGCATCACCTACCGAGGTATTATAAGCCAATTCTTGCCGTGTTTGACACACGTGCTTCACAACCGGTCACACAAAGAATGTTCCCCATAGCGTAATGCTACGCAGCATCTCGTTCCTGCTTTTTAAGGGAACAGGGTTACAGTCAAGTAACCCGAGACGTTTTCTTTTTTTTAGGCTGGTCCTTTTGACAAATAAATGTTCAGTGTAAAAATAAGCCTCATATCCAGTCACACGTTGTTCTGGGCCTGTCTGTGAAGACAAACTCAAGCCATGTTTAAAGCACAATCTAAGCATAATAAATGTTGGAGACCTGCTGACAACAAATAAATGCTAGTTAACCCAAGGACAACTTGTGCTCATGATTTATATTGTGCTAAAGCATCATGTGTGCATGCATACATGTTTTGTGGACCCCAGTCTTACACTCTAATTTTGGAACTACGGCATGAATGATGACTGAGGTAGAAGCCTATAAAAGACTTATAATAAAGATCTCCCTCCTGCTACCTGTGCCATTGATTTTCCCTGGCCTTAATTATGTTTTATAAAAGTGTGATTTATACGAGCGCACAGATCCCTGGAGGGATTAATGTTAGTGCAGAGAAATGAGGAGCGACGGGGACTCCGGGGGTGGCTTCTTGTAAACAGCGCCACAATATTTGACCAAGGCCTTCTTTAGATGAAAATTCCATAATGAACTGATCAACCCCACTTTGAGTGTGATAAATTTTTCCGGGAACAGATTATTAATCATTTGCTTCCTCCAGCCAAATACAGTAAATTAAATTATCGCACAGAATAGTTCACTTCCTTTCTGCTCTGCTTTATTGGTCGCCCATAATAAACCATTAAATGCAAGCAAGGGCATTTTAAATTGATTAAAAAATTTATACGTGTTGGGGAATCGTTTGTTTTATGTTGCTCAGTGTTGTTTAGCTAATTAGCCGTTCCACAATATTAACATGGCAATGAAAAACAGTAATCCTTAAATTCAATTAAGAGCCTATTTGAAGTCTGGTTGAAAAAAAATGCTTCTCAGATTAATGGAAGCACACGCGTCACCCATCATAATCATCATCATCATCTGGTTTATGTGCAGCGATAATGTGCATCATCTTGTGCATATGAGCAGCATAACTAATCCAGCTAGGATTACTCTGGGAAAACATGAGTCACACACTAAACGGATCAATCAGAAAGGTCAAAGAATTCCTGCTTTAGCATCTTTAAAGCTTCATCTTGACATTAATTAAAACCTGACCTTATGGAATAACGTCATGTTTACAGACTTTCCCATGATCCCTCAGGAGATGAAAATGACAAATAGCTCCAGCTGTTAAAAACCAGCAGCAGAAATCCTCATTGACTGGTCGTTTGACTGATAATCTACTCTTTAATCGGAAACAAACTGCGCTGAATGTCAGAGAGGAGCAGATGGCACACAACAGTGCTGTGATCGTTACAGGTCCAGTCAAAAGTTTGTGCAAATGTACTAGTGATGAAATGTACAATCATGTCAATTTAAAATAATTTTAAATAGCTATACACCACATTAGGTAATCGCTTAAAGAAGATAAGTTGCCAAAATAAAATAAAAAACAGGTCAGTGCTATTAGTAATAATGTTATATTCTACTTACAAGAATAAAGGAATTAATACCATGCAATCTGAAAAAGAAGAAACAGTTGTATTTCTTATGGTGCCTGAAGAGCATAATCCGGAGTGACTTGTGTCCAACGACCAAAACTAAATATAAAATTGGGGCGGCAGTAGCTCAGTGGTAGAGCGGCGGGTAATTTCACATTGATTTTGTGTCAGTTTGTAGTCAGAAACAGATCCTCATTCAAAGACATCAGCCAATTAGTGAGCAAGCCAATTAAATAATTTAGTTTAATAGATGAAGAAAACAGTTCCAATGGTGGTTGAAAATCATAAAGGAACGTGCCATACAAACACAGAGTAATTATGATTATTTACTCAACATCAGACAGTCTTCTTTGCTTCAGTTTTCCCTCAACACTTATTGTAATGCAGCAGTGTTGTTTGGAGCGGCTTCACCCACCGTGAAACTTAACTTCCCCAGTGTTCCTGCTGCCTATTGAGCTATCGATCACTCAGGTCACGACCCTGACTCCACTGGGCTTGTATCTGTGTGTGTTTGTGTAGCGTGTGTGTAAACAAATCAAAGCCTCAACCTTGTACTTTTCCCCCAATCTATTCTCCTTTCCCCTTTCTCACACAATCTGGAGCAGACAGCAGAAAAGTCACTGTGAAGTACATCTGCTGGTTACATGGAAACTATGGGCATGCATGGTCGTTTTCTTTTGTATCTACAGTAGTGTTATGAATAAAGACTTAACACATTAACACAAGATTCATTCACATAGTATAAATCCCTATCTTGAACTTGGCAATCTTATGCCTGACACATTAATCATTTTTGCATCAGCATGAAGGAGGTGCGTACATTTGGATATTTTCTCTAAAACTTGCTTGCATTTGGACAATCACTATCAATTATCAAGTAAGTGTTTTTGGTGTTTTGCATGCGCACAACTTTCAAAATATCATTATACTAATAGTATGCACATGGGCCATAGCCAGGGAATAAAATAGTCTATTTCATTGTTTCCCTTAAAAATATTTGTTGTATATTGTGTCTTTGATATTTATTTTCTTGCAAAATTCTGACCAAATGACGTTAAAATTAACAACTTATTTATGACATTATCTGCATCCATCCACAATAAATTAATAAACAGCCAGATATTAACAAAACCTGTGTTTAAAAAAAAGTTTAATTTACAAACACAGAGTAATTATGATTATTTACTCAACATCAGACAGTCTTCTTTGCTTCAGGTTTTCCCTCAACACTTAGGCTTATTGTAATGCAGCAGTGTTGTTTGTTGGTCTCTTGTCACCCACCGTGAAACCTAACTTCCCAGTGTTCCTGCTGCCTATTACGGACCTGTACTCACAGTGAGTCAAGTGGAGTCAAGCTTAGAAAAAAGTTTTTTTAGAACTCCTGGACACCTGCTGTACACAAAACAATGGTAAATGCACATATCAAGTTTGGGGTCATTTTCTTCATACTACCTGCCATCACTAAATGAAGCCGGGTATTAGGATGTGCTGGATTCTCAGTGAGATAAACTGAGGACACTACTGTACATGGCTCGGTTTTTTGATAGCACAAATAAAACAAATGAGTCTGCGGATGTTTTATGTTAGCTGCACTGGGGTTTGTGTTGTGATAAATGGCTTTTGAATAATGCATGCAGATACAGCAGAGGGGCAACAACCTTCAGCTCTCCCAGCTGCTGTCCCAAACCCATCGGAACACATGAGCACAATTCACTGTCACCTCTGTCAGTCAGTGCATGGGGTATGGCCAGTAAATGTTAGTTTTGGGCCTTAAGATGAATGGAAGTATTCATCACGCACAATAAAACATAATTACAGCCTGATGGAAGCAAAGTGTTGGACACGTACTCTGTTGGATGGAGTTCAGTCTGCCCATTTAAACTGTGCTGTCAGTGTTTTATGACACATGTTGGAGGTTAACTAACGCCTGTCATACCTTCAATAAAATTTGCAGTGCTCATGAAAACACAACACAACATGTCACCAATAACATTTGCAACATAAATCAGAAAAATATTATTTATATTATATAATATATAATATAGAAATCAAGAGATCCTTGCACATTGTCTTTTATAATTGACTCTTTGGTGAATTATGGCTGATATTTCACTACACTGTTGTGAATTGAGTTGGATTTTATATGGAGTGTGACAAAATGGTGTAATTGTGGGGATAATGTAAATATATGCTTTTGTTTTCAGTCCAAGCTTGATTCCCAGTGCTATTAGCAACAGACACTGCCTATGTGTTCTGTTCAGTTTAGAAACGACTGAAGGGAAGAATTCGGATTGGCTTTACGGACCTGGAAAATTCACAGTGAGTCAAGTTTGTTTGGCTTAGAGGGCCGTTGTTGTCATGGGAAACAAGATATTTTTATTTTATTATTATTATTACTGTAAATGCACATATCTTTTATTTATTTCATACTACCTGCAGTTCCACTCTTTTATTTAATATTTTCTCGCAGAGTGCAGCCTGCAAGACAATGATGACGTTTTGACTCCTGGCCCCGCCCCTGACACGTTTGCAAGTTGCTCAAAATAATAAAAAAAGTCACATGTAAAAATGGATAACAGAAACTGGAAAGGCGGCGCTGAAAAGGCCAGAATAAATAAATAAATAAAGAGGGCAAACTGACGCTAAATGTTCAAAGCTGCTATTTTCCCAAACCCATCAACAAACAAACAAAGACGACGAGTGCATGGGTAAGTAGTAACGTTAGTAGTTAAGATGAATGGAAGTATTCATCACGCAAAACAACGTCGTATGTAAACCACCGCTCATGTATCAAAGTTTTTGTTGAGCGCTCTTCAGCAGCAGCCGCTCTAGTACCATTTGCTGCCAACAGTGAAGAGCGAGGCCCAGAAACGTCCCCAAGCACCAGTCATGAGCCCAACACACCAGAATGGGCAGGTAGGATTGTCATTCAGAAGAAATAATAGTAATGAGAGCCCTGCTCAATGAAAATCATTTTCTTACTTGTTTCCAGTTCAAATATCTAAATATTCTTAATTCAAGATACATTTACAAGTGAAATGGCATGAGAAATTATGTCTTGTTTTCTGGAGTAAAAAAAAAAACAACTAAAAATTAAGTGATTTTTTGTTGTTGCTTAAAAGCTAAAACTAAAACAATTATTTTTCTTACCCCATTGGACTGGAAACAAGACAAAAATACTGTAGAAAACAATGTGCCTATTGCAGACTTATATTCTTAGGTTTTCATTTTATTATTGATTATAGTCAGTCTATTAGGGAACTAAAGTGGGCCGGTCTAAGGCATGAAACTCCAGGGCTGAAAATGAGTCCCAATCCGGCCCTGGGAAGAACTAATATGCAACACAGGTCAGTTTTCTTCTAAAGCTTGTTTTTTACTCAGGTCCTTGAAACGCACCAGAATTGTGTCAGTTACAAAAGACCAGCGCAGACTAGAATAGTATTGAATGAATGAACTTCCACCAATCTTGGCACCAATTACAACAAAGCATGTATAGTGTGATCCAACTAACTCACTGGGTCTGGAGTAGAGGCCTTAAAGTGACAGTTAAGGTGCTAGACAAACGAAAACATTGTATTGTCTATACATTAATAACAAATACTGCATATTCTTTTAAATAAACACAATAAGGCCTTTTAAGTTATTTGAGCAAAATGACAACTTTGTAATTTTGTGTAAAACTTTATGCACCATTGCAGAATTTAGAAACTGAAAAAATTACAATCAATTTACAGTCCTTTGGTCTGAGCATGGTCGTCATGATAAGAGCTGTCCAAATCCCACATTAGTAAGGAAGGAGGTTAAGAAAGGATCTTCAAAGCTTTCTTTCAAACCTTCTTTAGCCTAAAGACATCTAGACGTTTCCTACCCAAAAGAAAGGAGCATACAGGCGTCCCAAAATTTATTGCGCAACCACCCTCTAGTGAGATTAGAAAAATGCACTGTGTTTTAGTTGAAGGGACACCTATGTGAGGAAAAGGAGAGAGGAAAAGGCGAGAGGAAAGTGGGCTGGCTGGTAAACAGAAGAAGGTTTACAAAATGCTTTTGAACAAGGTCGAGGAGCAGGTAGATGAGGCAGGTCAGTGCCTGTCTGAGAGCGTGGGAGGGCCTTCATGTCCTCCTCCTCGGACAACGAGGTCCAAGGATTTTCTGAGGAGTATCTGTCAAGGAAAGAGGCCAGGGAGGAGCAGAAAGTAAAGGAGCGAGAGGAAAAAGATGAGACTTTAGTTTTAAATAAGCCTGGCTACTAAATTCAGGATATGGTTCATGAGGCGGAGTTTAGCATTTCTGTCTATATCAACATATTAAATGTATTTTTTAATATTAAGTTGTCAGTTATTGTTATTGTGTGTCCTGATAAAAGTCTGTTCTTGTTTATTACAAATAAATAATAATCAAGTAATTGTTTGTTTTTTTCACTGGCTTTAAAAGTCTTAAATGATCAATGTACAAACAATAAGTACAAAGTACAATAAAAATATACAAATACAAGACTTTAAAGAAAAACATTTACATATAACAGGCAAATTCAAACTAACTTTTTGCTAACAATACAAATTAATCCTTTTATGTTTGTTTTTCCAGGGCCAACTGCACCACCAGGAAGAAATTAAAACTGAGGGATTATGGAACATCTCAATACTAAATAGTAACACCATTAAATGGATCATCTCCCTTTGCTTTTTATTATCTAATTAAAGTTGATTAATATTACCCTAGATCAAGAATTATAAAACATTTTAAAGTGAAACAACCATTTAAAGAGTAGAAAGTAGTAATAGGCCTTAATGAACTACAATGGAAAATATTTAACAGAAAATAACTTTAGGAGTTTTAGACTTTAATCCAATTATAAACTAAATAAAACGGGAATAAATTAAGAACTGGGGTTGTCAATAGAAAAAAAAATTTGACAATTTTTAAATGCAGGAAAAATGTTGCATCATTTGGATTTACAGTCATAAGTGTGCTGTAGCGTGCTTTGTTGGATGCAGATGAAAGTTGTATTTAACAAAGCACACTACAGCACACTTATGACAGTAAATCCATTTGATGCAACAGTTTTCCTGTGTTCTGAAATCAATTGTAACCTGGCCCACAGGTGAGTTAAAATAATGTCTAAATGTGTCCCGCACCCTCAGTGCCTCAGCTGATGACCTCACCCAGCTGCCCTCTGCACCATCACAACTGTCAGCCTCTGCTCCGTGGTTCCCATTGGCCCTTTGCAGAAAGTTGTGCAGGATGCAGGTTGCCTTAATAATGTTGTTGGCTGAAATATAAATAATAGTTCAATGCATAGCCATTATGTTGTTTGTTTGAGGTTGTATAATACCGATCCTGCTATACATTTAAGTCATTTGCATAACTTTGAGACAATATTTGACTCATATACAAAGGTTTGTCTATACGTTTTTGTAAAAATGTAATTATCATCCACAGGTAATTATTAAATAAAGCATGAAGAGATACCCTGACTTTAGAGCAAATACATCCTGGACATATTTTAACTCCGCTGGTAAATGTTGAAGAATAGCTGTTTATGTGGGGCTTTTACATAAAAGTCACCAGGGACCATTTTCCTGATACTTTCCAAAGCATTCAAGCAGAAAATGGTCACAAACTATCAACCAAAAGCCTCAAAAGAGCATCGTCGCTTCCACTGTATCATCCACATTCACCCCAGCATCAGGCTGACACTTTGTAATGCTCTGGATGCAAACGGAAAATGAAGAGCCCATTTTGGATTTGCACAGGTTCAATATGGATCACATAGCGGCTGCTGTTCTTGTTAGCCCTGAGCCCAAGGCCAAAACATTTTTCTCAAAGCCGGGGAAACCAATATGGGCTCTCAGCCAGTGATTTGACACAGCATTGATGAGGAGGAAATGCCATATCTGCCGACGAGTGAAATGGACCTTGGGTTTGCCCTGAACATACACTTTCTGAGGCAATCTGCTTTTCATAAAACAGGGTCAAAGCAGGTGGAGAGATGAATAAATTGCTTTCCAAGAGCCAGTCAGTGTCTTAAGTGTTGGTCCAGAACATTCTTATGGGAAAGAGAGAACAAACATGTAGGATATGGCAGGAAAGATAGCAGATTTTTTTATGTTTTGCAAAACAGTAGTCCCCACATTCCACATACATACATATTTTGTCTTACAATTTGTGATTTCTTGATTTTACAATCCCTTTCTGTGTAGGTTGTGCATTGAATTCAGAAGATAGTTATTATCAGAGGCCAGGTGAGGACAGCAGGGCAAGTGAGGATGAAAACCAGACTGAAAGTCAAGATGCATGGTAAACTCTGAAGCACAGATTCTGATCCGTGGAGTGAACTTCTTTTTTCTCTTCCTGGTTCATTCAGAGGGGTGTGACTGCCCAATTAAATAGAAGTGCCATTTTGGGTCAAAGTGCTTGGTAATACACTATTTACAGATTGCTAAAGGTAAACCCTCACTGAAAAAAATAGAGTTGATTTAGTTTAAAAGTCTGTTATGCATTTATGGTTTGTGGAAACATAAATACCACGTTTTATGAGGTCTTTCCAGGTGCAGTTACTCACAGAGAAAAAAAAAATAGGTAAAAATAGGCTTTTCGCCTTTGCCACAATCTCATTATTTCCTTACATTCTCCTGTGCACCTGTTCCTTCATGTTGCACCTTGCACAGCGTTCATCAGCGTGGGAACATATTCCAGTAAATAATGGCGGCCATTACTGCGTTACCCTCTGGAATGGCTGCAGAATGAGCGAGGTCCGGGGGCTCCGAGAGATGGCTGCAGCTGATTCTATTTGCCTTTTGCACAGAGCCCCAGTTCCAGGCTGAATAGGGATTACGTGCAGAGATGATGGGATTCTGGTGGTGAAAAGGCCGTCTGAGAAGCACAGCATGAGAGCAATGCGCGGGCCGGGTTTCAGCGCCTCCAGCTCACGTCTCCCACACAGAATAGCAGCACTGATTATTGCAGAATATGGAGCCGGGAACCTTGCCTTTCTCAGATGTGACTCTGGAATGAGTCATGCTGCCAAGTAATGGCTCGTTAATGTCAACAAATTGACAGCCCAACATCTCTCATTTCTGGTTTTACAGTGTTCTCTCTCAGTGACAGTATGTTTCTACAACAAGCTGCTCTCAAACCTGGGTTGTTAACATTCTACATAAAAAAATGTTATTATGTTATCGTGAATCCTATTTAAATCAAAAGATTACAAATGTACATTCTTATTAATTCCATTGTCCAGTAGGCTTGATTTATTTTGTTCTTTTTTCTTCAAAGGATTAAGGGACATTAGTTTTAATGAAATACTGTGCTGTGTCAAGGCACAGGTCATGGTGACTTAAGAACGGATTCATTGGGTTGTTATGCTTAAAACAAAGAGCACCTGAACCTTTCTGAACTTTGTTTTAGATTGTTGAATCTTAAACCAGGGTTGGCAGACTTGGGTCGACCAGTTGACTTGTCGAGGAGGTCACGGTCAACTAAAATCTCCTGGGTTGAAAAGACGCACATGTTTCTTAGTTAGAACGTTACTACAGCTAATGCCATTGACCATAGGCCAACTTTGTATGGACTTAAAGGGTGTGCTCGCAACAAGTTCGCAACAAAATATAAAATTATCCATTTAGTTTTATCGGCTGCAAAAACGTCCGTTCCACTGAGCGTTCACAACTGGCATTTTTAATTCCACCAAACAAGAAAAAGAATCACACTAGATTGTGCTGTCAGCCCAAATGCTATTATGGCATTTTACCTCCTCAGTGCTCCACAGTGCCCTTTGCTCATTTTGTTTTGTTGATGTAACAGTTTTTTTTTTTTCTGCTCTCAGAAAAGCTAAAGGTTTGAAGAGGTTTTCTTTGCCATTTCATAATGCTCTTCCTGTTTGTGCTCAGTTAGATGTTTCATGTTCATTTTAATCAAACCATTCAAAAGTTTAGTAAGAAGTGAAGCAAGAGCCTGCCTTTTTTGTGGCGCAAAGGTTTGTATGGCAGCGGTCACACGTCACCAAATGAACCAAACTTATAGAGAAAATAGGCACCAGAGTCTGTTTTAACCACACTAACACAGCATGTGTGAACACACTCTAAATAAGTCCATCACTGACTTTAATGCTTTTCCTGACGGTTCACTGTGACTCAAGTATACAGATGTAAAAGACCTCTAATAAAAAGGAGGACGTGTGTGTGAAGACCTATTACACAGGCACCCATCCTTAAATGCCACACTCTCCAACAATCTTTTGATAGAAAAGAGACACGGAGGGTTACAAAAGTGTGGTTCAAACATGATGTTTATGATATGCACTGCAGTCTAGTCCACTAAAAAAAGACGTGTCACTGGTGTCCGCTGTGGAGCATCTGTGTGTCTTCAGGGTCACTATTAGATTCAATAAACAAGAGTGAAATATAAGAAAATTTGATATTTTAATAAACATTTAATAAGATGTGGAAAAGCAGCTCAAGAACGTAGTTCTAAAATATTAGCAGTGAAAGACAAAATTCCTAAATTCAGTCTGTTTTTAAAGGACATCTGCTGTAACATCACGCTGATTTTAGTCGCCAACGTTTTTTGAACAACAACATGGATATCTCAACGTGTGTAAAAACGTCTATCCCAAGTTTTATGCAAAGATAAAAGTCACATTTCTGTGAACAATTCCAACCTTCTGTGAGTGTGCAACTTTATTTAAAGACCTTCAAAAAAAAGGTTAAAGTAAAAGCATCTGGACTCAGTTTTCAAGGTGAAGACGTTTCATCTCTAATTCTAAGAGACTTTATCAATTCTCTTGGAATTGGAGACCATATCCATATGTCTTTTACTAACCTATTGTTGAATTGATGTTAGGTGAAGACAGTGCTGCAGATGGTGAAGCAGTCTGCTACCATTAGTCACTTAGATAACGCCGCAGAACTTCACCTGCCGAGCCAGCGCTGGCTGTTACCATGGTGATACAATGTCGGACAGGTGTGTTCATTTCCCAAAACAGGTCAAAAGCAACTTTAATTGTTTACACAAACACCATCCCTTAGTGAAGAGAAAAAAAAAAAAAAACAGCATTGTGCATAAACTCAGACAAGGTGTGAAATCCAGCTGAGAGGGTGAAATCGAGCTCTGCAGGTGAACAGACTGATTTCTACCCTGTGTTCAACCCTGTTGGCTCTGTTGATGACATATTTTAAAGAAATATAGCCTGTTTAAAAATGTCATCTATGCACAACAGTCATATCTTTAAAGTCACCTTTTTAATCCATTAACTTTGGTTGGGCTGGACAGTTTCACATGGGAAACATATGCCTATATTTCATTTAGCTGTGAAACTATATACATCTTACTGATTTTTAAGGATTATTTATTATTGCTTTTCCATTTTAAGGGATAAGAGAATGGTGTGTGTTTATGACCAGGGGACCTGGCCACTGTTAGAAAGAGAGTGAGTAATCATCTGTAAATTCAAATGGCAAGAGACTGCGGAGGGCCCTAATATGATTGAATTATCCTTCAAAGGGGCCTCGTTGCTCAGACACAGTGGAACACACCATTACATTCATTCATTCATTTTCTACCGCTTTGTCCCGTTAGGGGTCACAGGTGACTGGAGCCTATCCCAGCAGCTTTGGGCCTGAGGCGGGGTACACCCTGGACAGTGGCCAGTTAGTCGCAGGGCTAACATTTAGAGACAGACAGTGACAGACAACCATTCACTCTCACATTTATTCACTAGGGACACTTTAGATTTTCCAATTATGCATGCATGTGTTTGGAAAAGTGGGAGAAAACCGGAGTACCCGGAGAGAACCCAAAGTAACACGTGGAGGACATGCAGACTCCTCACAGAAAGGGGAATGTTTGAGTCAGCCGGGTTTGCTAACCACACACTGCCACGTGCACCACACACACCATTACAAAAGCCACATAATCCCAGCACTGTATTTCACCGCATTAGAAGCGAAAACAGAAGAAATGGGACAATGTACATCCTTTACATTTATTTTAATCAGAAAAAAAAAAAAACATTTAAAAACTGTCCTAAACCTGTCCTCCTATCAAAATACTGAGTTTAATATTGAACCCAAATTAAAATCCCTTCATTGTCTACAGCATGATCAGGATGGACACAACAGCTTTCTCTAACACCTTTTTCTGCATCAAGCCTTCAACAGGTTGTTAAACAGATGCCTGTGTGAACAATTATACAAATTGAAGGACACCAATATGACTTTAAAGAGGTGTAATCTGTATATAACCATACAAAAAACAGGTCCTCCTGTTACAGTCTGATATTATAATTTGTTAAAGTAGAACAAAAAGGAACAAGTGGGATCAACACTAATAGACATACAAGACAAAAGTAGCTTGCAATGAGTAAATCCAAAAGATTTATCAAGCTTTTTCTGCATGGATTCTTGAATGTGAACATCCAAAACCCTGTAGCCTGGCTGGGTTGGTGTGCTGTAGTTCCAAAAAGTGTCTGGTCATGGGGTAGTGGATGTTTCCTGTTCTGCCAATCTGTCCTGCAGACCTGTTTTTTGTCAAATAAAAACCACCATTTCTTTGGATTTGACCTCAAACTCAGTCTTTTTGTCACATATTGGGGGCGGCAGTGGCTCAGTGGTAGAGCAGTCGTCTTTCAACCGGAAGGTAGACGGTTTGATTCCCGTTCTCCTCACAGTTCATACTGTTGTTGTGTCCTTGGGCAAGACACTTAACCCACCTTGCCTCGTATGACTGTATCAGTATGACTGTGTATGAACGAATAATGGACGTCCTGTAAGCGCTTTGAGTCCCTTGTGAGAAAAGCGCAATATAAATCCAATCCATTATTATACTGTATCATATCATTTGCTTTATGGAAATAGCACATGTAATTGATCCATTTTGGTAAAAACTAACAGCATGTAAAAGTGATTATATGAGTCTGTGACAAAAAACTTCCGGCCTCCATGCTTTGTCCTGAGTTTATACAATTTCTCTAAATATTGAAGTTGAGTTTCTGGGGCTCCCTGCTTAACACAGTTGGTGAAGTTTTTAGTCCACTATTTTGATGAATAAATGAACACCTTTAAGCTATTGTTCAACACTAAACCTTGACAGCTCTTAGACAGAGTTCAGTTTTCTAAAGCACCTTCAGCACCATTATCCCTGAGCTAATACTTAATACTAATACTGAAAGTGAACCTTGCTTTCTTAACTCTGTGATGAATACGGCCTCATCCAGCAGAACTAAAGCCTACTGCAAATTCTCAACACATGGATCCAGGTCCCTCCAGGCTGGTCCGGTCACTCTGGGGAAATCTAGATAAGCGGCTAATGAACTTCCATCAATTACCACTTCCTATATGTTTGGCCTCTATGGCTAACGAGAGAGTTAAACAAGTACCTCAGCCTTTCATTTTCTCTGCAAATCTGCAGAGAATCTGGGTGTGCCAGAATTAATTGCACTACAAGCACCAGAATTTGAAAGTTCAGGAAGGGTCTGGACAGGCTCAGGGAGGCATCAATCTTGAACGTAATCTCAGTTTTACAGTGTGTTCTCAAAATCTTCCAAAAAGGTGAGAAGAAAAAAATGTTTGGGTTAATGAAAATACAGCCACATGAACGTAAACATGCCAGATTGTAGCCACAAAGTTATGATATTAAATGACAACAACAGTAAACTAATACTAAAATGTTTTGGGAAGAATATAAAAACAGAATTTTGGATCAAAATTTTGGCTTTACCAGGGCTTACCACCAGCCAACCAGTTCTTGTCCAAAACCAAATGTACACAACACAGCTGCATAAAAGAAGGAAAGCTGCAGACAAGAGAGCAGCTGTAACAAATAACTAGACTACAAAAAGTAGAAAAGTAGTGATCAAATAGTCTTTCTGCAGAAACAAGATAGCATTGGCAAATGGCAACTGGTGTGTGTGTAGTCAGTGAGTGACTTAAATATTTAGCTGTTCCATTTAAACAAGCAGCTGTGCCCTGCATCACATACAGCTGTTGCTGTGTTAAAACTGGTTTCTCAGAGCAGCTAGACTCCAGTAACAAATAACAACTAGAGCAAGAAGTGAAAAGTAGCCTGATCAAATAGAGTCTTTTCTGCAGAAACAAGATAGCATTGGCAAATGGCAACTGTCTGACTGCGTGTGTGTGTAGTCAGTGAGTGACTTAAATATTTAGCTGTTCCATTTAAACAAGCATTTAATGCTACAGAAGCTAAAGTCTTAAAGCTACAAGCTAATGGATGTTTTATGACTATGTTCTACAGACACTCACATGTGGCTGTGGAGAAATACATGAGGACTATAGCTTCTACTTTACTAATGGTAAACAAAACAGCAGCAACAATGTGACATGTGTACCAAGCTTTTTTTGTCTAATTTGGTGATTTATATAAACAAAACTAATGCTGCTCCTGGGGCATGCCATTCGATTAATAATGTGGTTGGTTTTGTTTTGCTTTTGTGAATTAGGCCTTGTCACAATACTCACACTATGCCCTAAGCACTTCCTCAAAGTACGCATTTTATGAATGTGCGTGAAGTGCACAAGAGTCCAAAGCCATTAATTTGAAAAATTGGGACACCCTTGTATATATCACACTCCTCCGTAACTTTCATTCTGATCAGACCAAGGCCAATTGAACAAACAAGAACACACACTATGCCTTCTTTTGTAGCAATGTTTGCTAAACTGTTGCTGGATTTATCAGAAAGTAAACAACAGCAGATAGAACATAGCTTTGAATACATTTTCCATGCTTTCTTTTGTTGCTGGTTACTGATTTTCACTTGTTGTGTTTTGTTACTTAGAAACAAAAGCCCCGTTTGTTCAAAGCGTCAAAGCGAAAAGGATTGTGTGTAATATCCTTCAGAGAAGTCAGGTCTGATGCACACTTGTTGGAAGTGTGGATTAAGGGCGCAGAGAAGTGCAGTTAAGAACATTATTGGAGAATTGGGTTATTCATTTGGTTTGGACCTTACCCACATCGTACCGCTGTGACCTTGTTTGATCACTCTCAATATCATCACAGTTAAGTAGTGTGTGTAATTGTTTCTATTTTGCCTAATGTAGTGATTTTGAACTTCTGCGCTCGTATAAACAAATAGGAAATATGCTGCTTTTGTGGCTGTGGTGGGTGTATATTTTAAAGACTTTGTTTTTAGGTCCAGTGTCCAGGCCTGAACAAAATATAACTAGTCATGGCACTGGAGAGAAACCACCTGGTATCACATAAATGGATTATAAAGGTCTATGCCTTTATATTATGGATGGGTTATACTGTATTATGGATATGGTCAGGTGAGATGTAGGCTACTTTTATGTTTAATCTTTCTATTATCTAGCAATGATGTTTGTAATTGAAATGATTTCAGTGAATGACAATACATTTTATTTAGATAAATGTAAAGTGTAAATGTAAAGCTGAACAAAACATAACACAAATGGAACATTTGACATATATATATAATCTATTACAATAAGAACCACATGCTCTAATATTTCTCAAGTTATTCGGTTTATAGTATATTATATTAAATTTTGAATGAAATTAACTGCTACTAAATTAATAATGCATGATGAGCATCAACAGCAAATTATTGACTGTATGGATGCATCTTAAAAGCTCTCACTTTTTTGGTGTGTGCCTAGCCCTGGAGCTTCTGCATTTCAAAAGGAGCTTGAAATTTCCATCAATATATTCACAGCAGAGCATGGCTGTGTCCCAGGGCGCATTATCTGTGGTCACCTGACCCCTGGGAGCCTGGGGAGGCCCCTCCCATCACGCAGCTGTCCTCTGTAGAGCTTAGATAACCGAGGGATTCGTGAGATCCCATGTTTCTGCAGAGATGTGGAGAATGTTAACCCAGCAGAATGCTGATCAGTCGCTGTGCTTGGCTTCACGCTGCTAAAGATGTGACCTTGATAGACAGGGCTGTTGGTCTTCTGTCTGATAGGCTCACTCTGACCTTCTTAAATCCATTTTTCTAGCAGGATGTAATTATTGCTATGTCTGACAAATCAATTCTCTATATCTAATATTTTTCTTAGGAGAAGGAGGAGTTTTTCTTTGACATTTTAATGAATAGAGGTGTGTTAACAATGGCTCTGACATGTAAAAATAATTTCAAGATAGTTTTTTAATGAGACTTTGGTGGAAGGTATACATTTTTCAGACAGAAATATCAAGAGACAATTCCCTAACTAGCTACTCTCAGAGTCATGTCATAGATGACATCTTCTACAAAAATATTGTACAAGATGACAATACAAACCACATAAAACACATGCAAGCTTTATGTGGTTTGGTGAGCTCAACAGCACAATGTGGCCAAGACATAGGGGATGTTGGTAGACCCAATCAATCATCATATGGTGTTTGTAAAAGTGTTCTGGTAAACGTCTTACTGTCCTGAAGGTCTCTTACACAGAACCATCTTAGGTCTTCCACAGAAAGTGTTTTCAAAGGACAGGTACTTTAGATGAATACCTGGAGGTATGGCTTAACCATCAGTACTTATTCCTAATATCAGTTCAAATATGTGGGTCCTGTCCAGTATTCAGCCTCATGCTGGAGTCATAGATAGTGATAGATGTACAAGCGTGTCATTTTCAATGTATTAGCAGATACATAAAGAAATGTTTAAATACCCTACAATAGGCTGTAAAATAACACACCTTTTAACCTAAAGAAAAATTCCTAAAATCTATAATTTGTATATGAGTTTTTCAGAAAATTATTTTGTGTAGATATTGTATTTTGGCATGTTATTCCTTGTTAGTCTTAGACCTCACCCCAGATTCCATTAGCATGTGAAGTGCTGCAATAGTTACAGCACAAGGAAATTAAACATCTCGTTTAGACTTAATCAAAGCAATTAGTGTTTGAGGAACTTAGGTTATTAATCTGCTCATTTCATTCTGTCGACTGTGATTTTTTTAGGGAGACCATATTAAAACTGACAAAGTCAGATAGAGCAGAGGAGAAGTGGTGGTGTGGAAATGCGGTGTCAGCTCCGCAGTTTTCTAATCAGTGATGTGAGGAGCTGTCTTCAGAACACACATCTCCTTAATAAACTAATAATGATGCAGTCATGTGTGTCAGCAGCTGCACACTCCACACCTATGCTCTACTAAAGTACTTGATATCAGGTCATTTTCAGTTTATCATCTAAAATATCATGATGTAGATCTTATTACATGAGTTCTGTGTGGTGATGGGCATGTGGCCCCAAGCAAAGGAGCCCTGGAACACAACTAGGAATGGCAATCAATCTGTCCAGTATGTCATGGAAACTAGTATGGGTTTAATTTGAATTAACCAATCAACCGGCCTTGCTCATTTTTGATTCTCTTTGCTTGACAACAGTTTTAAAAACATGTTTTAATGCAATACTATTCAGAGGATGTACAATTACAATTCCATAAAAAAACAAAACATGTCTCCCCCTATTTAGAGTCACAAAAGCTCTGTTCAAATACAGCCCTGTTCATCCAGACAACAGCCTATGTCAGTCAAACGTAAAGCAGTGAGATGCAGCCAGGGTTCATCTGAATTTTAATCTTGCTCTATCCTCACCACAGCATCACTGGTTTCTGTTGGGTTTGAGACCCACTTGATTAAACTAAAATCCAGCAGCTCAGCGGCATCTTGGGCTCCAAATGAACGTGCCCTACTCAAGCCTGATGCCACTTGCGCTATAATGTCCCGCTGTGAAAACTAGCTTTATCTGGAGTCTGGTCTGTTCAGAGTTAGTTAGAGCTGCCTCTGAGGCTGCCCCGTACTCGCAGAAAGTCCCGTTTACAAAATGTCCCGTTTAGCAAAGCAAAAAAGAGAGAGAATCCTTTTAGCAAAGTGGCTACATTTCAAATGTAGCACTGGTCCTTGCTGCTCTAAACCATCTCTGTCTGAGACATTAATTATTTCATAACAAGTCTGACTTAAACGTACGTCAGCTGGGACATTACTGAGGTCTGATAAAAAATGAGTCTGTTTAAAATCTAGTCCTTTGTAAATTATTTCAAAACCTCATATAAATGTTTGTTTATAATTATTGTGCCTGGATGTTAATAAACTAATAAAGTAACTAAAATAATGTTTGAAACTGTGCAATAACAAAATAGTTATTATATAGTGTATATAATGATAATATAAATAATCATTATAAGGAGATATTTTATATCTTGTGTTTTTATGAAAGAACCTCGATACACAAGAATAATTGAATATTGTATAGACTACTTTAAAGTACTGCACACAGCATTCAATTTGTGTTTACTGTCTGTAGACTAACTTTTATTTAAAAAGTCTTGTAAAACAACTTTTAATCAATTTAATTAAATAAAAATATATAGTATTTTGTTTCCTTGATTTTTTTAAATTATTATGGGTTATTAATAACATGCATCAAAAAAGTATCTTTCACATTTTTTGTGAAGTTTATACTTTACGTAGCCAAGTGTTGCATTGCTACACTAGGTTTTTGGAGATGGAGTTTGTGTTACAAGGACAGACAGAGGGTTTGTGAAAAGGACAAGTCCCAGAGCTATGACATGGGAAAAACATGCCTGAGCTCACAGTGGGAAAGTGGATCTGACATTCTGCCAAGGTCCTGTTGAATAATGAGTCCGGTCTGAACTCGTGGAGGTGACCCGAAATGTAGCAGCCGTGCCAACAGGTGTCATTGGAAAGTATGTCCAAGTCCAGGCAGAAGTCACACAGCAGAGAGAGGACAGTCTGACACTTTTCCAAACCACGACGCGCTCACACTTTGAAAAGTACCAGCTCCACAATGGCAAATCGATGGCACATAGGCCAACGGGCCAATAGATTTGTGGTTTTAGTTGATGTCTTTACATAGTCCAATCAGGATGATTAGTGTCTCAGACTCACGTCTTTCAAAGCAGGTCCAATGTAATTAGATGCTTGTAGAAAATGTAGAGAAGATGAATGGTAGCAGCGATATGTAAAAGTCTGTGTCTCTTTTATTACTCTGCCATGCGGCATTCATCTTTGGCTGCTTTCTATATCCAAACTGGCTGTTTTCATAGAGCAGCACAGGTTTAATTTAATGCTAGTTGTCAGCTGAGTGGATGTGTGCTGCCTTTAGTTAGACCTCTTATAAAATCTCAATGGCTGCACAGTGAAAGTAGATGAATACATTATGGCAGTCTCCTCCTTGAACAATGACAAGTTTTGTTTCCAGTGCTAAATGTAATCTGGCTTGTAAAGTATACCCACACATGTTCAAGGGGACCTCACCCTCGCCAAACTCTTTTATTAAGGCAATACTGGGCTTTAATAATCAGCTTTAACCGCTGTTTCTTATATCAAAATCAGGCAATAAAATGTAAAATCATGTACAGTAAACAATTACTTTAAACTTTCTGTTCACAATACACCGTTCTGTCATGTCCCAAACTGTTCTGTTTATGTAATGTATTAAGGTTACTGTGTTTTATTGTGACAAGTCTTTTCCCTGGTCTGTCTGTCAGATTTACTTCCTGTCTTGTCTTTTCCCTCCGTTGTGATTACCTGCTCCGCTCTAATGTGTTCCACCTGTGCCTCATTGTGTTCCCTATAAGTTCTGTGTGTTTTCCCTTGTCCTTTGCTGGATTGTTGATTGAAGGCACTTCAAGTCCCTGAATCATAGTCTTAGGTTTTGTTTGGAAACCTCAGGTCTGACGCCTCCTGTCTGAACTCTTTCACGTCAAGCCTCTGGATAGTAGAATCAGGTGTGTCTGAACCCTGATATCAGAACCCTGGAGTGGAACTTATGTTGTGATGACTACCTTTGTTTTTGTACGATTTAGTTTCGAGTGACATTGCTGGTGTTTTCAAATCCAGAGTTTTTGTGTTTGACCTTAACCTTGTTTTTTACTACACGTTTTGGATTTTGCCTTTTTGTGTTATTAAAACCTTTTTTGAACTGTCCACCTTCGTGGGGTCTGCATTGCTAGTTCTTCGTCCTGTTCCGAGTTGTGCCTTAATCCGTGACAAGTTCAATATAATTACAATTTCCAATTCACATACTCTGTTTTTTTCATATTTGTTTTAAAAACCAAAAATACCCTTTTTAATCTTTTAAACCCGCAGCTCGACTGCTTTTTATTGTGCCTCCGCTAAATTAACGGCTCATGAATTGCATGGTACTAAACCCATGTACAAACTGGCACTTTAGCTGTAGCTTGAGACATTTTATTCTTTTGACTGTCTAAACCCATAAACCTAAACTTTATAATTTTTTAACAATGTCAGAGCATTAAATGTAGTTTCTTTACATAAAATAGGAGCTTAGATAAAATGCGCACTAAACACAAAATGGCGCCCATGGCTTCGCTTGACCTGTTTTTCATTGCTTAAAACTCAACAGAAATACAACATTTACCAACTGCTAAATTTCTCCAATGTTAGCTGTGTTTGTTATTAGCACTTTATGACCTATTGTATGTGGTTTTCTACTTAGTTACTAACTTGTAAAACACAGGGAAATGATGAGACAGGCGACAGTGAAGTTTCTCTGGCCTCGCTTCTGCCATATTGGGGAAGAGGAATAGATTGTAAATAAATATGGATGTTATCCCCCCATTGGTCCCCTATTCACCAATATTGTCATTACGACAGGGCAATAAAATGTCGGTTACATCCGGGCTTTTCGGCTTTTACTCCATAGAGTTGTCACGTAGTAAAAACGTAGCTCTAAATTAATACAGTTTAATTTGAAACTACGCTTCAATAATTTTTTGCGGACGAAAACGAAACGAAAACTAAAAAGGAAGTCACTGATGGAGACTAAAACTATAACTAAATTAATTGACATTATCGTCAACGAATAAAGGACGAGATGAAAATAGACTGTGACGAAAATCCAATTAGCAGACGGGAGAGATGAACAAAAGAACCAATCCACAAAACGGAACAGGCGAACACACTCGGTACAGTAGGTGGCGGTATGCACCGAAAAAATTGGTTGCGACCCGCCATTAATACTAGAGAAGAAGAAGAACGAAACTGCATGAGAAGAAGAGAACCAATCAGAGACTGAGTTATTTGACTGAGCTCCCGGAAGACGGCATTCAAAGAGCGACAAAATGTCACAGGTGACCTAACCAGGGAAAGCGTAACAGAGCAAAAGTCACTTTAGCACGAAGTGCTTTCTTGAAAATGAATAGAGGTAAATAATGTTACTATTCTGTGGTTGAATTGCCAGCATTGTGGTAGCAAGAAGAAAATGTTGTTCAGTGCACTTTAGATTCGAAATTAAAAATGTTTGCACTTATTGTTCAGCTCAGCTGTAAGATTTAAGGTCCTGGACCTAACTTTATTTTTCTTTTATTGATGGTGAATTGGCAGCTAGTTATTGTTTACATTACCATGACAGTGTTTGTTGCTGCATAAAAGCTTTTGAATTGAAATAAAGACACCGTTGTGTTGACATAAAGTTGAATTTGTGTTTTATATATTTTTTATAAGTTTATTTTCTATACCAAAATTAAAAAATATTGTAAAAAATTGTCTAGTAAATCTGTTATTGATTTTAGTCTTATTTTAGTTGACTAAAATACCAAGCAAATTTAGTCGACTAAAATAAGACTAAAATTAAAACAAATCAGATGACTAAAACTTGACTAAAACTAAAAAGAATTATAGTCAAAAGACTAAGACTAAAACTAAATTAAAATTTTGTGTCAAAATTAACACTGCTCTAGAGAGTGGAGCCATCTTTTGTACCAGGCAGTTAACATGAGTTTTATACTTGTAAAGTCGCCATTGGGTTTCTCCTTATATTTCTGCTTTTGGAGCCTGCCCCCTGGTGGACGGTGTTATAAATATATATTTTGGCCCATAACACTCATTTTGACTATTTTTTTATGTAAACATGTAAATTTTAATGTGTTATTATTATGGAATATTAATTTTCATAACTAATAGAATGATTATGTTTGTAAATACAGATTCCTCTAGATGTAAGCTTTCAGTAGAGCCCTCATTGATGCCTGTGGGTTGAAGCATTCAGAACTTATTGCACTTTTTCATACGTTTTCCAAATGTCTCCAATTTGGTTAAAATTTGGATAAACTATGGTCCCTCTATAAAACACATGGACCTACCAACAAAAACTGGTGTAAAAAATTCATTTTTACAGATTTTCTTTTCAAGATTGAAATGTGAGTAGTCATTAACAACAAGTTATTATTTTGGCCCATAGTGTGTTTTAGTCCTCAACTACCTGCTGAAGCTTTTGACACCTTTATTTTCACTAAATATTTCAGGCGAGGACACAAAAAATAATTTTCTCTGTGTGTTCCAGGTTGTTACCTTTACAAAGAGCCCACACTTGTATTTAAATTCCAGAGGGTTCAATAACAGCAATCATTTTAATTTGGAGAGGTCACACTACACAGCAATACAGCCAAAATGACCCCAATTTCTAGTGCACCGTAACAGGTTAAAAGTTTACCATGCATCTATACAACATATTTTTTAGAGGTTATAATGCCATAAAGGATTTATCGCTCATATCATGGTAAAGACATGTGACGCTGAGCCTATCCAGGAGGACATCTTAATATTAGAAAGGGAAAAGGAAAAGGTCCATTTTTCAACAACAGCGCTGTAAGTCTTCATGTGTTCCTTCATTAAGTTTGTCATGCACATAATTATCTGCATCTAACCTTTTATAGATTTAATAGGTGGGCCTTCAGCCCTCAGTGCACTTAATATGAATCATTGACACAGGCCATTGATGTTGTGCTGGAGCTTTAAGACTGACTTGGATGACACACGCTAAAAAAAATATATATATAGACATATGTTCTCCAGACTAGGGCTTGCTTATGTTCTATTCATTAGAGACAAAGTCAAAGGGATTAATGTAATAGTTACACCTGGGGTGTATTGATATAAATAATTTCAATATAGATTATAAAATTCTTCTTTTATGATCTACCACATTGCCAGTAACTCTTTCAAGCACAGGCTTCAGTCCTTTTGGAGTTCTACTTTTTTGACTCCTGACTTTCTTCTTTTGAGGACTCAGTCATTGGTGCCGGAACATTGTGTGAAAGAATTTGACTTCTTTTTGTGAGCTTGATCACTTCGGCTCAAGTTTATTATGTGAGCTTTTTCTCTTGATGTGTGATATTGTCTCGAGACTGCAACCCTGTTCCCTGAAAAAGCTGGAACAAGATGCTGCGTAGAAAGATGCTATGTGGAACAGTCTTTGTGAGACCGGTTGTGAAGAATGTGTGTCAAACACGGCAAGATTGGCCTAAATGACCTCTGTTATAAATACACGTGACGCGGAAATGTCTTCAGATAAGTTTTTCAACTAAGTATGAAATGAAAGGACTTCCAGACACACCCACAGTGTGGGATTGAAGCGCAGCATCTTGTTCCTGCTTTTTCAAGGAACAGTTTTGTAGTCAAGCAACCTGAGACGTTCCCTTTCAAAAGTTGCATTCAATGCTTCGTAGAACTGCGTAGAACCTATAGAGAACGAGAATACTAACACCGCCCCCCGATGGTTGTATAGTGTGCACAAAGCACCCAAGAAGAGGGCTCATACATGACTCCAGGAGGTCGACCTAAGGGCATGAGTAGAACAGACATCCAGACTATAGCATTTAATAACAGTGTGCGGAGAGAACCAGCCCACACATCACACCCTCCTGCCACAGCCATTGAGGATGCAACCCCTCTGGTTGAAAGAGCCCTTACACCAACAGTATAAGTGAAGCTTAGCTACATCTCATAGGCTAAGGCAATAGCAGATTCAAGAGACGAAGTGTATCCGACCCGTTCACAGGAAGTGCCAAAGCACGTCTGAAAAACGGAGTCAAGAAGGGAGCGTGGCATCCCCCGTGCCGCAGCCAGAACCACCTGCAACCCAGGACCAAGGCGAACACAGAGCACTTTGATGGAGAGGAGATTGCAGAGCTCCTCAAGGCCATGGGCCGCGTGTTCTTGCCCCAAACACTTAAAACAGAACTCATAAGGATCATCCTCAGAGATAAGCCTCTGACAGGGACACATCTTTTCTCGGAGTCTGTTTCCATGCTTTTTAATATATATATATATATATATATATATATACAGTATTATAGTATATCATATAGATTTACAGAGTAAGTTGATTAGCATAGGCACAACTTCTCTTTCTCTTTTTAGCTCATTATTTTTAAAATGATTTGAGGTTTGCTTAAGCACACACAACACAATGCGGTCCATGAAGACAAAGAAACCTGAAGATGTTTCTGTGTCACGTGTATTTCTAACCTCCAGGTGCGCACACACCCAGTTGCGGGTGATCAAGCCACGTCACCAACAAAGATTATTTATGCCAATTCTTGGCGTGTTTCACACACATGCTTCACAACCGGTCACACAAAGAGTGTTTTTCAAGACTACAAATGAATGAAGAATTACTAAATGAATTTGGCTGCAGAGTGATGTAAGTAAATAGATGGTGTCCTTTTTAAGCTAATGTTTACATTTTCCTTCTGTTTTTATCTGGCCTGTTTGGGAAAGTAGCCGTCAGACTTTCCCTTACCAGCAATGGAGCTTGGTTTTGCGCCAAGGCTCCTTCTCACCACTGAGCTTGTCTTAATCCTGTGGATTCTTGTGTAATGGCCATGAAGCACCTCTCTGCAGCCGCTCAGATCCGGTGTTTGCCGATCTGTTTTTCCCACAGAGCCCCTCAGCAGAGCTCATTTAGCAGCCTGATGCTTTGTAATTAAGAGTAGCGCCGGATAGCATTAGCAGGGCCCAGTTAGCTCCCGCAGTCTGCTTTCAATTGGAGAGACTGCTAATGAGTCCATTAGTCTCCTGCAATACTCCGCCTGTGGTGGGATGGGGATTAGGACGTGCCAGATGTTAGGTGACATGAACTCAAGTCGGTGTTAGCACCTCTGAGGGAAAGAAAGCTGTTTTCTATTTTTACAGAAAGTAAACGGTTTCTTTAATGGTTTTAGCAACTCAAGCTTTAAACAGCTTTATTTATTATGTTCACATGGGATTTTTCTGTTACAACTCACCTTGTCACCAAAACTCCAATACTTTTCAATGGTGTACAAAGCAATACCAAACACCAAGAAAATTGAACTCTGTCAGTGTGGCTGCTAGGCCTATTGGGGTGCTATGAGTCCTACTGCAGCCAATTTACAAAATAAGCATCAATGGCAGAAGACTGCTTGAAAAATTACAACCTGGCGTTTTCTGGAGCTGATGAACTCAAGATTAATTTAAATTTATACATCTAGTGCTAATTGAATAAAATACTTGACATAAGCAGACAGTGAGTGTGGGATGTTTTGTTGAATATTGAGTATTCTCAACTAAAAACACCCATGAGACACTATTCAGAAGTCATTTTCATGGATTGGTAATGTCAAAATTCAACAGAATCTTTACTAAAAAACATGACAAAAACAAAGATAGCATGTGTTTTTCATGTGGATATTTCACGTGTAATATGATCATATTGAACACAATCTTGCAGTTTAAAACAGTTCCCAAGAAAAGCCTTGAATAAACAACCCTTTTCTCTCAAATAACATATCTCTGATAACAAACCACTTCCGCTGTTATTATGGAGAAAAATTTTAAAAAAGATTATAGTATTATGGCATACATTGTGCATTGTAAAAGCTTGCCATCAGCCCTTTGTTGTGATGTGCACTGATTGAAGTAAAAAGCCCAAGCCATTATTCAAAGCCATCCAGCACTCAATTAACACTCCATTTGCATTATGGCAGAGTTCTACTGACGACTCCTGATTAATACGTCTCTTTCTCCCTTGCCAGTCAATCATAAATCATCCACTCCACCCCGGGACGGCACCGCAAAAACCCTCAGCGGGACCACAAGACTTGGAAGAAAAGGTGGGGGTAGAATATATGCGAATATAGGAGCGAATATTGCTGACAGGGAAGATGGTCTGAGCATGAACAGAGTAAGATGGAGGAAACGTTGTGACATACGATGGAGCTCAGATACCACAGACAAGGGAGTTCTGCTGGATTGATAGAGCCTATAAACAATAGAAGGCTGGGGATGAGGGGAAATAGAGAAAAGACTGATGAAAAGAACAACAGAGGAGGGGTTAGATAGATCAACATGTCTGTATACCCACAAGCAGAGATGGCTCATTACCATTCCCTACCTAGAAGACATACCGGCTGCCATGGTTACGCTTTAGACATGGGCTTAAAACAGTATTTTGGATAGTAACAATTAATAATCCGAAAACAAACAAAGACTGCACCATTTGCTGTACATATGCTTCTTAGTAAGTTGTGAAGTTGTTTAGAAAGTGGCTCCAGCACCCGCTCACACTAGGTTTGTACTGGTGTATGAAGCACCCAAGTACTCAAGCATAAGACATTTGATGACTCAAGTCCGACTTGCTTTAGCCCCGTTTCCACTATGGGTATGGTACAGGTTGGGTCAGTCCAGTTTGCTTGTGTTTAATGCAGTGTAGACAATAAATATAAAGTTTAAAATCCTGAAGCCAGAGCCATACTTTCATAGTCATACTGTTTAAAATTGGAAACAGCTGGTGCAAATGTTAGCTGCTACCTAGCTTTGTCATTGGGTAAAAAATACTTTTCTGTTGGAATATGACTGTTTTTTACATAAACAACTTCCTTCTCATTTTTTTTGAGTGAGGTTTATCTATAATCCAATCAGTTGACTGAAGTGTTTAACAATGCTCCTCCCAAAGTGTACCACAAAGCCAGACTGCTTGGGACACCTAGCCGAAGGGTCCAAAAAGTTGGATGCTTTGTGGGGACGCTTTGGAATCTTTTAGGTAATTGAAACATGCCAGAACTGGTCCGAACCACACTGTTCCATCCCAGTGGAAACAAGCCTTTTTTTTATGGCTCGGACTCAAACATGGGCTTGAGTATCTCAGAATCAAAGACTTATGACTTCAGGCACCTGTAAACCATGTTCATATGATTAACGTCTGTTCATTCTACTACGAAAGCAGCGAGCGCACCATCTCATTGCTGTTGGGTGTTGTGTCCCAGACCTGCTGCTGTAAAAGAACGCAGCAGAGCGCACTGACCTATATATACAGTATACTCTCACTACAGAAAAACATACATTAAACACTCAAAAAGGATTAGTGCAATAATAATTGTGTTAGACTTGATGCACAGTAACAGGGCCTCATATGTAAACTTAGGGGTGTATGTATAAACATGAGACATTAACATGAGACTGCTGGTCAGAAATATGCAACAGTCATATATGACATATGTGTTGACAGAAGAAGGGGTGTGTTGCCCCCTCTCCTGTGGAGACATTGCTTGCGCATGTGTGTTGTGTCTATGACATCATCGTCATAGAGAGGACACCGGCTTCACAGTTTACACAAGAGCGGAACAAAACAAAAACACTTCTTTGGCTGGATTCAAAAGTTTTTGTGGAGTGAGAATGACGGCTTTGTGTAAATGAGAGGCCAATCTGCAGAATCATTGCGGTTTAGGCAAAATGCCTCGTTGTGTAAATGGCCTCTTAGACTGAGATAGATTTGCACTCAACGTGGACTACTTGGACAAACACTTTTCAGAAACCTTTGGAGTTTTTACTAATTCTTCTGTATGGCATGAGACATACATTAAATAGTCACTTTTCAGAGGAGTAACATTTATTACACCCCACAGTACTGTACCACCCTCGTGCACAGAATTCAACACCACAGGACTTTCACTGTACCGTCACTGTAAATGTATTTGAAAAATGTGGACTTGTGCAGCTCTTTTAAAGGTTTCTTTATGGCAGTGAAGAAGATAAAGATCTAAGAGCAGTGTGAATAAGAGAATAATGATTAAGGATAAAGATTAATGGTGTTGTAGGAGATGTACGGGGGAGGCCATGGAGGATGGATGCTGCTATAAACGAACAAGTGAGGAACGACAGGAGGAAGGTGGGAGGACAAACCTGTTCATCTAACACCGTGAATGGGACTTTTGTGTGATAGTGTGCAAATGAAACTAAGATGAACAAGAAACAAGTCTAGTTTCCAGGTTTTTATATTTGTGTCCATAGATCTTTTAAATAAGTACACAGAATAAACAATGTGCATTTTCCAAAGCAAGGTCTTTGTACTTTTTAAATATCACTGTTAAATGTAAACCATTTATGTACTCAAGCAAATGTTTAACATAGGTGTTTGTTTTTGCTTTAACCACCTAATCGTACCATATATTAAACAGAAATCAAGTAGCATAATAACCACAAATTAATCCAGAGGACGATATAATGTATGAAAGAGAATGTGGTAATGACCATGTTATCTGGTATTTATAGTAATATGGCGGCACAGTGGCAGAGTGGTTAGCACGTCTGCCTCACAGCAAGAAGGTCCTAGGTTCGATTTCCATGTTCCCCCTGTGTCTGTGTAGGTTTCCTCCGGGTACTCCGGTTTCCCCTACCACCAAAAACATGTACAACAGTCCCCCCCCAAACACACATGGGGCCAGGACTCCCCTGCAAAAGAGATTTTTAATCTCAGTGGGACTATCCTGGTTAAATAAAGGTTAAATAAATAAATTAATTAATAAAGGTCTGGACTTAAGGTCAGTAACTGTTTCACTGATTGGTTGTATTTTTTTTTAATTGTGTTCATTCACACAGAAAATCAAACTCAAATCGACAAAGAGCGGACTTGTAAAAAATAGAAAGAATTGTACACGAAGTCAGGGGATTAGCTGACAGCAAGCAATGGATGTGTGAATAGACACATACAACATGCATTTGTGGTGTCCTTATATATTATGTTTTCATGGCCCAGCTTTCACATGGATAATAAAGTTATATCCATTTGCATCTGAGGTAAAGAACAAATGGTAAATGGTGTGCATTTATATTGCGCTTTTTTGCACCCTTCTCAGGCACACAAAGCGCTTTATATTATGCTTCCATTCACCCCATTCACACACATTCACACCTGGGGCAGACAGCGAGTTAACATCCATCCTAAATAATGTCTGCATAGGATGGGGCATTGAATTCTAAATCTCAAGAAAAACTGCAATGTTTGTTAGCGCTTTTTCTCTAACAGAGACACTCAATTAAAGGGCAACCCTGTAACTTTTAGCCCAAAAAATATATAACTATATCTATATTTATATATGTATAAATATTTACATTTATTCATTTAGCAGACACTTTTATCAAAAGCGACTTACATTACATTACCAGTGTTACAGTCACTGGAGGCAAGGTGGGTTAAGTGTCTTGCCCAAGGACACAACGGCAGTATGAACTGTGGGGAGAGTGGGAATCGAACCGCCTACCTTCCGGTTGAAAGACGACCGCTCTACCCACTGAGCTACTGCCGAATAGCTACTGAGCTAATACACAAATATATGTATTTATTTGATTTGTGCTTCACTGTTTAATGTCAGCGGTCATTAATGGGTGGGCCGAAACTTGCTTGTAAGCTAAGGGTTTAGAACATATTTCCAAGAGCCAGGTGTTCTGCTCCTGTTCATGTGTTCATGTTGTTGAGCCATTCATTCTAACAGTGTGCTTATGTGTCAGGCTCAGCAGTAGGCAGAGCATCTACCTGACAACAAATTAATGAAAATGTCACCGACTTATACCTCCATCTCTCGCTCTCATAAACGCTCTGCTGAGCACATTAACATATCAGCCAGGACGCTCTCGGTCTCCCCCTCACTCCTCTCACTCAGCTGTTGCTTGCCCTCATTCTTTTCCCCGCAGTAATTTCTTGCCCGCTGTCCGCTCGCTGTTTGAGCGTCTATTTGATTAAAGCAGAACATGCCTTGGGATGATCTTTTACTTTATCTTGACACAACAGAGCTATGGTCCAGTGTAGGCAGGGAGTAAGGGTTATTAGGAGCCATGACAGCCGAAGCCATTCCATCACAGGCAGAAGTCGGCAGAAAAGGTCAACTTGCATGGCCGACCAGATGGAAATGCCAATGTGAGGAAAGAAAGCATCCAAAGACCTTTCAGTCAAAGTTTTGCATATTTTTGGTGTTATGATAAAACAAATGACTGTGAGATTTGTTTTTAAACAAACACAATTTGAAAGTCTTCTGTTGGAATGCTTGCGTTCTTACCTTTACATTTTTATGGTTATTATTAATGATAATCTAATGACTACAAAGACACTAATGGCCAGGGGTTGCACCCTATCATAAACTTTTTGGTGCAAGGTAAAATTTATTGTTTAGACAAAACTATTTAAAAAATGACAAGATTAAAAGTAATACTTTGTATTTCTTATTCATGCTCTAATGCTCACACACATTCTTAAATGAACTTAACAGCTGTACGAGCTTGACTTTGAGAAGTTTGTATTTCTAAGTTGGATTGAGATTCTCTGCTGAACACGCTATTGAACAGTTCAAATGCATGTATTCATCATGTATAATATAACCATGTGCTTCTGTCCTAAAGAGTCACGCACTGCCACACAACCTCAGTTGCATGCCCCTGGGCTATTTTGAGTGTGTGAGTGGGTGGAAGCCCACATTGCACATTCAGCACACTAATGAGTAAGTTTATTTCAACTCACACTCCACACTATGGACACAGGGCCTCCTTAATGCACTCCTTTCTCTAAAGAAAGAAAACAGTGACTTGTGACTCCATATACAGTGTGCTCATAAGTTATATACAGCTTGAAGTTTTTTGTCGTAGTTGTAGATAAGGCCCTTTTTCTCAGATGGTATGGCTGCCCATTCTTTTTGGCAAAAAGCTGTAAATTCTTGGTCTGTCTTGCATGAACTGCACGTTTGAGATCTCCCCAGAGTGGCTCAATGATACTGAGGTCAGGAGACTGAGATGGACAGTCCAGAACCTTCACTTTATGCTGCTGTAGCCAATGACAGGTCGACTTGGCCTTGTGCTTTGGATCATTGTCATGTTGGAACGTCCAAGTAAGGCAAGGCAAGGCAAGGCAAGACAATTTTATTTATATAGCACAATTCATACACTGGGTAACTCAAAGTGCTTTACAGGAATAAAAGACAATTTACAAGATTTATATTAAGAAACATAAGAAAAAATTAAAAACATTTTAAAAAGAAGAGTGCAGATAAAAGAAAAAACTAACACTTTAGGTTGTAGTGTAGGCGGAGCTAAAGAGGAAGGTTTTAACCTCCTTGAACATTGTTAAAGTTGAGGCTTGTTTTACTTCATCTGGGAGGCTATTCCAGGTTTTTGCTGCATGAAACTTAAGCGCTGCTTCACCCTGTTTAGTTCTAACTCTGGGCACGAGCAGAAGGCCTGTCCCAGATGTTCTCAGAGTCGAGGAGGTTCATAAGTAACTAGCATGTCAGAGATATATTCTGGTGCTAAACCATTTAGAGACTTGTAAACCAGAAGTGCTGTTTTAAAGTCTATTCTCTGAGCAACAGGAAGCCAGTGCAGAGATTTTAAAACTGGCGTGATGTGGTTGTACTTCCTGGTTTGGTTAGAACCGAGCAGCCGCGTTCTGAATAAGCTGCAGCTGTCTTAACCCTCGTTTTGAGAGACCAGTGAGCAGGCAGTTACAGTAATCTAACCTGCTGGAGACAAAAGCATGGATAAGTTTCTCTAAGTCTGGTTGAGACATCATCCCTTTGACTCTGGAAATGTTTTTAAGGTGATAAAATGCAGATGATGTAATTGACTTAATGTGACTGTGGAAATTCAAGTCTGAGTCCATGATGACCCCTAGATTTCTAACCTGATTTTTACATTTTAGAGAAAGAGACTCGAGTTGACTGCTAACACTTTCTCTTTGTTTCTGTTTCAAAGATGATTAGTTCAGTCTTGTCTCTGTTCATTTGGAGAAAATGATTTTTGCATCCCACAGCTGCGTATTAACTGGCCTAAAGGAAGCATGTAGAGATTGAATAAAGAGGACCATAGACCCTGTGGAACCCCACATGTCAGGGCCATTTGGTCTGATACACAGTTACCAACCGAAACAAAGTACTTCCTGTCTTCAAGATAGGACTAAAACCATTTAAGGGCAGTTCCAGTGATACCTATCCATTCCTCTAATCTTTGTGTCAGGATTTCATGGTCCACTGTATCAACGCAGCACTCAAGTCCAACAGAACTAAGACAGAGACTTTGCCTGCGTCAGTGTTCATACGGATGTCATTTGTGACTTTGATAAGTGCAGTCTCAGTGCTGTGATGGGGCCTGAATCCTGACTGAAAAGGATCAAAGCAGTTGTTAAGTAATAGAAAGTCATTAAGTTGCTGATATACAACTTTTTGATGACTTTCCTAAAAATGGCAGGTTTGATATGGGCGATAGTTGTTGAGCACTGTAGCATCAAGACTGCTCTTCTTTAGGAGGCTTAATGACAGCAGTTTTTAAGGCCCTTGGAAATGTTCCAGACTGTAAGGAATTATTGACTATATCAGTGAGTTGTGGTAACAAACTGCTTAGTACTGATTTTAGAAATCTAGTGGGTAAAACATCGAGGCAGCAGGTGGATGAACTCAGGCTGGAGACAGTTTTTCAATTGTTCTGTCATTAATGGGAGTAAAATGTGTTAAACCAACCAAGTGTCTCCTAGGTGGCTGCAGTGTTGTTGTATGCCCTTTGGACTGTATCGCATGTTTAATGCCTTGAACCTTGTCGTTGAAAAACAATGCAAACTCATTGCATTTAGTGGTGGAAACTAATTCTGGTGGAAATGGAGCTGGAGGGTTTGTTAATCTGTTCACTGTAGCAAACAGGACACGCAGGTTGTTACTATTGTTGTTGATGATCTCTGAGAAGAATATTTCTCTTTCTTTTTGCAAAGTTTGATTGAAAACATGCAAATTTTCTTTGTATACCTCATAATGAATTAAGAGTTTCAATTTCGCCATTTTCTTTGGCTTTTATTCCCTTTTCTGTGCCCTGACAGAGTGAGCATTGCTCCATGAAGCCTTCTGCCTCGTCCTGATCACTTTAACCTTAACAGGAGCAATGGTGTCCATAACATTTAAAACACCTGAAGTATAACAGTAGGTCCAACAGCAACTTTTGGAATTATGGACAGATGAAAAAAGACACATGAATGATCAGATAGAGCAACATCAATCACAGTGACATCTGAAATATGAACACCTTTAGTAATGACCAGGTCCAGAGTGTGACCTCTGTTATGGGTCGGCTCATTAACATGCTGACAAAGACCAAAAGTATCAAGAATAGTAGAAAGTTCTTTGGCATTTCTGTCACAAACATTATCCACATGCACATTAAAATCACCAGATATGACTATTTGTTCAAATTCTGTGCAAATAACCGAAAGCATTTCAGTAAACTCATTAATAAAATCATGACACTGTTGGGGTGGTTTATAAAGAACTACATATAAAATAGATGGAGAAAACCTCAACTCCATTTTGAATGACACATACTCAAATGATGAAAACTCACCAAGTGATAGCTTCTGGATAAGAATATTATCCCTAAGAAAGGCACATACACCACCACCCTTTTGTTTTCCGTATTTTGGAAAAAATGTGAAATTCGACGGGGTGGATTCAATAAGGACCGCATTTCCAGTACTGCTGTCTAACCATGTTTCTGTTAAAAACATAAAATCAAGCTTATTTGAAGTTATAAAATCATTAATTAAAAAAGATTTGTTTCCCAAAGACCTGACATTGAACAGTGCAAGTTTTAAGTCCGTTTGAGCAGGACCTGACTTTATCTGTTTGCAGGAGATTTGAATCAGATTTGTCTGATTAGACAATCTAACTGTAATTCTCTTCTTTAATCTGCGACTTCTGACTGTAGCTATGGAGCTAGGAGGGAGTGTTCTCTCCCAGGGCCTCAGGTTGATAAGAGGTTTATTATGACGAAAAGTCCTGGAACAGCAGAGGCCCTCAGTGTCCTAATCACTGATAGTAGCCTTGATGCTAGTCAAGGCTTTTGGAGCTGGTCTGGGAGGAGCTGGTCTGGGAGGGGGTGGAGGGGGTCTGACAGGGGTCCATTGGACTCTAGGTAGTGGCCGAGGTGAAGCAGTGGTACTCCTGGGTGGTATTGGGGGTGATGTTTTTAGTGATGATGATAGAACCCGTGACCTGGCCAAGTTAGGTGTAAGGGGTATCATCTTAATTCCAGATTTAACTAAAATTTCCAGGTGATCTGGAAATCCCATTGGTGAATCCGGAGATGGGACAGGGATGGTGAGGTCCGCGGAAGGTGTTGATGTTACTGGTGGGGTCCATGGTCCTATTGGGGGAGTCCATTTCAGTGGTGGAGGTGTTGATGGTGGTACAGTCAGAGGAGGATCCTTGGCTGGTGAGGCAGGAGTGCTTTTTTCATTCAGTGGCTGAGGACCCTTTCTCTGTTCAAGAGGGCGCCAGAACCCTTTAGGTGTCTCAGGGAGTGCAGGAGATTATCGGTTAGCCTCCTGACCCCCCCCTGTTTAGATGTGGGCCCTTTCCTTTGAACAGGTCGTCACGTTGCCAAAACAAGTTAAAGTTATCAATGAAGTGCACTCCTCTAGTCTCACAGGCCTTGGACAGCCATGTATTCAATGCAAGCAGCCGACTGAATTTATTGATCCTTCTGTCGATGTTTGGGAGTGGTCCACTTATAAAGGATTGCACTTCCAGGTTTTCAAGTTTATCTAAAAGCCTGAGAAATCCTTTTTAAAACTTCTGATTCCCCCTTCCTGGTGTCAACTGCACCCACGTGTAACATCAGCTGTTTAATCCCTGTGTGTTTAGACATAACTTGGGGGAGGAGTGCTGTTATATCAGTGACTGTAGCACTTGGAAAGCTGCATGTAGCAAATCTACCGTTGTTTATGTCTCGGACAGCACCGTCTCCAAGCAGCAAGATATCTCTGACCTTCACTTTTGGCATAGATTCTCTGTCACTGTTTGCCTGGTGCTTTTCCACAGATTCATGTCTCCTGTTTTCCATAGAATAAGCTTGATTTACTCCATGTTTTTCATTTACAGCAGAGTTTTCTGGTTCATTCACCTTTAGCTCAGTCAGTGGTTGGAATCTGTTTTTTAGCTGGATGTCTGGTGATGCTACATATGCTCTTGTGATGTCAGCATTCTTTTTTCTAATCCATTGCTGCTTTGGCTGGGCACCAAGTTTATGCCAGGTGGTATCATTTTGTTTAAATCCCTTTGCTTTGCTCAGTTTTGGGAATGACACTGTATCATCCAAGTTTAAATTCACAGTCTTACCACATTGTGTGATCGGTATTGTCTCCTGAAGTCCTCTTTCAGATTCCAAAGCAAAAATCTTTGTTTGTAGCACACTGATTTCCTGTTGATATTTCCAGCAATTTTGGCAGAAAGAGTTTGTAGTTGTTGTTTTTACCCCAGACATGTTGAAAAATAGATATCAAGGCTCCAGTCGCTCAAGTAGTCCAACGGGTTGTTTAAAAGTAAAAAAACAAGTAAAAACATAAAAGCAAAATCCAGTTAAAAGAAAGTAAAAAGTAAAAAGTACTGTAAAAAAGTTAATCATAAAATCATTGGCTAAATGTAGAGATAACTAAAAAAGAAAAGTAAAGCAGGCATGAGCAAGCAGAGGTGTGACTGCACTCTTCAGAAGCAGGAAGTAAGTCCCATGCGCAGCTTCTGGGCTGATAAGTTTTTTATTTATTTATTTATTTTTATATTACTTTTCCACCTACAGTGGTATGCTCTATTTCCCTCCAGTATTTTCTGATAACATGCTGCATTCATCTTGGCATCAATTTCGACCAAGTTTCCTGTTCCTTTGTAGCTCACACATCCCCAATACACTGGCGATCCACCTCCATGTTTCACAGTAGGAATGGTGTACCTTTCATAGGACTTGTTGACTCCTCTCCAAATGTAACGTTTATGGTTGTGGGAAAAAAGTTAAATTTTGGTCTCATCGCTCCAAATGAGGTTTTGAGGCTTGTCTCTGTGCTGTTTGGTGTATTGTAAGCGGGATGCTTTGTGGCATTTGTGCAATAATGGCTTTCTTGAATATGCAGTCCATTTTTCATCTGCCTCCTTGTTGTACATCTTGAAACAGCCACACCACTTTCTTTCAGAGAGTCATGTATTTCAGCTGAAGTTGTTTTTTGTGGGTTTTTCTTTTCGTCCACGAACAATTGTTCTGGCAGTTGTAGCTGAAATCTTTTTTGGTCAACCTGACCTTGGTTTGGTTTCAACAGAATCCCTCATTTTCCACTTCTTAATTAGAGTTTGAACACTGCTGACTGCCATTCTCAATTTCTTGGATATCTTTTTTAATTTCCCTTTCCTGTTTTATACAGTTCAATTACCCATGACTCAGAATACAGAAACGTCAGTGCAGCACTGATCTTTCAGACACACACACTAATTACAAGTAAACAGATCACAGGTGAGGATGGTTACCTTTAGTAGAAAAACCTGTTTGTGTCAACCTGTGTGCAAAATCACCAGAGTATGTAAACATTTGATCAGGGTCATTTAGGTAGTTATTGTTGTCATTATTTAAAAAGAGTAAACAAAGTTGGTTGACAATTAATGACTTCATCCAAACACTAACTATGAGTGAAAAAAAAGCTTTTGTGTCATAATTTAAATTTTCTGAAAAATGGCCAAACAATCAGAAAATCTGCCTGGGTATGTACACTTATGAGCACAAATGTATTTCCAAACAAATTAGAGTACCACTTGAGTCATGTCATCATTAACACCAAAGATAAGTCTAATCACTTGATGACACTTGGTGTTAGGCCAGAATACTAATAATAAAACCAGTATACACATGCCCCCTGCCTGTGGTGCAGCTCCTGGACAAGGCCTGGAGCCAGGAATCAGAAATTACACTGAGCAACATTTATCAGAGCATATAATGAATAGTATACAGTCACAAAGTCTGTATACAAAATTGACCATTTGCCACTGTAAGTCCCCAACTTTACCAGGGTACATAAAACCCTTAATGGGATTGCAGAAATTCAAGCATTTTGACATTTTGGCATTTCAATATTATTTCATTTTGTAACCTCGAAAGGTACTAGAAACATTTTAGTTCTATTATTATATTATATTTTATTTCATTTTACAAATAGAGTTTTCACAAAGTAAATCAAAGCAGCTCAAAAAAATGTGAGCCAACATTTACAGTATTTAACCATCTCTGAACAAAGCCTAAGGTACCAATTTTTGGTCAATAGTTAAACATTGCTGTCGACAGTGGAGTCAAACCAAACAGGAGTGCAAGGAGATGTTTCAGCTCAGTTTCCTGAATCTCCACATTAAAAGGTTAATGGAAAAAAAAGTAACATCACAAAACAATGTAAATACATTAGACTGTACTATTGGACTGTTGAAATAACCCTCAGTGGCTCTCTTATTACCCAAAATGTATTTGTCAAAAAAGAGTCGAAAAATGGTCCACATCCTATTTGTTCACCGAGGAAAATGGGAAATTTGTGCGCTTGGTGTCTGTGTGCTCAAGGTGTATAATATTCAGCACCACTATGACACTCATCCTGGACAAAAATACAACAGCTGAAGGACAACAGAGAAGAGAGAAGATAAATGAATTGTTAGCAGGTCTGAGGAAACAACAGTCTTTTGTTTAAAAACTTAGCCAAGAGCTCAGTGATGCAGCAGTAAAAGTTAGCTATGTTATTGCTACATGAGTACATGAAGGCTGCAGAAATCATGTGCCTGAGCGACAGGCTTTTGCCAACATTATAATAATAATAATAGTTGTGATTGATGAGAGCACTGCTTGTAATGTAATTGTACTTCTTCAGATCTGTAACACTTCAGATCAAAGTGGGCTGTATGTGGCCCCTGGACTCAAATAAGTTTGACACCCTTTCTCTAGAATGTACTGAAGTAAAAGTCTTCTTTAGTAAAAGAAACTTTGGGTGAATAAACCAGTGCCTGGTCCTTAACATAGATGCATGTACACAGATCTTTTACTGTAGAGCAGCAGATTTAATCAGAACTGTACAAGCCACAGGGACTGGCCTCTGACTTAATTGTTTCAGCTTTCGAACCCTCTCCCTTTGGATATTTCCAATTTAAAGTCATTTAATTATTATTATTTTCTTCTCTCATTCCCTCAGTCCTTGTAGTCTGCAGAGCTGTGTGTTATTCTCTTCGGCGCAGTGGCTAAATTGCAAGCATTAATCATTTCAAACTCATCAGCATTTTAAAGGTGAAAATCCAAACAAATTGTTTTTCATTTGGCTCTGGCTTAATAGGATTGTTTTCTTGTAATTCACAGCCGCAGAGCATTTAACAAAAACAATAAACAGTGAATGCTGTAGCACTGCTTTTCCACTTCAAGTTGACGTGTTTTTGTATCTGGAATGAGTTATCTAGAATCATGGAGGTGTGGAATCCAACAGAGAAGGGTTAGACACCACTTCATTTATCATAAAAAAAACAAACTACTTTTGCACTTCTTTTCTGTGTTTTTGCACTCACATGCTACAACCAATTCCTTGTATTGTGTAAACCTTTTTCCTTTACCAGGCAATAAACCTAATTCTAGTTTATCTGTTCTATTCAAATAATGGTCTCAAATATATGAAAGTAATTGTATCAGAATTCAGAGGCAGTACCAACATCTACAGAATTACCTGGTAACGTATCAGGTTTTTGAAATTACAAAGTTTCTGTGTCTCCAATTGACATAAGTTGTGTTGTCAAAATAAATCAAAACTTATTTGAATTGTCTGTTTTGTGGCATCGTTGGATTTGATTTGTAATTTGTTGGACAGGTTTGTGACACTGCAACCGCCTTGTATCAAAATATCCATGACCAGTGATCACTAAGGTGAAAAACATAATACCAAAGCAACAACATACAGTTAATTATTTGGTACCAGTTACCCTCGTGGCTACACTGAGAACAGGAGTGGGCTGTGGTCGTAAAGCGCACCGCGGGTCTGGAGCAGCCGCTGCCCCTCGGTCCCACTGGAGCCACAGACAGTCTCAATGACTATGAGACCAGAACAGCCTGGTCCATCAGGTTAAATTTCAGGGGAAACTCCTCCCTCTAGAGATATAAGCTCAGATCTCCTACCAGTTGATCTCAGAATTGATAAAGTCTCTTGGAATTAGAGACGTCTCCACCTTGAAAACTGAGTCCAGATGCTTTTCATTCAACCTTTTTTTCATTAACCAAATATTATCAAATAATGGCTGTTTTTTCCTTTTCCAATGTTTATTTTCAAAACAAATAAAATTTTCAAAACAGAATAAATTTGAATTTACTTTTATCTGATCTGTAATAGAAAATTGAATTTTAGGTTGAAATGTGTGAACTGTAAAAATGTGTGTATTGTTTTGGGGGCTATTTAGAGTTAGGTGGTCCATGAGTTTTTGTCTTTTGGGTTAAGAGGTCCTTGGTCTAAAAAAGTTTAAAAACACTGCTCTAGACCAAAGCAATTTGAAAAAAAAATCCAACTAATCAGAAAAACAGAGCACACAGTCTGCCCCATTTGAAATAAACTGTTATGATTAGTCAGTCTGTCAGTCTGTACTGAGCTTGGTAGAAGTTAGGTCCATGGGGGATGGGTTCCAGACCCCCTTCACTTAGCTAAGAAAAAATTTATAGTGTGAATAATTGGATGATGATGGTTATGTCATGAACCTTGAGTCACACAAAAAGTGTATTATATGATTGTAGAGAGAAAATGCTGTCATAAATTGTCATGAAAGTGTCCTTTAAATGTTCTGTGAAATGATTTCTTCAAAAGAGTGTGAACCCTGTTAATGTAGAAAATACTACTAGGTGCCATGTAGAACAACACCCAAACATCTGGGCCCACGCCAACAGTTGTGGATATGTTCACTTCAGCAGCAGATGGCAGTACTGTTTTTTTCCCTGCAGGTGAACTCACTTGGAACGTGTGCATTATTCAGATAAGCAGCAGCAGAGTCTCTCAGTGTGGCTCCACCTGTTGGTTCTGTCTATCAGCAGCTTGTAAGCACTGGTCACACATGAAGTCAGTCACTGTGACGCTCCGAACATAAGCTCCATACTCGGCCGCATCTCATGTCTACTCACTGTGACCACTCACCAAACAGCACCATGCTGAGCGCTGCAGATACGGCCTGTGCATGTGTAAAACCAGCCAGAACCAAACTGACAGAGATTAAAAAAGAGAGGACGCCTGCCACCAAACCACCAACGCAGCAGAACACACGCTACATAAGCATATTCCATGTTGACAGGCCAAGAAAGTGTTCTTAAAGAGTAATCCTGTCATGTTCTTGTCTTCTCTGCTCAGCGTGGAGAATTTTAATGTCAGAAAGGGCCCCCAAATGCCACAGATGACTCCTAATGGGACGGAGCGGGTCATTCTGCTGCCAGATCAGCCACAGGGCACAACAAGAAGAAAGACAGTAAACAGAAAGACTCTGTGACGTATGTGTCTTTTAATAAGCAGCAGCAAACGCACTTTAAGAGTCTGACTGAAGCTAATGCGACTTTTGGGTGAGCGCATGTTTTTGGAAAGTCATAAATGATTGAGTTTGTGTATGAGAATGTATTTAAAGCTGATGAAAAGGACTCTTACTACATGATTTTTAATAAGCTGTGTTTTCTATAATGGCATTGAAACTGAAACTGCATTTCCTAAAAAATAATCTGTGTGCATTGATTTTGATGGAGGAAAGGTAAGTTAGTTACCCTGGCGGTATTTTTTCAGCAATCTATAATTGTTGCAGTGATGAGTTACATGGTTGGGAAAATTATAAAACATGTGTTGCCAGTGTTCGGGAATCTTTGAGCTGCCCTAAGAGCTGAGAGGACCCAGAGACAGAAAAGTCAACACAGTGTTATCTATTCAAGTTTGACCATGTTTCCGCGCTTATTGATAGAGCCTATACTTGGAGCCGAGTTGTTGGTGCGTCGTTGAGGGAAGAAGCTGACTTGACTGGTCAATGACAACTTCACATTTCACACATTCACATTCACAATCAGACTTAAATTCACTTGATGACGTCATCTGCTGGAGTTCTAATATGACGTTAAATTTCAGTAAAATTGAGGATGTTGCATGATATGGAATTACCTGGTTGTCAGAGAAGCTCCACCGCCCAAGCGGCTAAAGGCTCCAGCCCTTGCTCCCCCGTTACAATTAGCATCAGAAAATGAACAGCAAATGTACATGGAAAGAAATCAAGTAAAACCAGGCAGCATTACAAGTCTCTGTTTTTGTGCATTACGACACAGCCCCTATTTTCTAAAGTAAACCAATTGCTATTGTTTTTTTCAAAATTGTTCATTTTAGCACTCTTAAAAGTTAAAGGTTTTTAAAATGAAAATCTATCAGTCTAGACACTTAGATGCAGAGTCTTTTAATGTGATGCACACACACAGTTTAGAGTCTGAGAAATGCCAGCGCTAATTGAGACCAAGGCGAGAGGAAGGGAAATTAAAAGCCATAATGGAGAGGTGCTTGAATGGCCGACACGCTGCAGACGGTCCCTGGGGGCTGTTAGACCCTCGCAGAGCCTTGAGACGGATGACTCTGAAAGGGAGCGAGGATCCATCCACTTCCTGTCGAGCTGAATCACCGTGTGTTGTCAGTTAGACGACTCCCTGCTGTGAGCCTATAATGTGCCCATATGGCTCTGTGTGTGCTCAGATGAACACTTCTGAGCACTGTTCACCCTTCACCAGAATATGTAATTTAATGAATTCCTTCTCTGTATTATGTCTCTCCTTGCTAAAATTAATAATGCATATTATATGCATATATCAATGCTGATGTTTTTCTTTTCTTTATTTGGACTTAAATGAAGGAAATGTTCATCCTGCATAGTTGCCAGTTACTCACACAACTCAGCAAAAAGGTAACATTGTTTTCAATGAGAGCATTTCCATATATGCAGCAGTTCTATTTTTGCCAGACAACGGAGCCAAACAGCTTCAATCTGCTCAGATTAGATTGCACCTAAGCGGAAACTGTACAAACAAAGCAATCTTAAACTAAACTGGTTTTCTGGTTCTTCTTCTGAATAAACACTTGTTTTGGTACCCCACATGTCTTTATCAACGGCTTTTACCACACTATCTCGTACCTCCCGCACTTGTTCTTACGTATCCAGTGGGGGAGTGTCTGCGACGTTGGTCACTGGCGTTCCGCAATGAAGCGGACTGGAACAGAGACACATGCAGTGGAAATTGAGGGTGACAGATCACCATTTACCATTTTACCTACAAGCTGTGAGGCAGAACCACTAACCACTCTGGCATCGTGCACCTGTAGTTTTGCTACATACTGTACAAGATACAATGCATGTTAAGACTATACTGTAGTTATTAAACCTCAGTACATTTACCTGCAGGTAGAGAAATTTAAATTATTGCCATAATCCTATTATAACTGAATTTCTAACCTGCATCTATACAACTTACTCCGATTACAGTTGGACACAGGCTGTATCCTGACTTAACTAGGGGCGGCAGTAGCTCAGTGGTAGAGCGGCCGTCCTTCAACCGGAAGGTAGTAGGTTCGATTCCCGCTCTCCCCACAGTTCATACTGTCGTTGTGTCCTTGGGCAAGACACTTAACCCACCTTGCCTCGTATGAATGTGTAAGAATGTTTGGTGATGGTCGGAGAGGCCGTAGGCGCGGAATGGCTGCCACGTCTCTGTCAGTCTGCCCCAGGGCATCTGTGGCTACAGATGTAGCTTACCACCACCAGTGTGTGACTGTGGAATTAATGAATAATTGATATGTAAAGCGTATTTGCGTCCCCAGAAAAGCACTATATAAAATTGATGTAATAATAATAATAATAATAATAATAATAATAACTAAGACACATAGTAAGCAGCACAGATTCAACCACCTACAATGTACCCAAAGGGAACACTCTGCGTCAAAAACTGGTTCATCCTAAAGACAAGATCCGCTCTTACAGAGTAATGTGGTCTATGCTGTTCAGTTAAAAGTGTAGTGACATTCTACTGTAAAAGACATTACAGCATATGTATGAATTCTTTTGAAATGTCCCCAAATTAGAGAGGCTAATAGGTCTGTATGTCTAAAGACCGTTTGCTGTGTTTTTTGTTGTGGCTGTGGTCTGAGATCCTAATGCATAGCTGTAAAGACAAGACACATGGTGGATGGTGTTACACCCAGTTAGCCATCAAATGATGAGAACATTTTTATGTTATATTCCTGACCTAACATGGTCAGGTTGTTGAACATTGTTTAGTCTCAGGCTACTGGGCTGTTTTGTGAACAGGTCATATCAGCTAAGTGTGAGAGAGGGAACTGTACAAACACACACTGATGTTAAAATACATTCATTCATTTTACAGTCTTTGACACAAAATAAAAGTCTTAGAAGATTCACAGATGCTAAATTTGTTCTCATGGTTGATTTATAAAGTAAACTGAATACAGAGAATAAAAAATATGTTAATTTGTTATTATTGGAAAGAGCTTTAGTGGCAAATCACAAAGGTTATGTCTTGCAGCAAAGCAGGGCCGGCCCTGGGCATAGGCGGAATAGGCAAATGCTAAGGGCTCCGCCCACCCTTGGGGGCGCCCGAGCGCCCAAATTCCCGAATCCCGATCCACCCGTCCGACTGAGTGACGCATCAATCTCCCCCGCCCCCGCCCTGCTGAAAAAAAAAAAAAACATCCGTTACCTGTGTGTGATTGTCACTGACAGATGGCCGAATTCACTGATACTGATAAGTTGTCATTATGTCAAAAAGACCGAAGCCATCTGGTGCCCAGGGAAGAAAAAAAAGAAGAGAAGAGGAAGAAAAACGCGAAAAAGACAGAGGTAGGTAATGATGATCAGTTTATCTACGTTGCATTAAGTTAGTTCAACGATGCCTGTAACGTTCGCTATCGCTAATTTGAATTAGCTTATGACATAGTGTCATGAACTGCAGGTAGAGACAGACAGTGGTGATCCAGACGCAGGCTTTAATGAAGGATGATCCAGAAAACACGAGTACACAGGCAGAGGGACATCTCTCACATCCTGCACTCTTCTCTCACACACATTGACAGCAATAACAGGAACTATATAAGACTGCTATTTATTGACTATAGCTCAGCTTTTAATACTATAGTCCCCATAAAGCTAGCTTCAAAACTCATAGACCTCGGACTGAATCCTTCACTCTGCAACTGGATCCTTGATTTCCTCACCGGCAGACCTCAAGTGGTGAAACTAGGCCAGTACACCTCCAGCTCCATCACACTGAACGTAGGAGCCCCACAGGGCTGTGTCCTGAGTCCCCTGCTCTACTCCCTCTACACACACGACTGCGTGTCCTCGCACAGCTCCACATCCATTATCAAATTCGCTGATGATACTGTGGTTCTGGGCCTCATTCACAACAATAATGAGACCGCATACTTGGATGAGGTAGAGAAATTAACATCATGGTGCCAGGACAACTGCCTCTCTCTGAATGTGAGCAAAACAAAAGAACTGATTGTAGACTTCAGGAAGACGCAGCAGCAGCCCTACACTCCTCTTACAATAAGCGGGACCCCTGTAGAGAGGGTGAGTAGCTTTAAGTACCTTGGTGTAAACATCTCTGAGGACCTGACTTGGACTACTCACACTCAAACTCAGGTAAATAAAGCCAGGCAAAGACTGTACTATCTCGACAGCTGAGGAAATTCAGGGTCTCACCAGCAATCCTGAAAACTTTCTATTCTGGAGCTATAGAAAGCATATTGACTCAATGTATCTCTGTGTGGTATGGGAACAGCTCCAGTCAAGACTGCAAAGCCCTGCAGAGAGTTGTGCGCTTAGCTGAGCGCATTTCAGGGTCTGCTCTCCTCTCTGCAGGACATCTACCACAAACGCTGTAGAAGCAGAGCTGCAAAAATCACCAAAGACTCCACCCACCCCAGTAATCATATTTTCACTCTGCTGCCATCTGGTAAGGGCTACCGTAGCCTGATGGCAAAAACTGAGAGACTCAGGAGGAGTTTTTTCCCACAGGCCATCAGGCTCTTGAACTCAAAACCAGCTACCTCACATTGACACACTGACAGTGTCACTCTGTTTTGCTACAAACTGTTTTGCACATTTGCTTCCTGCACCTTCATGTGATTCTTAATATTTAAGACCACAGCTAAATGCATATATGCACACTGTACATCCCTGTACATTTTTTAATATTTTAAGTCTACAGTTTACATTCATGTACATTATTTTGCGATCTAGACTTATTCCCACATTACACATTTTTTATATTTTTTATATTTTATTCTTATATTTTTTATTGTTTACTTTTATCTCATTCTTACATAGCTACATTTATGTATATTTTCATCTGTGTGTTTTCCTAATAATTGCACTGTCCATGGAGCGGACCTGACTCACATTTCACTGCTGGTTATATATGCTGTATATAATTTTGTATGTGACAAATAAAATCTTGAATCTTGAATCTTGAATCTTGAATAAATCTTTATTTAAAATGAGTTCTGCATAAAATGTTGCTATATAAACGTAAATCTTTATTTAAAATGACTGAGTCCTACATAAAATGTTTTTATATATATGTATTATATATATGGATTTAGCAACTTTAAAATTCAATTTAAATAAAGATTTACGTTTCTCCTCTGTTTCATGGTTATAACATCATAAAGTGTAGTTAGTAGGACATTGCTGCCATGCCAGATATACTGGAAAACAAACAGTTTCAAAATTAATTTTGAAAATGTAACTACAGTATGCTAGAGAAGTGCTCAATGAATAGAGTTTTGTGCATGAATACCAGATGTAATTATTCTTGCTGTTTGTGTGTTTAAGCTATAATGTGGTTTAGGTGCTGCCATATTTTTATAGTTTCACTATCATCAGCTTTTGAATAATAAAATGTAACACCCAATGGTCACATATAATCCTCCTCTTCTCTCTTCAGATGCACTTTTGAAATATCTGAACCCCGTCCCTGCAAATCCTGGGCCACCTGTTGCAGACATCTCCATCTCAGCACCGCCCAGCGATTCCGCATCAAGCACACTTCTTCCCTCCACTTCAGCACCGCCCAGCGATTCAGCATCAGTTTACAAATTCCAGGGGCACCAGGTGAAATCTTGCCTAGGGCAGCAAATTGGCCAGGGCCGGCCCTGCAGCAAAGATTCCACGGTGAATTGTTCAAGCGCTGCCTTTATACCACACCGACAATAAGGCCTATGTGCAGAATCTAAAACTTATATCCATTCCTTCTCACTGTTGACCACTCGAACCCATTCATTACCGGAGACGGAGAGTCTGTACAAAACACCATGTCAGCACCAGACATGCTTTGAGATTTACAATTGCTCCAAATCAGTCTCACTGCTACGCCTTTGTCGTTTTACTACAGAATAATAAATGGGAGTCCTCAGTGGTATTACCTTTTCCACTAAGGGCTATCGGCATTCAAAAAGAAATATGGAGAAACAGCGTGATGCTAAATAGTTTCCTGTTTCCTTTGCATGTATCTTCAGAAGAAAAGACCTCGACGACACGGAATCTGGCGCTAGGGACATGGAATGTCACCTTGCTGGCGGGGAAGGAGCCTGAGCTTGTGCGGGAAGTTGAGAGATACCGACTAGAGATAGTTGGGCTCACCTCCACGCACAGCTTTTGCTCTAGAACCCAAATCCTCGAGAGAGGCTGGACTCTCCACTACTCTGGAGTTGCCTGCGGTGAGAGGCGGCGGGCTGGTGTGCGCTTGCTCATAGCCCACCAGCTCAGCCGCCATGTGTTGGAGTTCACCCCGGTGAACGAGAGGGTCGCTTCCCTGCGCCTTCGGGTCGGGGATAGGTCTCTCACTGTTGTTTGTGTTTACGGGCCAAATGGGAGTGCAGAGTACCCGGCCTTCTGGGAGTCTCTGGGAGGGGTGCTGGAAAGTGCTCCGACCGGGGACTCCATCGTTCTACTGGGGGACTTCAACGCTCACGTGGGCAGCGACAGTGACACCTGGAGGGGTGTGATTGGGAGGAACGGCCCCCCGGATCTGAACCCGAGCGGTGTTCTGTTATTGGACTTCAGTCCTAGCAACAGTTTTTCCATAACGAACACCATGTTCAAGCATAAGGGTGTCCACCAGTGCACGTGGCACCAGGACACCCTAGGCGTGAGATCGATGATCGACTTTGTAGTTGTTACATCTGACCTCCGACCGTATGTCTTGGACACTCGGGTGAAGAGAGGGGCGGAGCTGTCAACTAATCACCACCTGGTGGTTAATTGGATCCGATGGCGGGGGAGAAAGCTGGACAGACTCGGCAGGCCCAAACGTACTGTGAGGGTCTGTTGGGAACGTTTGGCAGAGCCCCCTGTCAGAAGGATCTTTAACTCCCACCTCCTGCAGAACTTCGACCAGATCCCGAGGGAGGTTGGAGACATTAAGTCCAAGTGGACCATGTTCTCCACCTCCACACTCGAAGCTGTGGCCGTAAAGTCTCCGGTGCCTGTCGTGGCGGCAACCCCCGAACCCGGTGGTGGACGCCGGAAGTAAGGGATGCCGTCAAGCTGAAGAAGGAGACCTACCGAGCCTGGTTGGCCCGTGGGACTCCTGAGGCAGCTGATAGGTACCGGCAGGCCAAGCGGACTGCAGCCCGTAGAGGCTAAAACTCGGGTCTGGGAGGAGTTCGGTGAGGCCATGGAGAAAGACTATCGGTCGGCCTCAAAGAAATTCAAGCAAACCGTCCGGCGCTCAGGAGGGGGAAGCAGTGCCCTGCCAAAACTGTTTACAGTGGAGGTAGGAATCTGCTAACTTCAACTGGGGATATTGTTGGACGGTGGAAGGAATACTTCGAGGATCTTCTCAACCCCACCGACACGTCTACCACTGAGGAAGCAGAGGCCGAAGGCTCGGAGGTGGACTCGTCCATCACCCAGGCCGAAGTCACTAGTTGGGAAGCTCCTCGGTGGCAAGGCACCGGGGGTGGATGAGATACACCCTGAGTACCTCAAGTCTCTGGATGTTGTGGGGCTGTCTTGGTTGACACGCCTCTACAACATCGCGTTGCGGTGGGGACAGTACCTCTGGACTGACAGACCGGGGTGGTGGTCCCTCTTTTCAAGAAGGGGGACCGGAGGGTGTGTTCCAACTACAGAGGAATCACACTCCTCAGCCTCACCGGGAAAGTTTATGCCAGGGTACTGGAGAGGAGAATGCGGCCAATAGTTGAACCTCAGAATCAGGAAGAACAATGCGGTTTTCGTCCCTGTCGTGGAACACTGGATCAACTCTATACCCTCTCCAGGGTGCTGGAGGGTTTATGGGAGTTTGCCCAACCAGTCCAGATGTGCTTTGTGGATCTGGAGAAGGCATTCGACTGTGTCCCTCGTGGCACCCTGTGGGGGGTGCTCTGGGAGTATATAGTCCGGGGCCCTTTGCTAAGGGCTGTCCGGTCCCTGTACGACCGGAGCAGGTTTGCATTGGCGGCAGTAAGTCAGACCTGTTCCCAGTGCATGTTGGACTCCGGCAGGGCTGCCTTTTGTCACCTGTCCTGTTCATTATCTTTATGGACAGGATTTTTAGGCGCAGCCAGGGGCCGGAGGGAGGCTGGTTTTGGGACCAAAGGATCTCGTCTCTGCTTTTTGAGATGATGTTGTCCTGTTGGCTCCATCAATCCAGGACCTTCAGTGTGCACTAGGGCAGTTTGCAGCCGAGTGTGAAGCGGCTGGGATGAGGATCAGCACCTCCAAGTCTGAGACCAGGGTTCTCAGTCGGAAAAAGGTGGCTTGTCCCCTTCAGGTTGGTGGAGAGCTCCTGCCTCAAGTGGAGGAGTTCAAGTATCTTGCGGTCTTGTTCACAAGTGAGGGAAGGAGGGAACGTGAGATTGACAGACGGATCGGTGTAGCTTCTGCAGTAATGCGGTCGATGTACCGGTCTGTCGTGGTGAAGAAGGAGGTTAGATGTAAGGCAAAGCTTTCGATTTACCGGTCAATCTACGTTCCTACTCTCACCTATGGTCATGAGCTTTGGGTCATGACCGAAAGAACAAGATCCCGGATACAAGCGGCCGAAATGAGCTTTTTCCGCAGGGTGGCGGGGCGCTCCCTTAGAGATAAGGTGAGGAGCTCGGTCACTCGGGAGGAGCTCAAAGTAGAGCCGCTGCTTCTCCACATCGAGAGGAGCCAGCTGAGGTGGCTCGGGCATCTTTTTCGGATGCCTCCTGGACGCCTCCCTAGGGAGGTGTTCCGGGCATGTCCCACCGGGAGGAGACCCCGGGGAAGACCTAGGACACGCTGGAGGGACTATGTCTCTCTGCTGGCCTGGGAACGCCTCGGTATCCCCCCGGAAGAGCTGGAGGAAGTGTCTGGGGAGAGGGAAGTCTGGGCGTCTCTGCTTAGACTGCTGCCCCTGCGACCTGGCCCCAGATAAGCGGTAGAAGATGGATGGATGGTATCTTCAGAAAAAAGATGAAACGTGTAAAAGTCAAAACAGTGTGGAGTATCCTCAGCTTTCTGGCATTGTACAGAAGACCAAGTGCCCTGTGAAAAATTTGAAACACCATGTTGTGACCTCTTAGTCTTTCTTTAAATCCTCTACCATCAGCAGGTTCTGATTACAGATGTTCTAGTTAAGAAGTACTGGTCAGGATGTGTTTGCCCAGTGTAAATGCTTCCAACCATGCCTCAGTAGGACTCACTGGAGGTTGACAAGGTTGGAAAATGGTTAATGGAATGCTTTTATATAGCAGTTTTATAAGCACTTTACATTATGGTTCCATTCACTGAGTAAAAGTGAAACTTTTTGGACACGTGCAGATGTAGTCTACAGTTTAATTTTAAATGGGGAAAAAAAAAGTTTTAAATCGGAAATCAATTTTTTTTACAAAGAAATTGAGATTTTTTTGTGGCCATCTTGTCCAGCCCTAGTGTGCATGTACAGTATACAAGCATGCATATGTGACAAACACAAGGCATATAGTTAATGCACACACTTAATTAATTACTTTATCTATTGTTTAATTCAATTGTGGCAATATATAGGCTAGCCTTGCACTTTTTAAAGTGTCTAAGATGTTCCTCTCCTCAGAATTACGTAGTAGTTAAGACGGGTATAGGTGCGGGTACTTCATTGTTCTCGGTTTCACTGATGTGCTAGTACACTCCACTTTTAGTAAACAAACAAAAAAAAAACACCTGACATTTATATAACGCAAAGTGAGCTAGGTCAAAGGAGGCCTTTAAGTAAAGATAAGTCTTTAGTGTAAAAGAATGATCTGTGAAGAAAACAAGATCTTAATGTTGTGGCACGCTTGGGGGGGGAAAACCCAACAAATAGTCACCAACCTACAATTTGGAGCCAACAGTACAATTTGTACAACTACAGCACCCTGGTATAGCCCAGGGACTCCTACAAATTTTATTATTTTTTAAAATATATATTTAACACTAGTCAAAAAGGACACACTGGTTATGGGAATAGTCAGGACATAAGATAGAAAGTAATTTAAATATGTATAATTTATTATATCATTTAGCTTTAACTCATTTCAATGTATACAAAAATTCTTGATTTATAGGTTACCTGGAGTTGTTACAAAGAATTTACGAAGGCCAGTGAGGGCGGGCAAGGTGAGGAGCCCTCAAGACCATAGAGAGTATCTCTTATTTACAGTCTTTACAGAGAGTAGATTTAGAGTGGCTGTTGAGAAGCTGGCCCAAGTGCAGGAGGCACACTTAATAAGGTCCGGTTCTAGACATTTTATTCAAACCATAGTCACTAGTGATGGGACATACTGTGGTGAGGCTTCAAAGCACATGTCAAGTAATCCAGGAAGTATTTAGTGAAGTGCGTATAGAGGCTTGTGTCGTTTCCAATGAATAGCCTTGCTGTGAAGCTGTTCTTGAAGTGGTTTAGAATTAAACGCAATGTATTGAAGCCCAAGACATCTCTTCACAATTCGTGGGTATTTTTGAGAATTTTTGAGTGATGTAATGGTTAGTTTTTGTGCCTGTTTAAATGAAGCCTTCAAAGAAGGTTAATCAAAAAGTTCTCAAATAAGAGATTTTTTAAATCGAAATGAATAAAGTGTCCTCATCAGTTGCATGAGAAGTTAAAACAAATATTAATGTTTTATTTTACTGCATAGTCTGAGAGACATTTTAATTCCAATAACAACATTTTAAATGAAAACTTTAACAAATAGGCAAATGAGACATTGTTTAATCGATAACATCGTTCAAAACTCACCAGAGACGAGTACGGCGTTTATCTGTTCCAGTTACTTGGCCTAACACATATGGATGGGCAGAATTTGGCACAATGCAGTGTAGCAAACAGCTAGCGCTTCGTCCCGGGGCAATAGCACATGGCGTCAGGGGTGAAAAGGTAGGACACAGGGAGAAAGACGCCACTCTTAAAGCCTCTGACCCCAAAATGATTGGATAACCAGTGACAGTGCGTACCGCTACATTCAGATCTCAATTAGTCTGTATTATTAAGATTTAGTTAGATGTGAATGTTTAGTGTGTGACAGCCTCACATGCAAAAGGGTCTACTCTCATTCGAATATGGGATGCACATACACAGCTTTTGAACATTGATTTAATGGTTGCAGAAACTTTTTACAAAGAAAGTGTCTACTATTAGTGGCTGTTAGAGTATTGCAGGATTGTAGGTACTTATGGTCAACAGTCCAGAGCAATGGGGTGTGTGGAACAGAGCTGAAGAAGAATGAGCAGGCAGGTTGGAATGGTTGGAGAAAAGTGTCAGGTGTGTTGTGTGATAAAAGAAAGGTGTACAGGACAGTGGTGAGTGTAGAGTTGTATGGTTTAGAGACAGTGGCACCGAAGAAAAGTCAGGAGGAAGAGTTAGAAGGAGCAAAGGTTGGTTTGGACATGTGGACAGGGGGGAGAGTGAATTTTATTGGTCAAAGGATGTTCAGGTTAGAACCAAGAAGATGTAGAAAAGGAGTATATGAAGGTAGTTTGTTTCAGAGAAGAGGATGCAGAGGAGAGTGACAGATGGAGGAAGATGATTCACTAAAGCAATCCCTGAAGGGAACAGGCCGAAAGTAAAATATTGTTCTTAACAATTAACGAGACTGAGATACTACTGCAGCACGGTGACGCAGTGGTATCTCTGTTATGCTCGCCTCTCAGCAAGAAGGTCCAGGATTCTGGGTGGAGTCTATATGTTCTCCCCTTGCTTGAGTGGGTTTCCACCGGGTACTCTGGGTTTCCCCCACCAACAAACATAAACATGAATGTAAAGAAAACTATAGTTCACCCTGCTTACAGTACCATGTCTTTGTAACTTTGGGTTTCTGCCTAGCATCAGATAACAGCACTGCCATTATTTTTAAACATCCGTCAAATCCAAAATGATAGACATTTCAGTAATTACATTATTAATATAAAAAATAACCCTGTATTATTAAATTATTTAAAAAAAGTAATATGTGTTTTGTCTTGGCCCAGCTTTCATTTTAACCTCTGATTAAGAGCCTAGCGTACCCAAACACATACAGATGCTTGTTAACACTTGGGTCCAAAGCAAACCTGTGGTGACCTCCCAGAATTCCATAATGCACTTCTGTATGACTTTGAGAATGCTCTGGTAGAACAGCTTCTTTCATTTGATAATAATAAAGTCTGGTAATAAAGCACATGATTTATGCTCTCAGGTCAAAGTGCAGATCTTCAGCAGTTTATATTAAGTGAACTTATTAGAGCTGATTTAATGAAAGCTAAAATAAACTTTGGCAGTTGTCTGGTGCATGTGCTTTACCTGAACTGTATCTGCTGCTGCCAAAGATTGTGTCCATCAAAGCTGCAGCTCATAAATGGACAATATTTCTTTCAAGCCAAAAAATCTAGGAAAATCTTTGCAATGCTGTTTAATCTTCTGTTATTATTAGTTTGTCTCTGTGATGTTGACTTGACACAAAACAGATTACTTTTATATCTGAAGTAAACACTGCAATGTAGCTATGCAGCTTTAAAACATTCAAGAAACATGACCTCTTGACTGTTGGTGTTGTCCCAGATGGCTGTTCTTAGACTAATGCATTCTGTCCTTCTGCACACATACACCCGTAACACACATACACTGTATTATTGATAGACTTGGTGTCAAATCTGGAATATGAAGAATGTTTACCAGGATGATGAACTGAAACTGTAATAAACACTACCCTCTCTGTGAGGTAAGGACTAAAAATGAATGGATTTTTTTTTCCCCCATCTGTGTAGATTTGATCTCTTAGCTTCTTATCCATGGATATGTTTGGTTTTATATTTGACATTATCTTGCATTTGTTTTAGACACCATTCAATCTGGAAATGAACCCCCTGGAAATAAATGAGCTCCTTTAGAGCTTTTGGGAACAATTTTTCTATTCTACCCAAAAAAACAAATAAAATTAAATTGTCACTGATTGCCGATCAAAAATGGGTATTCTAAGGAGCCGGGCGCATTTGCCAGAAACACCTATTTCAGGGCCAACATTTTTCACCAAGCACTTTAGATTACTAGACCGCAAGCAATCCACCAGTGTAGACCGTATTTTCAATCAGACTGGTTTTCCTGCTTTAAGCCGACAACTGGCTCGCTATTGCTCTTTCTCGGCGCTCGCACCCTCAGTCTATGGTCTATGTCTAAACTCAGGGGACTTTCCTGATGTGTTAATCCACAAGACCATGGATAACACACATGTATTTAGTCACTTGAGAAACTTGATAACACAGTATTCCAGGGAGGCTGCCCACAAGTAAGAGGATGCTGATTTTTTTATTTTTTTATTTATTTAATTGGGACAGTGCAAGTTAATAAACACAACCACATGAATTGCATGAATTGTATTTCTGCACCACTAACTACAGCTGGACCTCAAACAATCACCAGTTACATGCCAGTTCATGCATTTTATTTCGCAGAGCCAGGGGTATATACAGACAAGTTATGTGTCCAAGCACCCTGATAGACAGAGGTTCATTCCCTATACATATGGAATATGTACAAGGAATGACCCCCTGAGAGATGGGATAGCCTCGAGGCGATAAAGACCTGTTCAAATTAATATAGAATTATCAAAAATAGTAGCAACTTTAAGTGAGATGCTTAACTTTAGGTTATTGACATTACCCTGGATCTCTGAGTACTATGAGTGAGATGTCTCACTATGGGGTACTCACTCTTCGCGCATTCACAGAAGCCCTATACCACTACAGCAGCCCTGTGGCTAGCAGTGATAACGTCATGTCGAGATCCCACAATATAACCCCCTGACACCACATCACCTCTTCTCGCTTCACCCTAGAAAGAAGAAAGGGCGTTCTCACTCATGCTACTCAGAGAACTTGGTTTATGCAAATAACCTAAAGTTCTCTCTGATAGCATTTGTTTTGATATCTCGCTATGGGATATGGAGACTCCCGAATTGCCAGACAAGCTCATCGCAATGACCAATCGCCAGCCATGTCCCTACAGACAGGACTAAGTGCAAGGTATGTCATAAGACAAGCCCTGGAAGCCCCTCTGAAAAGGGCCCAGGAGGTCGCCGGGATGCTGGTAGAATGAGCCCAGACCAACCAGTACAATGGCCTCCACAATCCAGTGAGAAAGCCTCTGTTTAGAAACAAGCTTCCACCACCTGGGTAGAGGGAAAGAAAAGAGACCCATCTTCCTTGTCTTCTGACACCAGGAACTCCATTTCAAATAATCCATGTCCTTGTAGTGCAACAGGAGACATTTGTCTGCAAGTGGGTGTGAGATATCCAGCACCGAGCCCCAGTGCTGGCTCACTGGCTCGGGGTTGTCCTGAAGTGCTGCTGTGAGCTGGGGTGCTGCGGCAACAGTCTTGCTCAGGGCACTGTCTCTTTCCAAGAGGCTGGCCCGGCGGGCTTTGCTGTGAAAGGAGCGCACTGAGAAAACAAAGAAAGGATTATCAACTGCGGCCCGGGCATGTTCCAGCCCGAGACATGCCAAGCAGACCTGGTGTGTGTTTTTACACAAGATCTTATTCCCACCCGTGCAAAAACGGGCACCGTCATCTCTGTCTTTCGCGAAGTGAGAAGAGGTAATTGAATGACTGGTAATGTGGTGTCAGGTGATTATATTGTGGAATCCCAACTCAACGTCATTACTGCCAGCCACTCAGGGCTGGTGTAGTGGTAAATGGCTTCTGTGAATATGCTGAGGGGGCGTATCCAATAGTGAGACATCAAAACCAATGCTATGAAAGAGAGCATTTGTTTATAAACCTCCACATAAGGTATCCTCCATGGCTTAGAGGATTCAAAACATAACACAAAAGACCTAATAGCCCCGATACAAGATATTGATGTTCTAGTATTGGTTCTCATATTAAAATATTGATATTTTAGTAATTTGGGGAAAATGAGTTTATTTAGGCTTTAGATTTGTTTATTTCTTTAGGACAGCGTACAGTCTACATTAAGCCGGAGCAGAGATGCTTGTACCAGATTATAGCTTAACAGCTAATTTCCATCTGTAGTCCTATATTGTACATGTTTTTAGTGGTAGGGGAAACCGGAGTACCCGGAGGAAACCTACACAGACACAGGGAGAACATGCAAACTCCACACAGAAAGGTCCTGCCCTGGATGGGAATCGAACCCAGAACCTTCTTGCTGTGAGGCAGGCGTGCTAACCACTTTGCCACTATGCTGCCCTTATTAACAGAAACACAGTGGAAAGTAACTTTCTACTATCAATCAATCAATATTTATTTATATAGCGCCTTCCAACAACCACAGATTGAACCAAGGTGCTTAACAACATTAGTAAAAAATAAACATATTTACAAATAGGTTTAAAACATATTTACACAATAAAAACACTGTCACAGAGCCATTAAGTGCAAAAAGCCATTTTAAATAAATAGGTTTTAAGTTTGGCTTTAAACAGAGGCTGGTCAGTGATGGAACGCAACTCAATGGGCAACGAGTTCCAGAGTTTAGGACCGGCCACTGCAAAAGAACGATCGCCCCACTGTTTGAACCGGGACCGGGGCACCTTCAGCAGATGTTGTCCAGCAGAACGTAGAGCTCTGCTGGGTTTGTGAGGGGTCAGAATCTCACACAAATAGGAAGGTACAAGGCCTGTGAGTGCATTAAAAACAAACATTAAGATTTTAAAATTAATTCTAAACTGGACAGGGAGCCAGTGCAGGGAGTACAGGACAGGTGTTATGTGCTCGTGTTTACGACTGTTAGTTAGCAGTCGGGCAGCAGCATTTTGCACAAGCTGCAAACGGTGAAGACCAGTTTGGTTAACTCCCACATAGAGCGCATTGCAGTAGTCTATACGGGAGCTAATAAAAGCGTGAATGGCTTTCTCCAGGTCAGCACGACTTAAAAAGGGTTTAACTTTTGAAAGGAGGCGAAGCTGAAAAAAGCTTGCCCTAACCACCGAATCTATTTGTTTGTCAAATTTTAGACTGCTGTCTAGTTTTACCCCCAGGTTTTTGACAACATGGTTGAGATGGGGGTCCAGGAGCTGAGACACTGGGCAGGTTGGATGTGCCGAACACAATACATTCAGTTTTATCCTTATTCAAACAGAGGAAATTCTGGGACAGCCACAATTTGATGTCTTCTAAGCATCTGTTGATGGACTGAAGACTATTAGGACAAGCAGGGACAACCGGTAGGTAAACCTGCAGGTTGTCTGCGTACAGATGAAAAGACATTTTGTGCTTATAAATAACTGCACCTAACGGCAACATATACAAGGAAAATAAAACAGGGCCCAAAATGGAACCTTGTGGCACACCAGAGGTCAAGGGAGCCGAGGAGGAGGAGAAGTCAACAATCCTAACAGAAAAAGTCCTCTCTGTTAAATACGACCTAAACCACTGCAGCACAGGTCCCTGAAGCCCAACCTGTTGTTCCAGACGTGTCAGGAGGACTGAGTGGTCCACGGTGTCAAATGCTGCAGTAAGGTCCAACATTATGAGCAGCACTGGCTTTTTCTCATCAAGGGACAAGAGAATGTCATTTTGTACTTTAAGAAGCGCGGACTCAGTGCTGTGTCGTGTCCTAAAGCCAGACTGAAACTTTTCAAAGATCTGATTGTTCTCCAGAAAAGACTGTAACCGTAAGAAAACAATCTTTTCCAAAACCTTGGATAGAAAAGGTAAATGGGACACAGGTCTAAAATTTGACATAACGGTTGGATCAAGGTTGGGTTTTTTTAGCAGAGGCCTGACCACTGCGTGCTTGAATACAGTTGGTACAGAACCTGAACTCAGACAGCTGTTTATAAAGGAGAGGAGGCATGGGCCCACTGTGTTAAAAACCTGTTTAAGCATTTTAGATGGGATAATGTCCAGAGGACAGTTGGTCGGTCTCAGCCCCTGGACCCTTCTACTAGTGTCGCGCTGACCTGGTGGAGGTGTGGCTGGCTTCCGTGTGTATGGCTGTGTTGTGGTTCAGCATGTCGGGTTTTCTCCTGCGTGCCGCCTTCCCTGTGCGCGCTCTGTATGCCAGCGCATATCTGCCGTCCACCCGTCCAGCTACCTGTTCCTGTAACAGCCAGAAAAGCAACATGGCTGAGTCCAAGTCACTCGAAGAGCTGAAAATGGAGCGAACAACAGTGAAAAGACTTCTTTCTCGACTTACCAACCAGATAATGAGGACCCACATGGAGATGTCTGTGGAGGAGCTACAAGGGAGTTTCAAAAGACTCACAGCAGAGGGCTCCAAAGTGATGGATGTAAATGAGGAGATTGAGGCTGCATACATTGCACTGTGTGAGGAGACTGATGCGAAGGGCGCACCTGAGTTAAGCGACCAGCAGAGAGCCGACCTCGAGAAGACAGAGAAAGAGTGTGAGCAGAAGTTAAAAGAGGGAAAGCACCTAATCCAAGAGACACTATGGGCCTCATTTGGTGAGAGGGAACTGACCCTCGCTCTAGAAACTGCAGAGGGAGAGTGCGAGACTGCCTCTTTCATTCAGCCTGACACACCTCTGGAGGCATATGACTTTATGCTCCATCATCTAGAGAAGCTGGTTCATAAAGCCAAAGAAGCGTACCTGACCTGGAACCGTTGGGCTCCACTAGCCGAGAGGCAAGACTTAAATCGTCGCCTAACGAAGCTAGAAATCATGCTTCCCAAGCTGGTGTCAGGAAAGGCCACCCTGATTAAAGCAGCAAAAATTAAAGAGGACAGCAACAGAGTACCTGTCACAGCCCATAACACAGCCGCTGTTGCTGCCATAAAGCTCAAAGCCACAGCTTTACCAAAGTTTACCGGAAACCAACGTGAGTATTACAGATGGAGGAAAGAATGGGAGGCTCTGCAGAAGCAAGGTGAACCAACTGGGTCCATGGAGGTGAAGAAATTCCTACTGCTCGATAGTTTCGATGAAAGAGTGGCCAAAGATCTACGCCTGTCTATTTACACCTCAGCAGATGAGATCTTCAGAGTCTTGGAAAACCGTTATGGGAACCAAGCCACTATTGCCATTGAGGTTGGCGAGGAGCTATACGCTATTCCACCTGTCCGTAGTAACCAGCCGAGAAGAATCGTAGAGCTCATCCAAGCTGTTGGAAAAGCCCTCTATGATTTAAATGAACTAAACAGTGCAGATGCCATAAAAAACCCACTAGTAATAAAATCTATCGAGAGCAAATTGCCAGAGTCCCTGAAAAAAGACTGGCTTACCCACGCTGCTGACCTGAACAACACTGTAAACCACCAGAACCGCTTTGACAAGTTACTTGCATATCTTCAAGAGTAGATTCATATCCCAAGAGTCCATCTATGAGCAGTTAGAGCAGTTGAGAGACATTGACCCTGCCAAGGAGAAGACCAGGTTTCAAACAAAATATGCCCAAACAAAGACAACCAATTCCAGCAGTGAATCAGCAGGCTGCATTATCTGCGGAGACCCAAAGCATAAGAGAAAACTCTACTTCTGCAGAAGGTTTAAAACTACTACAAAGCTTCAGGAGAAGAAGGACGCAGTGCAACAGCTCGGAGCTTGCAAGAGGTGCCTCAAAGTCCATGACGAACCCTGCAGAAATACTACTTACCTGTGTGGGAATCCAGAGTGCAGAGACCAACACCACTACCTTCTCTGTCCCTTGCCCAGACAGCTGTCCCAAAGACCCAAGTTCGGTCCAGTGAGAGCTGAGGGGAGAAGATGCACTGAGGCCCAAGAAGAGTTCCTCTCTAAACTTCCACCTGAGCTCGCGCAGCAGGGTCGAAATGCCTTTTGCAACATCGCAGCATACAACTCCACTGCAGCAAAGCGAGGCCTTCTGGAGGAGATTGGTCTGAATGAATACCCCGTGATCCTGATGCTCCTTGATGTCACCGCCAACGACGGGCAAAGAACCGGGACATTAATTGATCTGGCATCTGACACGAATTATATAACCTATATATAACCACCTAATAAGCTGCAGGAGATCTTCCCTGATATTCCCCTCAAAGACCTCATTAGACCTAAAGAGATACAGCTTCTGATCAGCCACAAAGAAGGCCAGCTGGTGCCCCAAAAGGTCCGCTCTATTGGTGACCTGGTGCTCTGGGATGGTCCACTCGGGAAGACAGTCGGGGGCACGCATCCAGATCTCTTCGAGGGCCCACACATCCAAGACTCATTTCGCGAGATCTATGAGGACCGCATCAGTCAAGTATCGAGAGTTTGCAAAAGACCCTGCTCCCTGCCATTATCCAGATCACTCCGAATCTCAGGCTAGCGCAGCCATCAGCAGCAGAGACTTTCTGAAGTGGTGGAGGTGGGAAAGTATTGGAGCTGCCTGCCAGCCAAGATGTGGAGGTTGTCGCTGCGGGAACTGCCAGCCAGGAGGTAAAGAAATGACGCTTGCAGAGGAGAGGGAGATGGAGCTTGTGAGAAATGGCTTGACATATACAACTGGTGATGATCACAGCACTGAACCACACTGGCACGCTAAATATCCGTGGACAGAAGATCCAATAACGCTACCAGACAACAAGAAAGCAGTAGAAGCAACATTCCTCAGAACTGAGAGGCAGCTGTCAAAAGAACCTGAGTGGAAGAAGGCCTATACTGCGCAAATCAATGAGATGGTGAATAACAGGGCTGCAATAAAGCTGTCCGAAGACGTCCTGCAGAATTGGACCGGGCCAGTGTGGTACATAAGCCATCTCATCGCGCCAAATCCACACTCAGTCTCTACGCCAGTCAGACTAGTGTGGAACAGCAGCCAAAAGGTCTCAGTCTAAACGATATCCTCATCAAAGGTCCTGATGTCCTGGACCCGATCAGAGCTGTCCTGCTGAGGTTCCGAACTGGTGTCTATGCTGCCCTTGGTGACATCCGCAAGATGTATAACTCCGTCTGGCTGGAAGATCAAGAGGTCCACCTGCACAGATTTCTGTGGCATAACAGTGAAGATACTAAAATAGAGGACTATGCCATCACAAGAGTTAACATCGGAGACAAACCTGCCGGTTGCATAGCCCAAGTCGCCATGCAAGAGACTGCAAACTTGCCTTCATTCAGTTATTTCAAAGAAGAGAGACGTGTGCTGGAAGAAGATGCCTACGTCGATGACATTCTGACTTCGCACAACGACCTTGACCATCTGAAATGCCTCACAGCCAACATTGAGCACATCCTGAAAGGTGGAGGATTCTACATGAAGCCTTGGGTCTTCTCTTTTCAAAGTGGGAGGAAAGATTCCAAGAGTGAAATGCCCAGAACAGGGCTAAAGACTATGATCCTGCCAAACCAGCTGATGGAAGATGAAAACAAAGCCCTTGGCCTTGGTTACACCGTCGATGATGACAAGCTTCATGTCATGGTTGCAGTTAATTTTTCAAAGAAAAGGAGGAAGATGCGCCTTGGTCAAAACCTACTGAGAGAAGAAGTTAGAAATCAAACTCCGGATCCACTCACTAGAAGAGAGCTTCTAAGCCAAGTTTCTGGCCTGTATGACCCACTCGGCCTTGTGACTTCTGTTAAGCAAAAGGGTGCCATTCTGGTTAGGAGAGCTTTCCAAGAAGCCAAAGTAAGGTACTGCTAAGAAGACACGTGGGACGCTGCCTTGTCTGAAAGTCTCAGAGAAGACGCAATAAAGCTATTCGAAGAATATGCTGACCTGAGCCAACTTCGCTTCGACAGATCTCTGACTCCACCAGATCTCTGTGCAAAGCCCAGTGCCATCACGTTCTCGGAATGGCAGCGAAAACGCTTACGGCGCTGTGATGTATCTTCGCTGGAGCTGCAGCCATGGTGTTGTTGTGAGACTGGTCGAGTCCAAAGCCAAGTTGACCCCTCACAGAGGCGATCCTGTGAAAGCTGAGATGTGCGGAGCCGTATTTGCAGCCCGTCTCAAGACCTACTTCCAGAGACACTGCCGACTCCAGGTCGAGAAATGGTACCATCTTGTCGACAGTCAGACCGTCCTGGGCGCAATACAGCGTGAGAGTTATGGCTACCAGACCTTCTTCGCAAATCGTGTTGGCGAGATTCAGAGCAGCACAGACGTCCAGGACTGGTGGTGGATTCCAGGGCTAGAAAACATCGCAGACATCATCACCAGAGGTGCTAATCCAGATGCCCTAACTGAGGACTCCGAGTGGCAGTCGGGTCCAAAGTTCCTCCAACTTCCTGATGACGAGTGGCCGAAAAAATCCTCTAAAGAAGTAGCAGCCCAAACCCGAGACAAAGTCACAAAGATCCAGAAAAAGACATTTGTAGCAGTACTTACCAGAAGTCGCCTGAAGACTGCACAAGATCCATCAAACGATCCAGCATATGATCCAGCCCGGGTAGAGTCCAGAAGACCAGCAGGATTAGCAATTCGACAGCTCGTCGATAAAAGGCGCTTCAGCAACCTGAGAAAGTTGGTCGGGACTGTGGCGTGGATCTGGAGAGCAGCTAAAAAGTTCTTGAGTGCTAAGAGCAGAGAACAAGAAAAGTGGGAGGCAGTTCCATCCTCGGGTGTCCTTACAGTCAACGAAAGACGAGACGTGTTCCGAGACCTTTGCCTAGCAGCTCAAGAGGGTGTCAACTTCCCAAGTGCCACAATAAACAGACTTGTCGTACAAACTTTGTCGGAGCAAGACCTGTCCTAAAAGAAATGTATACTTACCTGAATCAACAGGACAAAGAGTCGCTTGAAGAGTATGCTGCCAGAAATGAGACCACCTGGACGTGGAAAATCCTCCCGGCCGATTCACCTCACCGAAACGGAGCCACCGAAGCTGCTGTCAGAGTCACTAAAAGAGCCTTCCAAAGTCTTACCAATGTGGAGGGCCTTACCTTCAGTGAGTTCCTGACTGCGCTCCAGCTAGCTGTTAATCTTGCTAATGAGAGACCCATTGACGCCAGAGTTCAAAGCCAAGAAGAGCGCATCCACTACATCACGCCGAACAACCTGTTGCTTGGTCGAGCCACACAAAGTGGAGACTTCAAAACTGTCGACTATACCATTTATCCATTCGAAAGACTCAAAGAAGTACAAACTATAGTCAAAAATTTCTGGAAGTCCTGGAGCCAACTTGCTGGCCCGAACCTGTTCATTCGCAGTAAGTGGCATACTGCTGAAAGGAACGTTGCCGTTGGAGACATAGTTTGGCTCTGTGACCAAAACGCACTGAGAGGGCAGTTCAGACTTGCAAGAGTCGTCGGCGTGAATCCTGATTCCAAAAGTGTTGTTCGAGATGTTTATGTGAGGGTCTCTCTAAGCTCCAGCATTTTGGGGAGAAATCCAAAACCGGGCACCATTCTGCATCGGGACGTCCGGCGCCTTGTGGTCCTCGTGCCAGTGGAAGATCAGGTCGGAGACCAGCCCACCTGAGAGTGCGATCTTTCCAGGCATGGCCACGAAAAAGATCGAGTGGGAGGTGTCGCGCTGACCCGGTGGAGGTGTGGCTGGCTTCCGTGTGTTTGGCTGTGTTGTGGTTCAGCGTGTCGGGTTTTCTCCTGCGTCGCGCCTTCCTGTGCGCCGCGCTCTGGCGCCTGATTCAGGCTCAACCAGGTGATTTTAATTGGGAAAATTCGCACCTGGTTCAGTGTTTAAAAGACACGCATTAGTCATTTGAAAGAGGTACAACGGGAAGAGCGGTCGGCAGAGGCGCAAATTCATTCACTGTGAGGAACTGGGACTTTTTCTTTTGATTATGACGGACTATTGGTTTTTCACCTGTTACATGTGATCCTCCTACTACATCAACTGATCAAATAAATATTTTTCTGAGTGAAATCCCAAGTCTGGTCCTTTTCAAGTGTAGGGCACCTCACAGTTAAAAGACACTTGACAGCTAGTAACTATTGGATCTCTTCTAAATGATACCCAGTTGTTAGGAACTACTCCTTCATAGTTATATGCAGATAGAGCTCTATATATACGTTGTAGCACACTGCTCACTCAGTCCAGTTGACAACCATGACTGAACGTAAACGCAGGCACGATCCATGTATAGAGGGAGTTAATGTGGAGCTGTAGGCAGTGTTGCTGAATTTTGGGAAAGTGACTTCTAGGCTTAGGTTTTTGTGTTGAAATAATAAAAACTGAAGTCCTGTATTTGTTATGAAAATAATTTAAAATACAAACTCCTTGAGCTTTCTCTGCAGGGTGGCTGGGCACTCCCTTAGAGATAGTGTGAGGAGATTATTTTCCCAACCCATTATGTTTTTGTACAAAGTATCAGTAGCAGGTCAGTATTGTTGATACCACCCTGAATTTTAGTTGGTATCAGAAAGGAAATCAGTGGAAATATATGACTAGTCCAATCCATGGTCTGCTGGTCTTTTCACAGGATTTGGTTTAAACAAGACTATAAAGTCCAAAAGTCAAGACATTGTCTCATTATTTCTGTCATTGTCTGTTGGTATTAATCAAACAAAAGAACGTAATAGAAAACACAAAAATATTGCTTAAATAAACTTCTGTAGGGTTAACTAACAAGCAACACAATTTTGTGTCCATTACTATTTTTATCATTTCTTTTTTTAATATATCAAATATTTAGCTCCAAATACTCAACATGGTCTTTCAAAAGATAAGAGCCTGTGATTTGTAACGCTGTTTAAGTTTATTGCTCTTACTGTCAATAACGTTAGTATGTGATGGCAGACAGAAATGGTGCTGACCTGCTGTAGCTCTGTAACTGAACTGTCAGCTCTCCAGTACTGGTTCTCTATAACCGGCCTTCATGTTTCCAGTCAGCCTCTCCAATTAAGCCAGTCTGATGTGGGATAGGCTTCAGGTCACACTGCTCAGGACAAGATATCAGCTCAGGCTTAAGAAAGGGAAAACTGGATCCACTCTGCAGTAAGCTCCTCATTAGATTCGATCATGGTCGGGCTCTCTAGCAACCAGAGTGTGAGTGTCTCTCCAAGTGTCACATTTGAATCCACTGTGTCCAATCACATTAGGACACTAATAATGTTACCTTGAGGCCAAGCTGTAAAATGAGTAGCATCATCACAGAGAAACCACTGCCTGATCCACTTTCACTGTAGTCTCACCTCAAAGGCCTACCGCTGGAAGAAAGGAATTGATCAAGACCAGAGTACAGTAGCACAAATGGAGTTTCTGCCATTGATTTTTGGATTAACTATTAATCCACCCTCTCCATGGTGCATTAGAATCCTCTACCAAACACGTAGACAGAGCTTAATTTCCTTGTTCTTCCTTCCATTTTGGGCACATTCTGTGTCACAAATTTCAATAATACACAGCATTTTATGAATTTAAAATAGTAAAATTAACATATGTGTGGTAACACAAAGATTCTGAAATATTATAGGGCATTTGTTCTCATAATCTTCATGTGTAAGGCTGAAGGGCTTCAACAAATGTACTGTTTAAAAACAAAAGTAAAGCAAAGACAGAGACATTGTCAGTCAAATCCTCCAAATCCTCCAAATGTTTGTGTCTAATACAGAGCATATAGTATTTAGATTGATTTAAAACCCTTTAAACCAGTGGTTCCCTCCCCTTTTTTTTTCAGCAGGGCCTATGGTAAATGGTAAATGGCATGCATTTATATAGCGCTTTTTTGCACCCATCTCGGGCACCCAAAGCGCTTTACATCGTGCTTCCACTCACCCCATTCACACACATTCACACCTGGGGCAACCAGAGATGGGGGCTGCCATACAAACGGTGCTCAACCTTCTCCGACCACCACCAAACACACCTCTATAGTCACACACATTCATACACCAGTGCTACGGACACTGGAGGCAAGGTGGGTTAAGTGTCTTGCCCAAGGACACAACGAAAGTATGAACAGGGCAGAGCGGGAATCGAACCGCCAACCTTCCGGTTATAAGACGACTGCTCTACCACTGAGCCACTCCGTCTCCGCCTAGGAGGCTTGCTCATAGCCCCCCAGCTCACCCGCCATGTGTTGGAGTAGGGCCTAGGGGTTTGTGTGCGTCTACTCAGTGTTGCTAAAGTAGGAATTTTTAATTAACATCAAGTGTTTAAAATTACCATTTTATATATATATTTTTTTGCATGTTGTTGTTACCCCTCCGTGAACCGCAACCTTATCCTGGATGGTGGATGGGTTTGAGTGCCCGAATGATCCTAATAGCTATGTGTTCGGGGGCTATATGCCCCTGGTAGGTTCTCCCAAGGCAAACAGGTCTTAGGTGACGGGCCAGACAAAGAGCGGTTAAAACCCACTTATGGACAGGATATTATCAAGGACCGTGACGTCGCCAGGCCCGGGGTTGGGGCTCGCATGCGAGGGTCTGGTGGCCGGGTCTTTCCCCACGGGGCCCGGCCGGGCTCAGCCAGTCGAAGGCGGAGACCTCGACGACCCAATCCCCAGACACGGAATCTGGCGCTAGGGACATGGAATGTCACCTCGCTGGCGGGGAAGGAGCCTGAGCTTGTGCAGGAGGTTGAGAGATACCGAATAGAGATAGTTGGGCTCACCTCCACGCACAGCTTGGGCTCTGGAACCCAAATCCTCAAGAGAGGCTGGACTCTCCACTACTCTGGAGTTGCCTGCGGTGAGAGGCGGCGGGCTGGTGTGGGCTTGCTCATAGCCCCCCAGCTCACCCGCCATGTGTTGGAGTTCACCCCGGTGAACGAGAGGGTTGCTTCCCTGCGCCTTCGGGTTGGGGATAGGTCTCTCACTGTTGTTTGTGTTTACGGGCCAAATGGCAGTGCAGAGTACCCGGCCTTCTTGTAGTCTCTGGGAGGGGTGCTGGAAAGTGCTCCGACTGGGGACTCTGTCGTTCTACTGGGGGACTTCAACACTCACGTGGGCAGCGACAGTGACACCTGGAGGGGCGTGATTGGGAGGAACGGCCCCCCGGATCTGAACCCGTGCGGTGTTCTGTTATTGGACTTCTGTGCTAGTCACAGTTTGTCAATAACGTACACCATGTTCAAGCATAAGGGTTTCCACCAGTGCACGTGGCACCAGGACACCCTAGGCCGGAGATCGATGATCGATTTTGTAGTTGATTCATCTGACCTCCGGCCGTATGTCTTGGACACTCGGGTGAAGAGAGGGGCGGAGCTGTCAACTGATCACCACCTGGTGGTGAGTTGGATCCGATGGCGGGGGAGAAAGCTGGACAGACTCGGCAGACCCAAACACCGGAAGTAAGGGATGTCGTCAAGCTGAAGAAGGAGACCTACCGAGCCTGGTTGGCCCGTGGGACTCCTGAGGCAGCTGATAGGTACCGGCAGGCCAAGCGGACTGCAGCCCGGGTGGTCATAGAGGCTAAAACTCGGGTCTGGGAGGAGTTCGGTGAGGCCATGGAAAAGGACTATCGTTCAGCCTCGAAGAAATTCTGGCAAACCGTCCGACGCCTCAGGAGGGAGAAGCAGTGCCCTGCCAAAACTGTTTACAGTGGAGGTGGGAATCTGCTAACTTCAACTGGGGATATTGTTGGACTGTGGAAGGAATACTTCGAGGATCTCCTCAACCCCACCGACACGTCTTCCACTGAGCAGAGGCCGAAGGCTCGGAGGTGGACTCGTCCATCGCCCAGGCCGAAGTCACTGAGGTAGTTGGAAAGCTCCACGGTGGCAAGGCACCGGGGGTGGATGAGATACGCCCTGAGTACCTCAAGTCTCTGGATGTTGTGGGGCTGTCTTGGTTGACACGCCTCTACAACATCGCATGGCGGTCGGGGACAGTACCAATGGACTGGCAGACCGGGGTGGTGGTTTCAAGAAGGGGGACCGGAGGGTGTGTTCCAACTACAGAGGGATCACACTCCTCAGCCTCTCCGGGAAAGTCTATGCCAGGGTACTGGAGAGGAGAATGCGGCCGATAGTTGAACCTCAGATTCAGGAGGAACAATGCGGTTTTTGTCCCGGTAGTGGAACACTGGACCAGCTCTATACCCTCTCCAGGGTGCTGGAGGGTTTATTGGAGATTTCCCAACCAGTCCACATGTGTTTTGTGGATCTGGAGAAGGCATTCGACTGTGTCCCTCATGGCGCCCTGTGGGGGGTGCTCTGGGAGTATGGGGTCCGGGGCCCTTTGCTAAGGGATGTCCGGTCCCTGTAAGACCGGAGCAGAGCTTGGTTCGCATTGCCGGCAGTAAGTCAGACCTGTTCCGAGTGCATGTTGGACTCCGTCGGGCTGCCTTTTGTCACCGGTCCTGTTCATTATCTTTATGGAAGGATTTCTAGGCGCAGCCAGGGGGCGGAGGGAGTCTGGTTTGGGGACCACAGGATCTCGTCTCTGCTTTTTGCAGATGATGTTGACAATTGGAGAGCTTCAATTTCCTCCTGCTGAGAGTAGCTCCACATATCAAGAAGAAAGATACCCACCTCAGAAAAGACCATTAACCCCAAGGTTTTCTGTACTGCTACGGTTCCTAGCAACAGGTCTGTGTGCACCCTTCCTCTGAATTCCTCTCAGTTAAACTAGGAATGTTGTTATTAGCTACCTTCTATACTCATTCATCCATCACTCCATATAACTACCTTCATCCTTCTGTGTACCTACATCCATCCATCTTTAATATATATCTAAATTAACTTGTGCACGTACCTGTTCAGTGCAAGCAGGTCACAGAAAATAGGATCATTAATAATGATAATGATGGCATTAAAAGCACAGCAAAACCAAAATAACAGGTCTTTGAGGATATCCCACCAGTGGACCATTAGACCTTGCTAATTTTAAGTTAAAATGACTTGGAGCAGTTCATCCTAATCTGACAGATATCCACTATGTTACTCATCTTCATGTGTCAAACAAATCTGAAGGCATTAGTCCCATGTGAGTTTGCATTAATGCAGTTCCACAGAATGGCATTTAGAGGGTGCAAATACTCAAAGGAAGTTGTTTATTTAAAAGGAAAAAATGGAAGTATTTACATTCAGCAGAAAAAAAGTATGTGAAAACATGTCATAAATACACAGGTACATACAGTATATTAGACCTTAAATGCATTAGATACAGTCATAGTTCTTGACATAAAGCACAGCAACAGCAGAAGTGACTTTAAGCAGAAATGTAATGAAGAGGAGCAGCTCAGTGCAGGACACTTAGCTAATGACCAGCAGTATTTGTGTGCCCTGTTTGCAGTTTCCCAAGTCCTTCATCCTGGGCCTGGCTCTTATTGACTGTATCAGGGGCCATAAATCACTGTGTGCCTGTGAGTGTGTAGATGTGAGCAGCCACACACACCAATCTCAGGTCAAAGAGGCAACCGAGCGAGTCGTACGTGTGTGACAGAGCAACACTAGGCAGGGTGCTGGACGGGCCAATGGACAAGATGTTCCTGACGGGCTGTTGGCTTTACGCCTTCTTCACCCGGCAATGTAAATGCTTAAGAGAGCAGCACACACACCAGTCAGACAAAGAGCTGGGACACACAAACCACACAGACTGGCAGCTGCACAAATGCAATTAATCACAGTTTGCCAATACAGAAGTGGGTGTTCTTTCTTTACTTTGTTTGCTTACTTAACCCACTTGGAAAGTCTATATCCAGTCTGATCTTAACCTCTGAACCTGAGGCTTAATCACTAAACACCAATAATTTAACAATGTGTTCTGGTCATAAAAGCATGTAGATGTTGAAATCAGGCGTTGTAAATTTTAAATGTATCCTCAGGAGCTCATCTCTTTGTGGCAATATATGACCCCAGAGTGACCTCTGACCCTGTAGAACAGATCTGACTCTGAACCTGAGAGAAGTGATGATTTTAATGAGAGGGTCTCGGAGATGTTTGATTGGTCAAAACAGAGGGGAGGTTTTAAATGATTTTTAAATATGATTATTTATTGCCTGTTCATTTTCTTTTATACTTGACTTTATTGTGGCATGTGTCTACCAGGAAATACTGTTTGACATGGAGAGGCATTTTCCTACCACGAGTTAGCTAACCACTCTCCCACAGTGCAACCCCTATTAACATACTTTTATATACATTATGCATGCATAATTACATAAATACATAGTGAGGCACTGTCTTAGAAAACACCAGATTTAAAAGTACTGTTTTGGAGCAAACCTTTCTACTACTTAGTATGTCTAGTGATTGTAATGTTTGCAGCGGTGGGATTCACAGCCCCCCTAATGGCCTGGAAGACAGGCAACGCAATCATTAACAGCTGAGCGTTTCCATGTGTATGCAGATCATTTTGATCCAACCGGTCAGCAGCAGTATGTCTTAGGAAAGTCAAAACTAACTCTTATCGTCTGCCCCAAATTTAGAGCCAACTCCTGTCCCCAATGCCTAATATTAACCTCTTATGAAGTAACAAAAAGAAACGTTTCGGGTTACTTGACTGTAACCCTGTTCCCTTAAAAAGCGGGAACGAGATGCTGCGTAGCACTACGCTATGGGAAACATTCTTTGTGTGACCGGTTGTTAAGCACGTGTATCAAACACGTGTGTCAAACACACCAAGTATTGGCTTATAATACCTCGGTAGGTGTTGCAGCACATAAGCGGCAGCTGTGTGATTGAGCGCACCTGCACAGAGGGTATAATAACACATGACGCGGAAGCGTCTTCAGGTCAACTTTGTCTGAAGAACGCCCGGACACGCCTAGTGCGGCATTGTAGCGCAGCATCTAATTCCCGGGAATGGAACAGGGTTACAGTCAAGTAACCTGAAACGTTCCCTATCAAAAGCTACACTCGATGCTGCGTAGCATTATGCTATGGGGAACGAGATCACCAACGCTGCCGCACTGCAAGTTTCTGGACCCCTTGGGTTGTGAAGTGTGCACAAACACAAAAGAGGTCTCAAACACAATTTTGGGATGATGACTCAGGGACATGCGAGCCCGGAGTAGCATGAACATCCAAACTATAGAATCTAATGAATGTGTGCGGGGAGGACCAGCCTGCCGCGTCAAAAACTTGCTGCAGAGGGGCATTCTTTGCTAGAGCTGTTGAAGCTGCAACCCCTCTAGTAGAATGATCCCTCACACCTATGGGCAAAGTTTGACCGCACACCTCATAGGCCAGGGCAATGGCATCCCTCACCCAACGTGATAGTCTGTCTGGTGGCTGCATCCCCCAGCTTGCAGCCCCCGTAACCTATAAACTAGCCACTGGCTAGTGCGGTGGACATAAGTCTGGAGGGCACGTACTGGACATGGTAAGTGAAGTCTCTCCTGCTCCTGTGTTGTAAATGGCGGAGGACAGAAGGCTTTAAGAATGACCAGATTTAGGGTCAAGAATGGAAGATAATTAGTGTGAGGGTGCAAAATGGCTTTGACCAGCTCAGGGGCAAAGTCTAGGCAGGATGGCAAACTGACAGAGCCTGCAAATCTCCAATCGTCTTAAGAGAGGTAAAGACTGCCAGAAAAAACATCTTTAGAGTCAGACTCTAACTCTGACTCTAGCGGTTCAGAAGGAGTGCTTACTAAGCCTTCAAGCACTATAGCTAGGTCCCAGAAAGGAACTGAGCTACAGTTCCTGTAGTGGGCAGCCTCAACCGCTTGGCCCCTCGCATGTAGCGGGCAAATAGAAGGTGTCTCCCTATCGAGATCCGGTCAATCAGGGCGTGACAAGCCGAAATGGCGGCCACAAAGACCCTGAGTGTGCTAGGATTAGTGCCCGAAGACAGTTTGTCCTGCAGACACTTCAACACTGAAACAATCTGGCAGTGAACTGGGTCTGCATGGTGTGTAGCACACCACTTACTTTACTTTAGAGACCACCGCCGTGCTGTCTACTTGCACTAGGACATGGTAGCCCCTTAGCTGCTGGAGGAAGTATTTCAGGGCCAGAAATACAGCCTTCATCTCGAGGCAGTTGATGTGCGAGAAGATGGCCTCTCCATATCCCTTGGGCTGGTCTGCCATCTAAGTCCACGCTCCAGCCCGTGAGGGATGCATCTGTCGTTAGCATTATGCGATGACAACATGGACCTAGAGTGGGACCCAAAGTGAGAACCAGGGGTCGGAACAACATAGAGTACGAAGCCCTCGGCACGTAACCCTTATTTGCTTCAGTGGATTGGCCCTTGGATGAAACCCCCTGGCTCTGAGCCACAGCTGAAACGGTCGCATGTGCAGAAGGTATCACCGTGAATGCAGATGCCATGAGACCCAATATTCTTTGAAGAAGTGCACAGTCACTTTTTGGCCTAGCCTGACAGCCTTTAGTGTAGTTAGAATGGACTCGACACGTGCAGGAGACAGATGTGCCTGCATCTCGGTTGAGTCCCAAACAACCCCTAGATATGTTGTGAGCCTCAACCCTAGAGATTTGAGATGAGCTAGGACGACATCCCGATGTCGAAGCGCTAGCTCCTGAGACTGAGCTAATATAAGCCAGTTGTTTATGTAATTCAAAATTCTGGTAAATGTACGGGGTGACAAGGTCAGGCCGAACGGAAGAACCCAATACTGATACTCTTCGCCCCCAAAAGCGAACCTCAGGAACTTTCTGTGCTGTTGTTATAATAATTTTATTATTATATTGTTTATATTGTTTATAGTTACTGGGTGCTCATAGTTCTCTTCAGGTCATGTCAAATCTGTTTATGTCATGTCCTTCATGCTACACCCAGCAGGAACTAGACATGACTAGCCGTAGTCATAACTTTCCAACAGGAGGATTTTTGCCTTGAGGAGGGTGTATGGAAGATACGCCTCCTACAGCTTTCACTGCAGTGAAATATAATCTCATGTTTTGTTTACTTCCCTAAGCAAACCTCACTCTGTAGCCTTGATACATGTTTGTACTTTGCTTCTTCTTGTAAGACTTAAACCTGGCCATTTGCTTTCTAAAATACTATGTGTCTCTCTGGATAACATAAGGATATAGAATTCTTATAACAGCTGTGGCAGGATTTCTATGTGAAAATATGTGTCTTTTAGATCGATGGTGACAAACCAGTCGCCTAATCGGATCTGGGACACAATAATTTTTATTGTGAGTATTTTGAATTTTAATGCTTTGAGGTAGCGGTTTAACCCGCGAAGGTCTAAAATCGAGCGCAGCCCCCCGTTTTCTTTTTTTTTTGAGAAGTGCTCTTTTTTTTTTAGTGGGCTACTTGGGCTACGTCATCTCAGACCAGGGAGTGTCCATAGATCCTAAGAAGTTTAAGGCCTTAACTTAGTGGAAGTGCCACCAGAATATCTCAGAGCTGCGCTCCTTTTTGGGTTTTGCCAGCTACTATCGGCGGTTTGTAGAGAGGTTTGACAAATTGGCGGGCCCACTTCATTGTCTGTTGGCTGAGCTTACTGGCAAGAAGGGGCTTAGGCCAGGGTTCCCTTCAATCAAGGGAAAAGTTTTGAAAGTGAATTGATCCAACATCTCTGCTCAATGTACGGTGTATTGAAGTCTTGCACTATAACATACCACCCTGCTGGCAATGGCTAATGTGAGCGATTTAATCGCATGGTTCACAATCTCCTTCTTACAATGACATTGCCACAAAAGCGGGATTGGGCTTCCTGTCTACCTCAAGTACTCTTTTGCTATACACCACACTGGTGTGGTGTATAGAAAAAGTCCCTGTATTGCTTGCTGTTTGGCCAAGAAGAAGTTGCAGAGTCAAGGCTTGAAGAGGTGCAGGGTTGGGTGGCTAAGCACCATGAAAGATTGATGGTTGCTTTTGAGTGTACTTGTGAGGGACCTTTGGAAGCTGCAAGGTGCCGGAAAGACAAGCATGACCAACAGGTACAGTACGCACCCCTTGCGGTCGGTCAGCTGGTGTATGTGTGATCATGGTGCACGAAGGGCGCCATAAACTTCAAGATCACTGGAGCTCGGTTGTCCATTAGGTCGTGATCGCTCCATCTCGGGAGGGAGCAGTTCACCTCGTGGCTCCGGTGGGTGCATTGCTTAAGGTCAGAAATGTGCATCAAAACATGTTGAAAGCGATGGAGCAGCCTACTGGGATGTTTCTGTTTGTCTCTGCCCCTCTCTGACTATCTGGGTGAACAAACTTATGTAGCCTTCCTATAGGTCCTGGGCCTATTCCAGGTGGCGTTGTTGATAACAAAAATCTTAGTGTCAAACTTAAAGAGCACCTTACATCCTGCCACACAAGCTACAGACGTACTGAGTGACTGACAGCCCGAGGAGTGGCAGGCTCAGCTTCCAGTCAGAAAGATAGATGTCTTGTGTCAAGAAAGTAAAATCTGGTCATCAAAAGAGAAAAGGAGAGGGAGAAATGGTGTAATGAGGGAAAGCAGCTACTGACAAATTTCTTTGTAAAGAGGTGAGCTCCAGTCCAATACTGGGCTAGCATAGTTTAAATTGTTAGATAATATCAATAGCAATATTGCGAAAGCACTTTGAGTGCCTACTAGATGGAAAAGCACTATATAAATCATAAAAAAATAATAAAAAAAAATAGGAAAGGGAAAAGGTGAAACACAACTATTACGGCATAGACAGTATAATCTAGTCATAATCTTTTTGACGGTCATTCACGTTGTGTTCACGGAATTAATTATGCAAATTAACCTTGCACGACGCGCTGGGTCGTTCATTATAAATTATAAAAGAGAAGTTTGATTTCAAAAACAGAATGTTTCCTTGTCTACGCAAAAGGGTCTATCTCTAGAATAGGCCTATGTATAATATCAATGATGGACCAATTATTTTCCACCAGTTACTAAAAACATATATTTTGTTACATTGTATTACATTAGTTTAGTCGCTTATTATATAAACCTTATGGCCTAATCTTTTTTGCAAATAATAATAAAATAATAATTGAAATTTAGTTTTATTTGTCATTTTAAGGATGTTCATGAAATGTTTTTCACAATATAATAAGCATGCAAAGTTACAATGAGTAGATCAGTGTTATATACCAGTCAGTGCAGGCTATAAACCAACAGGGTAATAAAGTTAAAATATTGATGAATAAAATAGACTGTAAATACTGACAGGGATACATTTATATTGTTTAAGGTTACTTATACAGAATATGTTATAAGGGCCTACCAAGATGGTTTGTACCTAGGGCCCAGAATTTTGTGCTACACCCCTGAACTTATCTGTCCAGTGCTGGTTCGGTTCTGGATTCATTCTGTAATTATAACAGCCCGAACTGGAGAATAAAGTGGTGTCATTCAGCTTTGACACGGGCCTAAATAGGATCTTTTTGACTTAAGTTGTTTCTAACTCATTATCACACTACGCTAGACATGTTGAATTTGGCGCTGCTCTGTCCGTAACCATAGTAACCTGGGGACCCTCTTGTGTATACATAGCTGTCCTCGGAGTGCCGGTTCAAAAATATATTTTACACAAAGCACTTGTAAATATGAAAAATGTCTTTGGATCCGGATCGAATTCTCTTGAGGTCCGAATCCGGACCGCGGTCCGCCTGTTGAAGACCCCTATAGTTTATAACAAAGGGCACCGTTTGTAGTCTGTTCTACTTTTTTTTAAAGATAAAGCAAAAAACACAAGGCAATGTCACCAAGGGACAAAATCAATTTCTGATACTTCATACACAGAGAACTAATGAGGAGTATCAGGAGTAAAATTCATGGATGGACTGTAAATGTCAAAGAGAAGCTTCTTGCAGCTGATGGTTTGACAGCAGGACCGCCCTGAGTCCTCCTGGCCCTCGCTGTGTGTGGTCCACAGCAAGTGAGGACAGCCTTTTATATCTGCTTGCTCCACTGAGGTGAGAGCGGATCAAGTAGAAATGCTGTTGAGTGTTAACTGCCCACTCATCCCATTTCCCAGAGCATCACTGTCAGAATGAAACTGTTCCACAGAGTGCACTGTGGGCAGCCTTCACACGTGCAGATAGATAAAGTCATAAACATACTCCAGTTCTGACAACAGCAGGAAACAACTGCATGACATTTGAGTTGCACAAATTAGAATGTCACTTCAGAGAGTTCAGTAAATAAGCCGACACAATATCAGAGCTGTCATGGACACTCTACTGTGACCTACTGTAAGCGTCTCAAAATAGTTTTATTTCTATCTTAGCACATGTAATATGGTTGCACATATTGTGCAACCATATTACAAGATAGAAAATTTGCAAGATAGAAAATGATCATTATCTTAATATTATCATTCATGTCAACAATTTTACGACTATTGAACTACAATAAAGCACTCGTGTTCTTATGCCAGACATTCACACCGTATGGGTCCTGTCATAGCTTTTCATAGAATAGAACTAGTGGCATTGGGGTAAACAATAGTAATCGTAAGTTGCTCTTAAACAGCAATTGCTCAATCTGCTCTGAACCTTTACACAAATGTCCCAACTAATGTCATTCCTGTGTAGTAGATCCTTGTGTTAACGTTTCATTCTTTGCTTGTGTCTTGCCCAAGGACACAACAACAGTATGAACGACCAACCTTTCAGTTGCCCCGCTCTACTACCTGAGCCACTGCGTTGCCAATGTAATGCAGTGTAAATTAATTCTAAATGGCATTATTCAATAAATAAGTTAAACATATAAAATTAGCTGCTCTGTTTCCCAACTCACTTGGGTTTCAATGAGACTTCTCACAGGCTCTTCTCACAAACCCTCTTTTATGACAGGCAGCCAACGAGATATTCATAATTAATATCTATTTGTACTGATATTTATTGTCTCAAGAGTACATGGCATATGGTGTAACAGTTTAAAGAGGCTTTTCCTGCTCCAGTTAATATATTATTAGAACACCATATTGTACTTAATTAGAGCGATCCTTGAGAAGATTATATAACAATCTTATATCTAAAGCACATTGATATTCCATTTATATCTAAATTATTAATGTAAAACAATGTGTAGCAGCTGCTTTGCAAGAAACGGCATCCACGGTCACACTTTAACACTTTGTCCTGGGATGGCCATGTCTTTAGTAAAATTCAGCGATGACTTTTTTTGGAGAAGAAACAAAGCGAATATGGAGAGCATCTCGTGTTATGGCTTGGTTTACAGAACTGCTGTTAAACACACTTGTTTAAATCATCTATGAGTGGATGGAAAATGTGCTTATGTTCTGTCTATAATTATAATGAATGCTGTATGGATGAATATTCAGCAGTCTTTGTTCAAGACAAAGGACGGATGAATGAACCTTGAGTTGTGACATTTGTGTTAAAGGTGCGGTGTGTAGTCTGTTAGCAGTGTGGGGTGGCAACATGTCAGATTACAGTTTAACACCTCACATTATGCCTCCTCTATTAGTGCTCAGCTTGTCCACTCTGGGCAACTTGTAGAACTTTCATCAGTTTTTGTGGAGCTTTAGCCCTTTGAAGAAACATAAGTGACTCAGTGCAGTGCCTCAGATATGACAGGTAGTGAATGATAAAGTAACAAAAAAATATTTTTATGTCAATTCTGGACACCCTAACAATTGTTTTAGTTAAATGGCATAAATCAGAGAATAAAATGTATATCTATATTACCTACAGAAAACAATGGTTGACCGCTTGGTTGATTGCCAGTTTAAGATGTCAGTGTAAACAGCCTAGCTCAGATTAGCGCAATTAGTTTGATTCATTGTTGTAGCTCAGAAATTATACATCATACAGTTTCAATAATTATATTGTATGAATCTGTACAATTGTGTGGACATTTTTTAAATGATATCTAAAAATACTTAAGTTTGCAATATGCAGTTTAACTCATACACAACTACTCAAATAGCTAGATAGTACATTTAAGTTATTCATTTAGGTTATGAATTAACATGTATTTGCTGCAGTAATGTAATAGTAGTATAGCAATACATTTTGCAGCCAAGGATAACCCTAACAGTTACGTCAGATGCCCAAAATTACCCTTAACTGGCAAGTTGACCAGCTGGCTGATTGTGTGTGATCTGACAAACAAAAACGGAAATGTTGCTAAATGAAGAAGCAGCAACACAATTGTAAGAATTATATATATATATATATATATATATATATATATATATATATATATATATATATATATATATATATATATATATATATATATATATTTTAGTGTGGAAGTTAAAGAGTTAAATGGTTATGTATTAAGATTTGCCAATTAATATTGTGAATAATATTGAAAACATATTTCTGATATTTGTGTGACAGACAAAAAGTCTACAATGAAAAAGCAATCCAAAAACATGAATAACCATCCACCTGACATAAAGGCACTTTGGAGAGCTCATCAGATATTGTTGAATTAACTATGGTTTTCCTTTCAGTTCAATAACCATATTTTCTTATTTTTCAACCAGCAATTGTGAAGTCTAAAAATACACAATATTGCACAATATTTGGAAATCAAAGTATTGGCAGTCCAATATGGCAATGACAAAATGCTTTAAAATATCTTAATGTCGTATGCATTTTTTATTAGATCACACTATTATCTTAAAAAATTAAACACAAAATGAAAAACCTAATTTTTTTTCAAATTGTAGAAACAGCCATTTATGAGATAGATGTGTGCCCAACATCAGCAATATGTGTTTGTGAAGGAACATCTTTGTTACTCACCGATGTTGTACAGGAGCAGATCAAACAACCTGCAAGAAAAGAGACGGGAGAATGATTTACTTTCAGCTTTCGATAACCCAGCGGCTATCTCAGTGTGTGGAAAGGCCTTGGAAGACGGACAGTGAAACAGTGAAGATACAGAGACATGAGCACATTTAGCAGGCCAGTGTCCTCCCCGATGAAAGGACGCTCTTTCAACTCTCACAATGCCTCCCTTACCCTTCCCTTGTTGATTTGAAAGTAGCTCAGATAAAGAGCCATGCAGTGAGTAAACCTGCAGACACACAACAGGACGGCTGCGATGCTCAACAATATGGACCATCCCCTGCATTTGGCTTTTGAACCACAGAGAGAAGCCAGTGTTCGTCTGAGATACGTGAGCTGCAGGACAGAACTCCACAGGAAGTCCTTCTTCCTGACTGAGCTGAATTACGGCCTCTTAATAACGTGAGTGGATGGAGGCCTCTATACATCCGTTCACCAAGAAGAGTAAATCACAGAAGGTAAGAAAAGTAGGAACAATATAATTTCCATTTCTGTAGAATCTGTTCATCTTCTAATATTGTGATTTTTAAATTTATTTTATATCTAGTTTCTAATTCATTAAAATGTTGTATGCATGAGTTGACAGTAAGTAGTTTAAAATCAAGTACTGTTAGTCTAGCTATACTTTTACAACAAACGTTTCAGCCAGGGCCCAACGTTGCAGAAATAACAGGACCCCTAACAGGACTAAGCAGATGAAGATGGATTTTTAGAACAGCATCTGGAGGGATGCCCAACTTACTCAATTTTTTTTTAAATTTATTTATTTTTATAAAGTAAAATTTATTTTACAAAATGTATTTGAATAAAATTATGTACGATTTTAAAATAGGTTTGGATAAAGGTTGCATTAACCATTCAATTCAGATTTTGTTCTCGTAGGAAAGTTTAGGGGAAGGTTTATCAATTATACCTAAATTCAGAATTCATTCTGCAGTTTGTTCTGCTTTGCATTCTCACCTTAATCCAACCACTCCTGGCTTCACTTTAAAGCAATTCGAGACCTGTGTTTTTAGGCAGACTAGAGTTTTCTTTTTTGGTCTGCACCAAAGTTTGAATGGGTCTTACTTTGCCCCTGTATAGTCCAATAGCTTGCCTCTATCTTTTAACAAGGAAAGCAGAGCAACAATTACTCTACTCCTAGAGGTTAAAAAATTCAGCAGTATTAATTATGAATGTGCGTGGGCTTTCCCGTAGAGGTCATGCTGTTCTGATGCAGAGATAATGCATCACTAAAAAGAGCGATGGACTAGTTATTTATTGATCAGTCAACTAAAAACCTAAACCTAAAATAGAAAAAAAAAAAATGTGTGCCCTGAAGAACCACTTCTATTGTCATGTTTGTTGCTTGCTTCATTCTTCATTTCCAAAACAACATAGAGTGCCAATATATTTTTTCAGTCCTCTTCTATGTCTTATCTCTCTGTGGTGTATTAGTAAATCGGCGTGATATTGGAAAGCCCTAGTGTAATTATGCAATGGACGATAAAAAAAAAAGGAGAATTAAGAGAAAGGTGGGAGCGGCAGAACAAAGAGGTGTGCTTTCAAGTGGGAGATGATACGATGGCCAAATGAAAGGGTTTTAGCTCAGGCCTAACCTGTGTGAGCCTTTCATCTCTAATTCATCCATTTTTCTTTCTTCTTCTTTAGCCACAGCTCGATTATTCATTTTCCTCTTAAGCCCTGAAAAGGCTGCCATGGTAATAACGGGATTTCAAAGCCGCTGCATTTTAGGTCTGCACTCGGCCGAACACAGAAGGCCTGTAATTGACATTTCTATTTTCAGATGTATTTAAGGATTGCAATTAGAAGGAGAAAATCTGAGGCCGTTTTCATGAAGCTTTACAGCACAAAGAGCAGCACCTTGTAACAAATCGTAAAAATCTGAAGTTGTGAGGGGGAGGCCCTTCACGCAGGACCTACACTGAGCTAACTGGGTTACAGGTGAGAAGCAGAAAGGAGCGGAGAATGGGACCATGGGCAAAGAAGGGGGAATATTCAGTAAATTCTACAAAATATAGGGTTATTTGGAATAAAATCAATAAAGAAATTATGAAAAAAAAGGGTGAAAGAAAAACATAAACATACTTGACTGTTTTAAATTGAAGGGAAACATCTTGTACAACTAACAGAGAGGACTATTTTAACAACAGATAACAGTTTAAAGAAGGGGGCCCAAACATTTTCAATCAGAGGGCCAAAATGTAAATTTAGTAGTAGGCCATGGGCCACAAAAATCCTTTGCATGCAAATATGGTTGACTCCTTTCCAAATGTAACGTTAAATAACATAAATGCCAAAAGGTCAATTTTGGTCTCATTACTCCAGTTGACTTTGTTCCAGAGGTTTTGAGGCTTCTCTATGTGCTGTGTATTGTAAGCAAATGCTTTGTTCCATTTGCTTAGTTATGGCTTTCTTGACCATGCAGCCATTTTTGTCAGGCTCCTGTATTTCACTTGAGGTTATTATGTGGCTTTTCCTTTGCATCCTGAACACTCCTCTTAGCAGTTGTGGCTGTAATTTTTGTTGGTCTACCTGACGTTGGTTTGGTTTCAACAGAATCTCTCAAGTTCCTCTTCTTAGAGTCTGAACACTGCTGATTGGCATTCTCAATTCCTTGGATAACCTTTTATATCCCTTTTCCTGTGTGTACAGTTTAGTTTACGGTTTTATCTTTACCCGCAGACAATTCTTTTGCTTTTCCCATGACTCATAATACAGAAACGTCAGCACTGGATGAGAGATCTGTCAGGAGCCCAGAAACTCACTGACCTTTTATACACATACTGATTACAAGCAAACAGATCACAGGTGAGGATGGTTACCTTTAGCCAACCTTATGAGCACAACCGAATATTGTACGTATACATACAAGACGTATACCCATTAGATCCACTTCAATAGAATAGGCCTTACCAATAAGTATACTGTTATTGTAGTAACTGTTATTGCATATTAAATCAATACTTAGTCTGCAATTTCAGTCACAAAACATGAAGATCCTTGGCGGCCAAATCAAACCTTGTTTAAAGACTTTGAGCACACCTGGTAGAGAACACATGGATGTGGCCACGCCTGTGTTGCTATGGGTCTCACATCACTGAGTTTACAAAGTAGATAATCTTTCACAGCAGTGCAAAATTGTTTTACTGAGGCTGACAGTTGCTTTTGTCTTCATAGTGTCAAAATTGCTAGGTCATTCAAAGCCACAAATTTCTAAAAATGAATGGCGTTGAATGGCTTCAAAACCCCCTCCTTGAACCGCCACCTTATTGTGGTGGAGGGGTTTGAGTGCCCCAAATGATCTTAGGAGCTATCTTGTTCAGGGACTATATGCCCCTGGTAGGGTCTCCCAAGGCAAACAGGTCCTAGGTAACGGGCCAGACAAAGAGTGGTTCAGAACCCTTTATGGACTTTAAAAAATCAAGGATCGTTATGTCACCCAGTATGGCGCAACCGGGGCCCACCCTGGAGCCAGGGAGTTGGGGCTCGTATGCAAGCACCTGGTGGCCGGGTCTTTCCCCATGGGACCCGGCCAGGCTCAGCCCGAAATAGCAATGTAGGCCCACCACCTGCAGAAGGAACCGTGAGGGGCCGGTGCAATGTGAATTGGGTGGCAGTCGAAGGCGGGGGCCTCGGTGACCCAATCCTCAGGCATAAAATCTGAAGCTAGGGACATGGAATGTCACCTCGCTGGGGGGGAAGGATCCTGACCTTGTGCAGGATGTTGAGAGATACCAACTAGAGATAGTCGGGCTCGCCTCCACGCACAGCCTGGGCTCTGGAACCCAACTCCTTGAGAGAAGGCTCCACTACTCTGGAGTTGCCTGCAGTGAGTGTGGGCTTGCTCATAGCCCCCGGCTCAGCCGCCATGTGTTGGAGTTCACCCCAATGAACGAGAGGGTCGCTTCCCTTAGTAGTTAACTATTTTAACAAGTTTTTCTCAAACATAGTGTTATGTATACTAGACTTACCTTGAAACAATGTGCACAATGACAGTTTGGTTTAAGTATATACAGTACTTCGAAACAAACTTTCTCCACATAAAAAACACGACATAAATGCAGAATGCCGTTTTAAACAGGCCTTTCAGAGCCTAAAGCACTCTTTTTAAGATGCAGCAATAAAAGGACAACAAATAACCTCCTCCTTTCATTTTATCAGCCGCTGGTACTCCGACTGAATGTAAAAGCAGTGCTACAGCCTTGTTGTCTTGTTTACACGCCATAAATTAAAGACAAGCACCTCCTTGTTAATCAGGCCATGAACACACATACACACACGGCGCACATGAATCCTCTCTAATAAAGTCTGGCCTCCTACACTTCTGCAAAGTCACTTGAAAATATTTTATCCATAAATGCTCGGGCATCCAGCACTTTGCATGTCATATAAAATTTCATACAGAGGCTACAATCAATGTAACAGATGCTATAAAAGCCTCATTCAATCACAAAGGAACACCGTGTCTCACAATAACTCACCAGGACTGAGGAAAGAGTGGAAACTCTACAGTCACTATAGATCTCTGAGAGAAACAACTTGTATCATTCAGACGATCATGGCAGAAAGTTAGATACTGAGATTATTTTTTTATTATACAGTATGCACATGCTTCAACCTATCAAATAGTCTATTGTTAAAGTGGCCAAGCAATGGCAGTGACTTCTCATACAAGTCATACAGTGTATGACTTGTATGAGAAGTGAAAGTGTATGAATTACATGTGATATTATTATTATGCCATTTAGAGTCAGCTGTCAGATTACTCAAACCAAGTGTTAAAGAAGCACTTTGAAACATTTCTGATTGTCACAGCTGCCACAAAACCCACATGTGATCGTAAAACTATTTGTAAGTATCCTATAAATATCATTTAAATTTGTGGTAATGTGATGCACTCTGGTATGGTATGTGTCCTCATGGAGCAGTAGCATGCCAGGGATACTTTGTCTTTAAAAAAGGTTTCTACTATTGATTCAATATTAGCAAAATTACCATCACTGTGGCTCATGCTACTAAAGGTAACCATCATCACCTGTGATCTGTTTGCTTGTAATCAGTGTGTGTGTGTGTGTGTGTATAAAAGATCGTCTCGGGTTACTTGACTGTAACCCTGTTCCCTTAAAAAGCAGGAACGAGATGCTGCGTAGCATTACGCTATGGGGAACATTCTTTGTGTGACCGGTTGTGAAGCACGTGTGTCAAACACGCCAAGAATTGGCTTATAATACCTCTGTTGGTGACGCAGCTCATCAGTGGCAGCTGTGTGATTGCGCGCACCTGAACAGAGGGTATAATAACACGTGACGCGGGAGCGTCCTCAGGTCAACTTTGTCTGAAGAGCGCCCGGACACGCCCAGTGCGGCATTGCAGCGCAGCATCTCGTTCCGCTTTTTAAGGAACAGGGTTACAGTCAAGTAACCCGAGGCGTTCCCTGTCAAAAGCTACACTCGATGCTGCGTAGCATTACGCTATGGGGAACGAATACCAACGCCGCCGCACTGTAAGTGTCTGGACCCCTCGGGTTGTGAAGTGTGCACAAACACAAAAGAGGTCTCAAACACAATTTTGGGATGATGACTCAAGGACATGCGAGCCCACAGTAGCATGAACATCCAAGCTATAGAATCTGATGAATGTGTGCGGAGAGGACCAGCCTGCCGCATCACAAACTTGCTGCAGAGGGGCACCTTTTGCTAGAGCTGTTGAAGCTGCAACCCTCTAGTAGAATGAGCCCTCACACCTATGGGCGAGTTTGACCGCACGTCATAGGCCAGGGCAATGGCATCCCTCACCCAACGTGATATAGTTTGTCTGGTAGCTGCAACCCCAGCTTGCAGCCCCGTAACATATAAACAGCTGTTCGGACTTACGCCACTGGCTAGTGCGGTGGACATAAGTCTGGAGGGCACGTACTGGACACAGTAAGTGAAGTCTCTCCTGCTCCGGTGTTGTAAATGGCGGAGGACAGAAGGCTTCAAGAACGACCGGATTTAAGGTCGAGAATGGAACTTTTGGAAGATAGTTAGGGTGAGGATGCAAAATGGGCTTTGACCAGCCCGGGAGCAAAGTCTAGGCAGGAGGGCGAAACTGACCGAGCCTGCAAATCTCCAACCCTCTTGAGAGTGGTAATGGCCGCCAGAAGAACCATTTTTAGAGTCAGAAATTTAACAGACGCTGACTCCAGTGGTTCAAAAGGAGTGCTTACTAAGCCCTCCAGCACTATAGCTAGGTCCCAGGAAGGAACTCTAGCTCTAGTTTGGGGTCTCAACCGCTTGGCACCTCGAATGAAGCGGGCAACTAGAGGATGTCTCCCTATCGAGACCCCGTCAATCAGGGCATGGCAAGCGAAATGGCGGCCACGAAAACCCTGAGTGTGCTAGGATTAGTGCCCGAGGACAGTTTGTCCTGCAGAAACTCCAGCACTGAAACAATCTGGCAGTGGACTGGGTCTGCATGATGTGTAGCACACCAGGCATCAAAGACACGCCATCTGCAGGCATAGGCTCTCCTAGTAGAGGGAGACCTAGCGCTCAGAATAGTCTCTACAACAGGGGCTGGGAGCCCGACATCTCTTAAGTGGTCCCCCTCAGGGGCCAGGCGTAAAGGTTCCAGAGCTCGGGCCGGGATGAAACACTGTCCCCTGTGCCTGAGAAAGGAGATCCCTCCTGGTCGGAATCGCCCATGGCGAGCCGTCGAGAGAGATATTAGGTCTGAGAACCACACTCTGGTTGGCCAACGGGCGCTACTAGTAAGAGGCGCGCATTGTGGACCTTCGCCAGGACTCCCGGGAGCAGAGCCACCGGGGAAATGCATAAAGGCGCAGTCTGGGCCACACATGGGCCATTGCGTCCAGACCCAGGAGCTGGAGGAGTCAGAGAGAAGTAGAGGGGACATTGTGCTGTCTGCTGTGAAGCAAAGAGGTCCACCTCTGCTTCGTAAAATCTTTCCCAGATTTGGCTCACTACCTCGGGGTGGAGTTTCCACTCCCCATGTGTCACAGCCTGTCTGGACAATAAATCTGCTCCCACATTCATGCGCCCGGGGATATAAATCGCCCTGAGGGACAGGAACTTGTCCTGAGCCCAAAGCAGCACCTGCTGCGCTAGCTTGTTCAAGCGGCACGAGCATGTCCGCCCTGACGATTTATGTAAGAGACCACCGCTGTGCTGTCTACTTGTACTAGGACATGGTAGCCCCTTAGCTGCTGGAGGAAGTATTTCAGGGCCAGAAATACAGCCTTCATCTCGAGGCAATTGATGTTCCATGCGAGAAGATGGCCTCTCCATATCCCTTGGGCTGGACGGCCATCTAAGACCGCCCCAGCCCGTGAGGGATGCATCTGTCGTTAGCATCATGCGACGACAACATGGACCTAGGGTGGGACCCAAAGTGAGAAACTGGGGTCTGAACCACATAGATAGTACGAAGCCCTCGGCGCGTAACCCTTATTTGCTTCAGGGGGTTGGCCCTTGGATGAAACCCCCTGGCTCTGAGCCACAGCTGAAACGGTCTCATGTGCAGAAGGCCCAAAGGAATTACCGTGGATGCAGATGCCATGAGACCCAATATTCTTTGAATGAAGTGCACAGCCACTTCCTGGCCTAGCCTGATAGCTTTCAGGGTAGTTAGAATGGACCCGACACGTGCAGGAGACAGATGTGCCTGCATCTCGGTTGAGTCCCAAACAACCCCTAGATATGTTGTCCTTTGGGCGGCCGAGAGAACGCTCTTCTCGGCGTTGAGTCTCAAGCCTAGAGAGTCGAGATGAGCTAGGCGGCGTCGATGTCGAAGCACTAGCTCCTGAGACTGAGCTAATATCAGCCAGTCGTCTATGTAATTCAAAATGCGGATGCCCTGGAGTCGCAAAGGAGCCAAGGCTGCATCCATGCATTTTGTATATGTCCGGGTGACAAGGCCAAGCCGAGCGGAAGAACCCGATACTGGTACGCTTCGCTCGGCGAACCTCAGGAACTTTCTGTGCTGTGGCAGGATTTGTATGTGAAAATACGCGTCCTTTAGATCGATGGTGACAAACCAGTCGCCTAATCGGATCTGGGACACAATCATTTTTATTGTGAGCATTTTGAATTTTAATGCTTTGAGGTAGCGGTTTAACCCGCGAAGGTCTAAAATCGGGCGCAGCCCCCATCTTTTCGAACTAGAAAATATCGGCTGTAAAACCCGGATTGTCTGTCTGGTGGGGAACACGTTCTATGGCCCCTTTGTCCAGCAGAACCTGCAGTTCCTGTGTCAATACATGGGCTCGTTCGGTTTCACGGAAGTGGAGACCACGCCGTTGAAACCGGAGGACGATTGGCAAACTGGAGTCTGTAGCCTTTGGCCACAGTCCTTATTACCCACGGGAGATATTTGGCAGGAGCATCCATGCTGCCAATTTCTCTGAAAGGGGCAGTAGTTTTGTCACCTCGGTTCTTGGGGATGTAAGACATCCGCCGTCCTGAGCCAAGGCAGGAGACGGCCGGACACTTACAATTGCGCTGGAGACTGCTGCTCCCGAACGCCAGTGGCGGCGGAGAAAAACAGCGGACTCCTGAGGGTGTCGACATGGAGTCTTTAGACTCTCTTGGATTTTGTTGCGCCCCACCCGGTGGGAGAACACCCGCCATGGCGCGCCAATTTCAGGGCCTCTGCTTCCTGGCGGAGATAACATTCCGCAGGTCTGTTCTCTTTTGAGCAGCGAGAGAATCCGCCCTCCAGTCCTTACGAGGGGGGGCACGATTCGCCACACTCTCCTTCTGGGCAGCCCGCTTTTCTCTGGAAGGGGCTGGACCTGGCCGAACAGGGTGGCCGACGGTCCCGGCTGCTGAGCACGGCGAGGAAGGAACCTCACAAACGCCTCCTCGTAGCGTTTAGCCTCGCGGAACTTAGTGGCGACGGAGTCCACCGCGTTGCCAAAAAGACCGGAAGGCGAGATGGGTGCATCCAGGAGGAAGGCGCGGTCCTTCTCTTTGATGCCCGTGAGGTTAAGCCACAGATGTCTTTCCGTCGCAACCAAAGCAGACATGGAGCGGCCAATAGCGGGCCGTCTGCTTAGTTGCACGAGAGAGAGGTCTGTGGCACGGCGTAGCTCAGAAAACGCGCGTCTCGTCCACAGAACCCCTGTGCTCAAATCTTTGAGCAGCTCAGCCTGGTATGCCTGCAAAACCGCCATGGTGTGCAGTGCTGCACCAGCCTGACCCGCCGCCTGGAAAGCCTTCCCCACCAGTGATGACGTGAACCGGCATGGCTTGTTGGGGAGTGTAGGTTTTCTTAGGGAGGACGATGTCCCGGGGGAGAGATAGCCACCTGGGGCATCGACCCATAGCCCCGCACCTGTGCGCCCACGATAGTCGAATAAATCGACGTCGAAGGCACAAAAACACGGGACGAATAGGGCTTATTCCATGAGCGTGCCAGCTCCTCATGGAGGTCCCCAAAGAAGGGGAGAGACCGCCGCTGTGATCCCTCCCCCTGGCCACCTGACAGAAACCTGTCATCCAGTTTAGAGTATTTAGGGGGGCCCTGCTCCTGAGGCCACTCAATATTCAGCCTCGCCACTGCTCTTGTAACCACCTCGAGCAGCTCCTCAAACGCCGTGTCAGAGCGGTAAGAGCGCTCCGAGGCTGCGGCGCCCCCAGAAGCCAGGGATGAGGCTTCATCGACGTGCTCACGGGAAGCGCCGTGGCGCGCCCGCCCGAGCACAGAGCCGGTGTCTGCCTCATCTGGTGAGAGCGCGAGGCATAAGACTATCTGATCCCTGCGCCTCAGCCAGATCAACACGCGAACCCCACGACCGGAGTGGGAGGCGGCTCGCTCCTCTGCAAAGAAAGCGAGCCGGGCACGAGGATCTTGGCAGGCAAAAGATCACAGTGCTCACACTCCCAGAAAGTCCGAGGGCTGCGTGTTCTTCCCCAAACACTCAAAACAAAATTCATGCTGATCATCGTCAGCAACGTGCCTCTGGCAAGGAGGAACACATTTCTTTCTGAACCCAGCCATGATACTTTTGTATTTATTATTTTATATATATTCGTACTGGCACAGAGAAAGGTTTGCTCACACTTCACACAATGCGATCTGAAGACAAAAAAACCTGAGGACGCTCCCGCGTCACGTGTTATTATACCCTCTGTTCAGGTGCGCGCAATCACACAGCTGCCACTGATGAGCTGCGTCACCAACAGAGGTATTATAAGCCAATTCTTGGCGTGTTTGACACACGTGCTTCACAACCGGTCACACAAAGAATGTTCCCCATAGCGTAATGCTACGCAGCATCGAGTGTAGCTTTTGACAGGGAACAGTAAGTTTCTGGAGTCCTGACAGAACCTTGCATCTTTCATCCAGTGCCGCAATAATGTTTCTTTATTCTGAGTCATGAGAAAAGCAAGAGAATTGTCGGACAAGGTAATTGAACTGTATAAAACAGCAAAGGGACATAAAAAAGATATCCAAGAAATTGAGAATGCCAATCAGCAGTGTTCAAACTCGTGAAGTGGAAAATGAGGGAATCTGTTGAAACCAAACCAAGGTCAGGTAGAAAAAGTCAGTCACAACTGCCAAGAAAATTGTTTGGGAAAGAAAAAAGCACAAATAACTTCAGCTGAAATACAGGACTCTCTAAAAAAAGTGGCATGGCTGTTTCAAGATGCACAACAAGGAGGCACTTAAAGAAAAATGGACTGCATAGTTGAGAAAGCCATTACTACGCAAAAAAATGCCACAAAGCATCTTGCTTACAATACAGCAAACAGCACTTCTGTAACAAAGTCATTTGGAGTGATGAGACCAAAATTTAACTTTTTGGCTACAACCATAACCGTTACATTATGAGAGGAGTCAACTATGATGAAAGATACACCATTCCTACTGTGAAACATGGAGGTGGATCACTGATGTTTTGGGGATGTGTGAGCTACAAAGGCACAGGAAAAGATGAATGCAGCATGTTATCAGAAAATACTTGAGTAAAATGTGCACTAATCAGAAGCTGCGCATACGCAGACATACTTGGACGTTCCAACATGACAATGAGCCAAAGCACAAGGCCAAGTCGACCTGTCATTGGCTACAGCAGCATAAAGTGAAGGTTCTAGACTGGCCATCTCAGTCTCCTGACCTCAGTATCATTGAGCCACTCTGGGGAGATCTCAAATGTGTACTTCATGCAAGACAGTCCAAGAATTTACAGGAACTGGAGGTTTTTTGCCAAAAAGAATGGGCAGCTTTACATCTGAGAAAATAAAGAGCCTCATCCACAACTACCACAAAAGACTTCAAGCTGTCATTGATGTTAAAGGTGGCACTACACAGTATTAAGAACCTTTGATCAGGGTCATTTGGGTAGTTTCTGTTGTCATTATGATTTAAAAAGTGTAAACACAGTTGTTTGACAATAAATGGCTTCACCCAACCACTAACTATGAGTGAAAGATAAGGTTTTTGTGTTATCACTCATATTCTATGAAAAATGGCCCAAAAATCAAAAATTCGGCCAGGGTATGTAAACGTATGAGCACAACTATAAGTACGGTATGTCTTGTTATATATTCATAGGTCTATATGTCAAAGAAGCTATCCCACCTGGGAGGCATGGTACAAGGCATTGTACTGTATATCCTGGACAATGGCCAGTTAATTGCAGTGGTAACACACTGACAAACAACCATTCACTCTCACATTATTAAACCTGGTGATTTTTCACCTAACCATTAATGTAACATGAATGGTGGGAGGAAGGAAAAACTACAGTGAACCTGCTGGAACACAGGAGTACATGCAGACTCCAAATTAGTCAGGTGACCTGAAATAAAAATCAACAACACGTCCATTGAAAAACCCATATTTTAAAATTAATATTTACCTTGATCATTTTAGTAAAATGAATAAATAATCAAGGTAAAGCAAATAGTAAATATTAAACACAGTGCAGAAAAGTTTATTAGTGTATGTGGTGGGACATTAAAAAGAATTAGATAAAAAGGGTAGAGGAGTTACTTTATCCTAATAGACATGTGTTTTGAGTGAAAAATGCCTCATTGGGATATCATTGCTAATAAAATATTGCAAATGCACTAGCTTTTTACAGAGAAAGCATAAAAACAGTCCTGTAAAGTTTAACAAGGTGGAGATAATTTTTGGAGGCTTTGGTCGGTAAGTTGGAGCTAAAAGTTGACGTAAGCTCTAAACATCAGTATTAGTATTTTGTGGAGGAAAAAAATGGTCCGGTTTTATTGTTTTTATTTAAAGGAAAGCAATATAGGTCCCTTTGGTGCTGTTGGAGGTGAGTGGGTCTGAGAAAGGGACAAAAAATGGACACTTGGTAGTGCCACTTCAACTAGGGAATTCAAGCAGTGTTTTTAGGTGTAAGCCACAGGCACTTTGTAATTCGGGGGGGAAACAATGGTTTAAAAACATCACTTTCTTGCTTTGTTTCCATTTTCTGTTTGTTTTCAAAAGGGAATTCATGAAAAAAGAAAATGCTTTGTGAGAATAAAAACAACGGTAAAAGGAGAATTGTTTATTAAAAGCGTGCACCTGGTTCACAGCAGTGCACTGATGGTCCAACTTTAATGACTAACACTGATCAATAGTCATCTTTTTTTTTTTTTTTGATGAAGTGAGATGTTTCCATGGCGACAGCAGCTGAATAGGGAACTGACAAGTCGGTAAAATATAATTATTTCACTCAGCAATGAACTGTAAGACTGCTGTGAACATATTGCACGATTAGGACTTTTTTGAAAAAATAACAGGATATGATTGTAGTAAGAGACAAAGACACAAACTTTGAAGGAGGAAGATGGAGCTAATTAATAATATAATAAATAGTTAATAATAGAGAAAGAGACAAAACAAGAACATAAATATGATTTACAATTACATCTGTACTGCGCTGAATCTACATAGGTACACAAGTCTGATTAGGTATAAATTATGGATATTGCACAGGCCCATCTTCAAAACATAATTTGCAAATAAAATGCAGGTCACATATGATCACATGTTTGAGGGTATTATAACCACAGTTTTAAATTTGTTTTAAAAGTAAGGAAAGTACATTCCGTCACTGAGAGTGGGATACTGTTCCAAAACATTGAGCCCTGAAATGAGAGAATGTTTTGAGAAAATGATGTACGTCTGAACGGGAGCTCACAGTCACCTCTGACAGAGGCTCGCGTTACTCTTGAACCAGGTCCACTAAAAGATTTCTGTTTGATAAACTCATTCAACGAGGGAGGAGCCAAACCATGAGTAACTTTGTAAATCTAACAGGCAGATTTAAATATTTAAAAATTTGAGAGACTTTGGAAACTATATTTATCAAGAAAATGGCAGTGGTGGTAAGAAAAAGGTTTCTTGTCTAAAACTTTCAAAGCCCTTTTGTTCATGATTCAGCAGGTCTAATAACAGAAGAGCCAGCGTATGACCAGCTGCTAATGCAATACTCAATATGAGACAGTATCATTGAGTGTAGGAATGTGACTGCTGCTCTGTCTGTCAGGGATACTCTAATATGTTTATATATAAATATATATATAAATTATATTATATTATATTCATAGTGGGCAGGGCCTTGCCTTTCTGCGGTGTTACTTGTTGAGCATAAATGAAGATAAATGTACAACTAAAAATTATGTGTGGACAACAAAAAGCCAACATGTACATCTTGTGATCTTGTGTCAAGTTCAAAGAGTGAGTATTTGTAGAAAAATCTCCAATAAAAGCTCTCCTCTCCATTTACCTCTGGTTTCTGTGCACGTTTCTCTCAGGTCGCCCCCTCTCTTCCTGTGTGAGAAGTGCACTGACCTAAAAGCTGCTCTGGTGATTGCCTCTGTGCTTCAGCGTGGGGGTCTTATTTCCAAAGCCCCATGACTATTCCTGGAGGTGCTGCTGCGTTCTGATGGAAGCTCTATAAAAAACATTTCACTGTTGTGAAATTTTAGTAGAAAACAAGCAGATTTTTATCTGCGGGGTCAGCCATCAGTTTGTCTCTGTTCACTCACACACTCTGTCTGCAACGCTACGTTTACATCAAAACATTTCTGTTTCTTCTCTATGCTTTTGTTTTGGACATCTCATTGTTTTGGATTCACATTGCATTATGTACAGTAAAATAAATAGTTACTGTTACAAAAGAAATAATCAAGGGGACTCATGGGGAAAATTTATTTGCAGAAAGTTTTGTTTTGTCAAAATTACACAAAATGTGGCTTTTATCATTTACAGTGAAGGAAAAGTTTGTGAAATGTAATTATTTATAGAGATGATTGAAATATAATATTATGTATTTTAAAAAATGAATTTTCACATTTATTCTAAACTCCACAGGGAGTCAATGAAGTGAGGATAAAACAGGTGAGACGTGACAGTTCTTTTTGGTTCCAGTTGATAGACAGCCAGCAGCGTTTGGACCATTTGCAGGTGTTTAAGAGAAGCCTGGTTGATTCTGAATTAATTGGAATCAACCAGGCTTGAAGTGCAAAAGGGCACCTTTTATAGTACACTCTTGCCCACCAGTGTCTAATGCAAAGCTGAAAAAACATGGCTTCAGGGATTTATACAAGGCGTGTGCTGCTATTCAAGAGAATGCCCCCATTAGCTAATTCAAAATAACACAGTTTGTCAACTATAAATGACAGGGGAAAAGGATTCTGGGAAAGTGTATTTCGGGACTGGCTACGTTTATTTACAGAGAGAAACTTAGCCAAAGTGACACAGAAATGGGGAAAAGGGAAGCACAGGGGAGGTGAGGGGGAGTTTCTGATTACTACAGCTTTAATAGTAGGTGGCAGTGGCTCAGTGGTAGAGCGGTCGTCCTTCAACCGGAAGGTAGTAGGTTCGATTCCCGCTCTCCCCACAGTTCATACTGTCGTTGTGTCCTTGGGCAAGACATTTAACCCACCTTGCCTCCAGTTGTGTTCCAGCTGTAACACTGGTGAATGGAACCTTAATGTAAGTCGCTTTGAATGAAAGCGTCTGCTAAATGACTAAATGTAAATGTAATAATGTAATATTAGTATGTTCTAAACAATTTAAAGACTCTTATTACATATAAAAAATAAAAAAAATCTACCTTCCATCCAGACAAGAATAACCTATGCATGTGGAAACTTTTGTTCCCTGGCACTCACAGCAGTAAAAAAAAAATAAAATAAAAAAACGCATTATGCCCTGCACCTCTGAACCAGAAGAGATGGTGCAGGTCTGTAGTACATGACTGCAGAGTCAGGTCCAGTGGATATGAGCAGTGATTTGTGAACCGTGCTGACCGTGCTTCCTCTATAAGCAGCTGACCTTTATCCAACAAACTCCATATTTAACACAGGTGCAGTGCAGAATAAATGAACACGATTAGGATGGGTGCTACATTTAGAAAGGTTTATATTTTTGGGTAAGGTATACTGACCAAACTGCCAGATATGGTATAGCTAACCTACAATATGTTCTTTCTTTGTAAAGGGCAATATCTAGAGACAAGATTCCCTGGACCATCTCTTTTCTTTCTTTTTTTCTTTTTTTTTAAATAACAAAGTAGAGGAACATACAGTATATTGCAGTGACTGTCAGAAGATGATGGAGAATTTTCTTTCACAAGCCAACAATGGCAGTGACACTTGACAATTTAATCAAGGATGCTGCCTTCAAAGTTCAAATTGGTATTTCCACTGTTATTTGACAACATCTAGTGGCAACAAGATCCTTCCTTTCAAAAGCATTTGCAAACCTAATCCTAACTCTGCAGGGACATCATTTTGTTGCACAAAACCAGTGGAATTGCTTTTAGAATCTAAACAATCAATTTTAGTTGGCAAATTACCACATCTGAGGCTTGAATAATTATAAAAAATACATATATGATGTGTAACTTAACGTATTAAATACTAAATCTTCTTTTGTAGCAAAAATGGTCAGACCTAATATTGATAAAAGGTTAAACATATTAACATAGAATCTGAGCAAAGCCCTCAACTGGCCCAGACCTAGCCCCAGCCAGAGCGGCTCAGTGTAGGCAGCGGGAGTTGCGCTGCTGAGTACGATACTTATATTAAAATTATAATGAATGCTGAATGGTCTTCCTCGCTTTGTTGCCCCGTTGCATTGTACATTTTCTATTAGAAGAAGAAATTAGAAAATAAAAACTGCTATGTTCTACAGTATACCTTTAGCCTACATGCAAACACTTTGTAGGCTCAATCTGTAGCCAAAGCAGCTCCACACAGACCATCCTTGGCGAACCCTGGGGTCTGAGAGGGATTTAATGACAGACCGAGACGTGTGAGATATAAACCGCTGTTTACTTTTAATGTTGTGTTTGTGCTGCGTCTCCGCAGCACTGGGACAAGTGTGGGGTGGGGGTGGAGCACGGCTCTCGGTAAGTGGCTTTGCAGCGTCAAGTCAAAAGTTTATCCATATTCCACTGAGTTGTCTAATAACAACATGTGTGTGTTTTTGATTAAAGCAACTACAACTGATGGTTTACTTCATGACTTGTGGCGTTTATTTGAGTATGGTAACAGCTGCCTCTGATAAAAGACAAAAACTGATTGCTGTGATAGACTGTATTAATAATAGCCTATTAACAGCCTTTTATTTTCCATTTATTACAATGTACAGTATACAAAATTTCACAGAATCTTTCAAATGCAGTGTGTAAATACAGCCAAACCCTTTTCAGAAGCACATTTATAAACTGTGAGTGTTGGCAGAACATGTGCGTCTGCGTGTCAGCTGACATATGTCACTGCCACGCTGCCTGTCCCAGGCAGTAAACTCTCCATCATGACTATCAGTATGATTAAATACTCCTACCAGAGCACATCTATCATGACACATAATCACTGAGAAGGTCACATGGGTCATGGACCTGAGGGGCTGGCTAATGGACTGGGTGCATTCAATTTGAGGGCAGCCACATGCTGTGCAGTGTATTCGAATAAAAGCCCTCACATCACATTTATTTCAATTGATTAACTCAAAATGAAAGGCTGAAGACAAAGAAGGGTCCATAGACTGAGATATAGATATAGCCCATATAGCACACAGCTCCTGGCAAAGTCCCTTAGTGTACTCAGTGAAGTGTATGTACAGTATGTTGTTTTGATCATAATGTCTCATGGCTTATGGTGTACGAGACCCTTCGGAAACCCTAGCCAGACTCCTCGCTGTATCAGCAAGGAGTCTGGAAAAGCTCAATGCCATCTCGTTTTTCTCAAGGCAGGTCAAAGCTACTCGGGGCCAACCAATCGGAATTGCAACGAGCATCACGTTAGCTAAGCAAAAGAAGTAAACAAACAAACATGCCGTGCAAAAACATCTTCTTTAAAAAGGAACACTCTTACCGATGTCTGTTGTTGAGGTTTTAAACACGTAATTTCATCCATCCTTCCAAACTCTTCTCTATGAACACTCAGTTTTGGGCACTGGCCATGAACACAGCACAGCAAATGTCCCGCCAGCATTTCTTTCATTATTTTTTGTAGTCTTTACCAGGTTGCACTTGTACAAAACTACAATTTGTTGTTTCTGGAATGTAGAAAAATCTTGTTAAAATGGAAAGTGCCTCATCGATTCAGCCGTGGATTACACATTTGAGCCAGAGTCTAACCGCGAGCATGAAGAGTCCTAGGAACAGACTCAGGAAGCCAGGGTGAGAGTGATGGAAATTTATCAATGGGCAACTTGAAAACAGTATTCAACACACACGGTTTACTCCCACAGAAGTGAGTGACACATAAGTCTGTGTACGTAGTGCCTAATATATTTTGTCTTGATATTGTAATATGTAGCCTCGTGGCTACACCAAGAGCCAGAGCGAACTGGCCATGATGAGCTTTGCGGCTTTCCCGCTGTTCTTTTTAGGTCTTTGTGGGAAACCTGCTGGGACAATTACTGCAGCGGTCCTTTTAAACATTGGTACCTCATCAGACCAGAAAGATTAGGACAGCTGAGACTGCGGCTGGGGCCACTCAGACTGGGGCAGGAAGGAATGCTTTCCCTGGAGCTCAGAGGAGAAGTAGATAAACTGTACAGCTGGAGTTTTGTGCATCGGGACTTCTAAAGTCATGTAACCTACCTGCAGTATGTCACCTCAGTTTCTGATGCACGAGACTCCTCCGCACCTATCCATCACTCTCCAGCTCTGTGGCCTGTAAAATGAAGTTACATGTGGACAGCAGTAGTTACTGTCAAGGATTTTGAGAAACTAGGTGCTTTTGACCAAGTGGAGAGACTCTAGCCAATAACGTGGGTGCGGTGTGTGCGCAGTGGCTCAGCTGGTAGAGCGGTCATCCTCAAGAGAGTCATTAGAATCAGCTGAGGCTCCTTGCAAAAGTGAAAAACCATCTTCAACAAAGAGTCTTTGAGGGTGCAATTTATGTGTTCATAATGTTGGACTACTGTAACTCTGTACTCCCTACATAGGGCTGGACAAGAGGTCTCTCAGCTGCCTTCAAGGTGTACAGAATGATGTAGCATGTATATTGACAGGCTAAATGACATGGGGGCATGTCACTTTTGTATCCACTGCATTATACTGGCTCCAAGTTTCTTTTAGAATAATAAAAAAAAAAAACAACAATGGCCACTTTAGTTATTTACTGGGAGCAGTGTATAAGGGGGTCTTTAGACTCCAAACTCAGTGAACGTGTGCTCTTAGCCTGGTCCCAGATCTGAGCATGCCTGCCTCCTTTCAAATCTTCCTAATGTCATTCAGACAGAAACCAAATAAAAAACTTTATGCCAAATTCTTCCCAGGAGCCATTTGTGTAAAATCTGTCTAGACCATGTCCACATCCCATCAACACTCGCATCATCCCTTATTCCTATAATTTCCTCTGCACCCCTCTATCTTCTGATTCACCTTTTCCTTTATTCCATCTATCCTTCATCCCACCCGTGCTCTCACTTCACGTATCTTTTTGTTCATGTGTCACTGGGAGGCAGGTTGGGCGTAATGCAAATCTAAAACTCATTCACTCTTTCACTAGGGGACTTTATAATAAAGAGGGGGAACTTTTTAAATTCTATATACTTTAAACTTCTTCCTCTCTATTTTCCTCTATTCAAAACATCATGATGAATAAACACAATCAGCAGAAACACTGAAGTGTGCTGGTGAGGTCAATGCAATGTCATACATTTATTTTTGTATATAATGAAACTTTACAAAGCTTAGGAGAACAAAAACATGTTACTAAACTGCAACACAAGACAAGACAAGTACACTACACAATACAGGTACAATTGTGCTCATAATGTTAACATCCCGTGGAAGAATTTGTATTATTTTTTGGGCCAATAAATCACAATGACAACAGAAACTACCCAAATGACCCTTATCAAAAGTTTACTGATTTTTCCTGATAACATGAACACAAGTTGACAAAAACAGGTTTGAATGGCTACTAAAGGTAACCATCCTCACTTGTGATCTGCTTGCTTGTAAACAGTGTTTGTGTAAAAGGTCAGTGAGTTTCTTGAGTCCTGACAGACCCTTGCATCTTTCATCCAGTGCTGCACTGATGTTTCTTTTTCTGAGTCATGGGAAAAAAGAAAAACAGCTGTCGGTGACGGCTCAGTGTACTCGGGTTGTCCTCCTTTATCCTCCACTGCATCATGTCCTCTTTCTTCAACTTATTAACAAAATCAGAACGATTTGGCGGTTTGAAAAAAACACTCAGCTGCCTTGACATTTTTATATTTAATTTGATCACATTAATGTTTAAGATTTACAAGAAACTGCTGCTGTGTAAAAGAATACTGCTGTTAAAAAGCCCCTTATTTTTGTTTGCAAACCTGATGTTCTTGTACTTGTGTTCATATAGCTGCACTTTTGAAATAAAACTGCACATTTCTTGTGCATAAAAAAGGCTATTAATCGCAAATCAAAATTTTAATTATTGCCCAGCACAAACCTTTTAAAAAGTGCTGAGTTTGTCTTTCGATAGTGACTTGCACCGTTAACAGAGAACTGTATCACAGTCAAACAGGAAATGGAGAAATGCAGCTGCTGATGTAGGGGGCGCTGTGAGGGATCTGCTCATTGACAGTAGGCTGTAGATCTGCTACAGACCGGACCATTCCAGCTCCTGTTTGGTTTCTAGCAGTATATCCTCCTGTGTAATGCTCACCCAATCAAGCATGTTGTACTGTATGACCACAAACAGTGTAATAGCTACGGCAGTTAATGGTTTTCATCCCCTGTATGCTCACAAAACAAGTATATGTGGTGTAATATTTTATATGTCATGTGTTTTAAACTATGTAGACCCAGTTAGTTATTCATTTAAACATTTAATATAAAAGACAAATTCTAATGTCAGACACACACACAGGAAGGGCCAGATAAAAACGCAGGTGTCTGCGGGAGGAGACAGAGGAGTAGCTCAAGGCCAGGCCGAAATGACATCAGGCCGGAGCCTTGCACAATGATATCAGTAAAGTTATTACTTTACTGATATCAAACCTGTATAAAAGCCTATGTCTACTGTTCAAATGTTAGTAGAGCTGGGTTAGTCTACTCGGGTCGTTTGTTGTGTTGGTTGTGAAACAATAAAGACTCTATGGCATGGAAATCTGGTGTTGCATTCACAACTTATTCCATACAAATAGTGGCAAAGACTGAGGGGTCAGTTTTGACACTACATATGCTAAGCTTCTATAACATGCCAAGAATAATTGAACATGGACATAATTTTGGTCTTTGCTACTACGTCTTACTAAACCAGGTAATCTTAAAAAAGAGCAATATTATAATGCTTAACCCTTAGATGTGCAAAAGCCTAGACCTTACATATTTTCATAGATTTTTATAGATCAGTTTTTTATTACACTTATGTTCTTAACCATTCTCTTTTTAGTGCTATATGGTGCTTATTAAACAGAATGGGAGTCAACCATCAACTTTTCTGGGCAGAAACTTTGGTCTCCCATTGTCTAAACTTGCCGACTATCTATTAGGAGAAAGTTTAACAGATCTATAAGCACAGTCACACAATCACACTGTAACAAAGAAACACGACATTCTTTTTCTATTGCAATGTTGCTGAGAAGAAATGGAACTGCTAAAGGGTGAGCTCATGTGTAAAGACATGTATAGCTTATACTGGGCCCTGACACAGAATGACACCCAAAGGAGTCATCAGCTACAAGGCTTTAATAGAGCGCAGGGAGGTCACCAAGCTGTCTGTCCTAAAACATGTCTGTTAGTGGGACTGAGGTGTTAACTGTATGCATGAGCTCTCAACCTTGAACTCAATGTGTCCTGTGACCTGTTTATGAGACAGCCCAGATGAAACCTTACCTTACCTTCACACATGAAGGAAAGGTAAGGTACATGAAAGAGACTAAGGGAAATGTCTTACTAAAGGCCTGCTAAATGTTTCATTAGGTAGACCAGAACTTAACCACCCAAATCTAGAAAAATATATTTTTCTTAGTTTTAACTTGATTTTTAAATCTATTGATGTACTAATCAGTTTTTTTGTTCAATTTTTAGATGTTACTATCACTTGGTAATGCCACGTCAACCACAACGGCTTTCCTCTGCTGTTTGTCCACCACCACAATCTCTGGTTGGTCACATATATATATATATATATATATATATATATATATATATATATATATATATATATATGATGCTCTAACCACACTATTATAGAAACAGTATGAAATATAGAGCATAAACAGCATGGGAGAAGATGAGTTCTCCTGTAAACACATCCCACTGTCTGTGATTAGATCAACACGTCTTGTGCAGGAATTATCTCAACTAATTGTCTTGACAGCATGTCAAATGTTGAACAATTATATGTGTTAAATGGCACTGTAATGACTGCAGAACATGATGGCCATATGGATGGGCCCCACTGAGATCTCACTGCTGGCACTGGCCCAACTGGCTCATATGCTTTGAGCGAGAGTAAGAAAAAGGCAAGTGAGTGAGGGAAGAGCCAAAACACACAACACAACTTCTTTCTCAATGTGTTACAAAACTGCTTGCAAACTTTGTTTGTGCCAATAAGCCTAAAGAGCTCCTGTACATAATATTTTATGAGTTTCACAGGGTGTTGGAAATGTAACATTATGCTGTGAAAACAGTGGCTGCTGAAAGCCAGTCTAATTCTGTCACTGAAGGTCAGAAGGCTCAATTAATTGCTCAACAAAAAGATTCAACAAAGGCATGTGAACACAGGTTTGAAGGTGAAGATTAACCGGCAAGATAGCTAAGCTTATCAATGACCAAAGTGCAAAACCAGACAGGATGTTTTACGCTTTGGCCTTTGTTATATTCTTTAGAAGGAGGGGAGACTGGGATCCCATGGAACAACCATTTTTCTGCTTCTAAACTAGAAGTTAGTTGAGAAATACCTCCAATAAACTGCAGATGTGGGTGGGTAGGGGGGGAATGAGGCTGCTCCTTGTCAGTAAGTAAATTTTATTTATATAGCACTTTTCACATATATAAATCACAAAGTGCTTTACAAAGTGCAATAAAAGAACAATAAAACTATGAGATAAAATCACAAAATATTCAAAACATAAAAACATAAAAAGCCCAATCAACTGAAAGCTTGTTTAAATAAAATAAAAGCAGTCTTCAGCTGCTTTTTAAAAGAATCAACAGAAAGGTCCACTCGCAGTGACAGGGGCAGAGCGTTCCAGAGTCTGGGGGCGACTGCTTGGAAAGACCGGTCTCCTCAAGTTTTAAAATGGGTTTTGGGGACTGTTAGAAGGTTTTGACCAGAAGACCGAAGAGCGCGGGAGGAGGAGTAAGGGGTCAGCAGGTCAGTGATGTACTGGGGGCCCTGTCCATGCAGAGCTCTAAAAGTCAAGACTAAAATTTTAAAATCAATTCTGAATTTGACTGGAAGCCAATGTAATGAGGATGAAACCGGAGAAATGTGAGCCCTTCTGTTGGTTCCAGTTAAAAGCCTGGCTGCAGCATTTTGCATCATTTGTAGCCGACTCAGAGACAATTTGTTCAAACAAGTAAAAAGAGAATTACAATAATCAAGACGAGAAGAAATAAAAGCATGAATAATCATCTCCAAGTCAGCTTTAGACAATAAAAAAGCAATTTAGAGATTGGCCTGTAGTTGTTTGGTTCAAAAGAATCCAAATTGGGCTTCTTCAGAATGGGGCTGACGACCGCTTGTTTAAAAGAGCTGGGCACAGAACCAGTTAAAAGAGAAAGGTTGATCAGTTTAACAACATATGGACCAACTAAATCAAATACATTTAAAAGCAGTGAAGTTGGCATTACATCTAGAGGGCTTGATGATGGTTTCACCTTTTTTAGTAGACCCTTAATATCCTCTTCAGTGACAGGTGAGAAGGTAGACCAAGAGCTCTGAGGAGATAAACCCCAAGATGTGTTTACAGATGATGGGTTTATAGAGGCTCTTATATCATGTACCTTATTCACAAAGGAATGTAAAAACCTGTTGCAGTCAGACTTTGAGTGGACTGGTACATGAGGAGCTAAAGGAGAGACAATTCTTGATATTGTGTCAAACAGGACTTTAGGATTTTTCTTGTTCCGAACAACAAGATTAGAGAAATAGGCAGATCTGGCCTGTTTTATTATATAACTTAGTGACATGATGAGCTCCTTCAAGTGCAGTCTGTGGACTTCCAAGCTTGTGCATTTCCACAAACGTTCTATTTTAGGACAGTTTCTCCTGCAAGATAAGATTTCCTCATTTATCCAAGGGCAGGGATTTTTAGGGAAGGTGTGTTTACTTTTTAGCGGAGCAACCTTATTTAAAACAGACAAACAGTGGTTATTAAAAGACTGCATAAAAGATTCAGGCTCACTACAGCCATCAAAAACCTTGGGGTCAAATGACTCCGAAAATTTCTCAGCTGTGGATCCATTTATGATGCGTCTTTGTGACATCGGTTTGGAAGGAAGATAGTCCACATTGGAAGACAAGTTAAAAAATATACATCAGTGGTCTGTCACATTAATGTCTGTAACACTCAACTGGTCAATGTTCAGGCCTAAAGGGGCGGCAACTGGTCAATGTTCAGGCCTAAAGGGGCAGCAGTAGCACAGTGGGTAGAGCGGCCGTCCTTCGACCGGCGGGTGAGTGGTTCGCAACCAGCTCGAAACATCCCAAAACATCATAACATCCCGCTCTCCCCCACATACTGTCGTTGTGTCCTTGGGCAAGACACTTAACCTAGATTGCCTCCAGTGAGTGTTCTGTAACACTGGTAAATAGCTTAATCTGTGTAAAGCGCTTTGAGTGCCTACTAAAGTAGGTGGAAAAGCGCTATATAAAAATAAAGATTATTATTATTATTATTATTATTATTATTATTATTATAAAGAGAAAACAAGGTCCAAAGTGTGGCCTTTTGTATGTGTAGGATCAGAGACATGCTGTTTAAAATGAAATGCTTCAGTGAGTGTTAAAAACTCAGATGCCAGATTACACAAAGTATCATCGATATGGAGGTTAAAATCCCCGAGTATCAGAACATTTTCAAGTTTGATAATTGAAGATAAAAATTCAGAGAAATCCTTTAAAAAAAAGCGACCAGGACCAGGAGGTCGATAAATTAAAATGCAATAAAATTAGTCATTGTTGCCAACCTTAGTCATCTGCATCTCAAAGGAGTCGAAAGTCAACCTGCAGCACAAACAGTCCCGGTACACGAGTGCGAGTCCGCCTCCTCGCCTCCTCGTCGCTGCGGTGTCCCAAACACAGAACAGTCCGGAGGGCACAGCTAGTTTAGATGAGTGTACTCCATTTCACGCTGCCAGGTCTCTGTTAAAAACATAAAGTCAGGGTGTTCCTTTGAGAATAATTCGCTGAGGAAGAAGGCCTTGTTTGCAATGGAGCGAGCGTTGAGTAGAGCAATCCGAGTCGGTTTTGCCAGATCCAAGGCCGGTGCGCGCTGACCATCAGGGCAGCGCAGCCGTGACAGGACGTGGTCATTATTGACCACCCGGCATGTAACAGTACACAGGAGCCGCTCACGCGGAGGGAAATTTTGGAGCCGCCGAGTTGGAAAAATCCAGGTCATATTGGAGGGACGGAGACGCTCCAGACGAGTTCCCGCCCGATCCACGGACCGGAACCGACCGCAGGCACCGCTCGTCCCAGACAGATCCGGAGCCGCTCGGACATGGTAGTTGCCCACGGTGTTTCCTCAGCCTGGCCCCGACTCCAGCCCTCGATCCCCGCTTCCTTCTCTTGCTGCGGGGCTTAGCTAGCAACAGGTACTCCGGTGATGACGTGGAGCACTCAAAAACTGGAGCGAAAAACTCTGCGTACCTGGCCCAGGTAACACAAAAGTCTTTCATCTGCTCATTGATTCTGAATAAAGTGCGTTGATCATATTTAAAAGTAGCTGAGACACAGCTACTAGTTTTAAGGGCTGATAAAGCAACAAACAGCACTAAAAAACCCAAAATTACATTAGATAACAGAGAGGGAGCAGAGGCAATGCCGAACACAGGCGCCATCTGTAAAGATGTGTCTAATAGCTTCAATAGTGTCTTTTCTTCACTGCCAAGAGTGCTTCATTAGTGGTTCTACTTTATGTGTGCTCCGCCGACCCACGGGCTTCGCTACTGGTTACCCTCTCTGGCGAATGCCAGCACCTCTAAATAAGATCAAAGCATTCATCGTGCCAATCGTCCCCATGCCCTGGCACAGCCTCAGGGGCCTATATAAGCCCTCACCCCAAAGCTCTCCCTTCTTCTCTCTCAGCTCACCTCAGACAGACTTCCACTTCGCATCTTCGTTTCTGCCGTCTTCTATCCAAGGACAGTCACGCCCGCTGCTTTACCTGTCTCGGATGGCAGGCACAGCACTTTTCCTCCCCCGCGTGTCCTGCTCTCCCCAGAGAAGACACCGAGCTTTGCACCGCTTTTTTGGGTCAGGTCTTGCCGGCACCTTAGAGTCTGAGGGTGTCCCAAGATTACGTCGTAGGTGGGGGCCGCACTACGAGTGCCGCACAGCGAGGCTCTAGACCCTTATGGCTCGGCCTGTCTTCCCTGAAGAAGCAGGATCAGAGATGCAATCTTGGCCTGTCTTTATCCACCTTGTCTCTGTTTGGACATCCAGTCTCTTATAGACCGGCTGGAGTAAGTCACAGGTCAGTTGAATTGACTTGGCCATTGCATAACATTCCACTTCTTTCCCTTAAAAAACTCTTTGGTTGTTTTCGCAGTATGCTTCAGGTCATTGTCCATCTGCACTGTGAAGCGCCGTCCAATGAGTTCTGATGCATTTGGCTGAATATGAGCAGATAATATTGCCAAAAAAACTTGCTAATAGTGTTGCTAGATAATGTGACTGTGACTTTGTCAACAGTCACATTATCAATAAATACAAGAGAACCAGTTCCATTGGCAGCCATACATGCCCACGCCATGACATTACCACCACATGCTTCACTGATGAGGTGCTATGCTTTGGATCATGAGCAGTTCCTTTCCTTCTCCAGACTCTTCTCTTCCCATCACTCTGGTACAAGTTGATCTTGGTCTCATCGGTCCAGAGGATGTTGTTCAAGAACTGTGAAGGCTTTTTTAGATGTTGTTTGGCAAACTCTAATCTGACCTTTCTGACTCATTCAAAGCAAAAAAAAAAAAGGTTTCAAGTCTTTTAAAATAAAATAACAACTGGGTCTGCTCTATGGCTGAAAAGGATTACAGTCACTGCTGGCTCAAATGACCCACAAAGCTGCTTAAAAGAAAGTGTTGCCCAAGGTTCTCAATCTGATCACTTAGAGACTTTTTACTTTTACTGTATTCAAATCCCAAGACCAAACAAACCAACAAACAAAATGTAAAAACATGGTGTTACACATATTTCCATTCTGTGCCATAAATACATTATTTTGTGTAATAAAAGGGAACATTTCGCAGAACAGTTATTAAGTCATTATTCTGCTCTACTGCTCTACATGGTTACAAATTACCACATTAGTATCAGATCATATGACTTATTAATAGTTTAATTAATGAAATCCAGAGAGAATAATTGTAAGAAAGTCACCTTGTGTTTGTCCTCAAATGGGGGAGTTTGCATTGGAAATGGCATTTTGTGGTATTTTCTACTATACATATAATAAATGGGATTTTGCATGAACTCATATTGATAAGCAGGAGCAATGACATGGAGGATGAAAATGACATGCCATGATTATGTTTCTATTTTTAGTAGTAAAGTCTTTGTCTACAAACCGTTTATTATTTTCACAGAACAGACTGCACATGTAGAAAATGGCAATAATACAGAGATTCATTCAAATGAAAGCATGCTTCAGCTGCTATATTGTACACTGTTTTAAACAATTGGGAGAGTGCAAATTAAAATCATGCATTGTCAGGCAGGAAGTTGACTTGATATTTAAAGTAGAGTTTAGAATATGTGGTGGGAATCATTTCACTTTCAGAACAAAAACGAGGGATTAATGCTCCAACATACCCCAACTAACTTGAATGCTGCTGGTTCAACGTCAGTGTCAGAAATAGTTGCTGGCATCTGTCTTAGACAAACTAAACAATCGTAGAACATTCACACATTAAAGTATTTTAGCCACAAAACTCTTAGAATCAGATTGTATTTGTTCTGTTGTTACTTTTCAGCTGCCATGACAGATGGGAAATAGGAAGTTTTAATAGATCTGTAACAGTGCAATAGATCCTCCTGGTCACACATCAGCAGTCGTTCAGCGCCTAACTGCATCTAAGAAAACTGAACGCAGGGCTCTCCATTAAAAGCTTGTTATCCCTGGCTCCTTCTGAACCGTCTCCCCACAGACCAAACTTTGATGACACTGCTTTGAAGCGCCTCACTTTGGTCTTTAATGAAGTAATAGAGCTGAAGAAGTAGCGACGGCGTTTATGTCACTGTTAAAAGGAGATTTCAGACGGCTGCAAAAGTCTAACGAGCCTCTCTCTCTGAAATAAAATAAGTGGGGAATTCACTCTTGGATAAAAATTTATGGGTTGGATTCTCTCTAACTGGCAGGGTTTGATGACTGCAAAAAAAAAGTTTTATGAAAAGCCAGTTGGGTGTAAAACAATTAGCTCAGTTTGTGTCTTTTTGTCAGAGAAATAAAGTGATGAAATGGGACTTGAATCCTTTAAAGTCTTTTCAATCAGTCAATTACAGAAGAAACCAGTCTCCAAGAACGTTTACTATTTTATGTTTCTATGTATATATTATATAATATATTCTAAACTATGCCAGCGCTAACCTGGACTTGACATTACTCTCTGATAAGGACCACGACAAAGAACCATGTGTCCCGATTTTTTTAGAAACAATCACCTGAAAATCCTCCTTAACCGATGCATGGTTGAGCATCTGATTTTTATTTTTTTTATTTTCTTAACAAAGAATAAGTCTGGTCTCAAGATGGATTTCAACAGGAAGGAACCAGTGGACACAGATTGTTTTGTCATTGTGGGTAATTTGTTTTTCTATTATTAGTATTGATAGAATTTGTTTGTTAGGGTTATGGTTTATGCTTTTGTATGAAAGTGGCGGCCAGATTTTGCAAAATTTACATAGGTCAAAAGGGATGGGTCTGGTGGGCAATGATGGTATATGCACTGTAAAACTTTTCACTGTAAATTTACAGTAAAATACTGGCAGCTGGGTTGCCAGCCACATACTGTATTTTTACAGAACTAGTACTGTAAACACAATTTACAGTACTAGTTCTGTAAACCGTTGTACTGTAAATTTACAGTAAAATACTGCCAGGTGGGTTTCCAGCCAAATACTGTATTTTCCTAAATTTACAGTACTGCACTGTAATTACAAAATACAGTATATACCACATAATTTTACAGAATTATACTGTCTACAGCAAAAAATAAACATTTTACAGGGAAAACATTATACTCTGAACTTTGAACAAGAAAATAGAAACCAACAACATTATCTTGGTTTTAAAACATTTATTTTAAAAGCAACGACCAGACATTTGCCTTATATGAACACATTTGGCTGAAATGCCAGCTTTTTTTTTTACATTTAAAATGTTAGTTGAACACTTAACACTTTATAATATAGTAATCTTGTTAACCTTTAACAAATTTACTTTTTTTTTCAGAAATGTAAAGAGTCAAAAAAAGAATAGAACCTCAAAATGGCTGAAAAGGCAATTGTATTTTATAAATGGAATTAACTATGCAGTAATCATAATTACTTATAATGTACCTGCTGACAGGATCTAAACAAAGTTCCATTCAAAGTCTGCAAGTTTTCGCAGAAGTGAGGAAACTGGTGGGCTTACAGTGGCGTTCTTTTTTTGCACAACTTGGCCAGTTTTCTTTGAAGTCACTTTTCCTTTTTTTGCTTTCGATCCACGTTCAGGATTGATGTCAACAAAGCGTCTAAAATGCAGAAAAGAGGAAAAAAAAACAATGAAATATTATAGACTGTGCATATAGAGAGACAGAGAGAGAGATACAGAGAGAGAGAGAGATTTAACGACTATTCACCCAGCTTATATTAACAATATAATCCCCTCATCAGGTACTGAATAAGGGCCTACCAGAGTGTCAGTTAAAATGCAGCCATAAACCCTGTTTATGTAGATCACACATTGCCGAATCCAGTCCAAACATTTGTGACTGCATTAATTTAACTAAATTTCAACCTAGGGTCCTTTGCACCATGACCCTGAGCCAAACACTAAGTTGTCAAAAAAACTTTTTCAGCAACACCGGTTGATTGTGCAAGCCCTTACAAGCTTTTACCAAATCACGGAAGTGACCTCCACGTCTGTGTTAGCGGTAGCATTCGCCGTCAGGCAATTGTTATTTAATAAACTCCTGATGTACTTACAAACCTTCCAATCCCTCGTTTTAGGAGTACAGAACCTATTTGTACTACTGTAGAAATTTGGTACCATTCTGGTCATCATTCTTAATTGGGTAATTTACGAGACAAAACTTTTTGAAAAGGCTTCTGGGGGGGTGTTTGGCTCAATGTCATGGTGAAAATGACCCTAGGTTGATTTTACTCTGAACCATCACCCTCATGTCGTTCCAAACCCGTAAGACCACAGTTTAAGATATTTTAGATTTAGTCCGATAGCTCTCAGTCCCTCCATTGAAACTGTGTGTACGGTTTACTGTCCATGTCCAGAAAGGTAAGAAAAACATCATCAAAGTAGTCCATGTGTCATCAGAGGGTCTGTTAGAATTTGTTGAAGCATTGAAAATACATTTTGGTCCAAAAATAACAACAATTACGACTTTATTCAACATTGTCTTCTCTTCCGTGTCTGTTGTGAGAGAGTTCACGATGCTGCTGATGTGTTTTCTGGTGCGCCCAATAACAAAGATAACACGTCAGCAGCGTCACTGCAGTGTTGTGAACACACTCACAACAGACCCGGAAGAGAAGACAGATTCATATCCACCCCCAACCTGCTTGTCACCCAACATGTCAGCAAAAGACTTTGGATACTGGCTCACTATTTTGCGACTAACAGTAAGACACTGTGATCTGGTGGGGTTTTTGTCATCCATTAATTTAATATCTATGGAGTGACAAAAGTTCTTCAATTTCATCAAAAATATCTTCATTTGTGTACTGAAGATGAAAGATTGTCTTGTCTTGTTTGGAATAACTTGAGAGTGAGTAATTAATGACAAGGTTTCCATTTTTGGGTGAATAAATCCTTTAAATTTTCATATACTATATTTGTGTTTTTTTTTTTGTTTTGTTTTTTTTACATCAACTTTATCTTTACCTTGATTTTTCCATGAACTAAGAAGTTTTCTGCATTGGATAGGTCTTATAAACTCCAAAATATCATCTTCTTTTACATAAACCAAATCATCCAAGCCTTCGACACCTTGGTCCATGAGTTTCTCCACAAGCTGGTTGGTTACATCTGGAGATAGGCTTGGCAACACCAACAATACAGCATCTTTCAGGACTTCTTTCATTCCAGACATTATTCTAAAATTGGGAAGGAATGATGGAGAACAATTACTGACAAGCCACACAATGAATATTCAGGCAGAGGATAGTAATCCAGTAGACTGTCTTGATTTATGCATAGGTAGCCTTGATCTTGTGGTTTCAAGCAATGAACTCCCTGGTCTATAAGACAAAAAGACTGAATTTTCTTTGGGTGTGTAAAATGTCGAAGTTAACGTAACGTTACTTGGTAAAGAAGGAGTGTTTTTTTCGCGGTAGAAAACCACGTTCGCAAAATCAAACTATTCGTGTAGCTAACTTAAACAATGTAGAAAACCGAACGCAATGAATAAATAAAAATAGATTGGCTTACCGTATCAGTCAGTTGAACAGTCTTATCAAGCTCTAAAATCCACTTTTGCTCACAGATGCATGACCGATTTTTCCTCCCGTCTTCATGAAGTTCATGTGCTGTTAACCGTTTCTGCTGCGTCACAGGCAATATTTGAAAGACGCACACAAAAGCTCAGACGAAACGAAGCTCACACGAACCAAAAAACTTAATTACAAATTCACAAAAAATCACACAGTTGGCACATCAGTTGGCGTCACGTCTCATCTGAATTTGAGCGCGAATAAAATCAATCCCACAATGCAATGCATTTACAGTCTGATACTGTATTACGAATTTATCGGTTGGAAAACAGAAATGTGCTGTATATTTACAGCTGCTCTGTAAATTATACAGCCTTATACTGTATTACGGAAATACAGTACAATTCTGTAAGAAATTCACTGTAAATTTACAGTAAAGGGTTACAGTGTGTTTTTTTTCCATGCGTCAGAGAGGCTACAGGCTTGCTGCAATATGGTAGATAAATCTGCACACAAACACATTTTATGGCTTGGACATTAGATTTTTCGACCTGTGTAAGAAAAAGTTGTAGACGGTGCATTTGATTTGTTTGATTTGATGTGGACAAACAGTCAACACAACCATACAACTGTTTGATTATGTCGCTTCAGAGTCTGTGATGCTGAAGAAAGAATGAGAGAGTGATTGTGTATGTGCACAGGAAAATGAAAGCTTGATGTAAAATGATTTGAAAGTCAGTATTGGTACTCTATCAACCATGGATTTTAAGATACAACTTCATACAAGTTAATTTGTTTCTCAGCAGTTTGAGTTTGTTAAGTTTGATTTAATTACCTGCAATTATGGCTTTCCACATTTCTCCAAACTTTACACACAAACAATGTAAATTAGGAAGAGAGACACATTGCAGGCTAAAGGAACACAAATTTTGAAATGTTAAGTGAAGATTGTTTGCTTCTTCCCCTTTTTACAAAGTACTCACAGATGAATTAAAACATTCTATATTTAATTAATCTGGTTTCCACTAACAAACAGTTTCTGTACTTTTGAGAAATAGCTAATGAATACAAAAGCTGTTTATGTATGAACACTTTGTAATGGCCAAATGTTTCTCTGGAGTTCACCCAGGCTCTGAACAAATCTCCATTAGCACAGCTGTAGTTTCAGCCCGGTAACAGCTAATTAAAGCAACATGTTAATTAGGTAGAGGATATTAAGCGGCCTCCCTGGGTGTCCAGCCCAAGCCGCCCTCATTCCGAGCTGCGAAGAATCCGGAGGAACTGCTCATTTTACATTCAGACCCATGTTGGAGTTCCACCAAGGGGAACAAGGCAACATTAGCAACAGGCCAAGAGTGTTCTGACAGGATTAAAGTTTAATCTGATTGTGTTCTGCAGCTGTGTCCACACTTAAGTTCTTCACCAGGAGCCATTTTAATAAAAACCCCAAAGACAAGAGTTAAATAAACATTGGTTAAATGTGAGATAATGTGTTTGTTCTGCTTTTACTTTGAAATATTTGAGTAATTGCTGTTTTGGGACTTTATTACTCCCAAACCCGTGGTTTGCATTATAGAGACTGTGGAAAAAACTTTACACAAACTACTACTTCAGAGCGGACTTACTAACAGTGACAAGAGGTGTGTTCAATGAGCAGAGATACAGTGGAACTGCACAGCTTTAATTTACTGAGTCAAAGTAAGTCAAACATTATTCTTCATGGGCGGGATTTCTCTTTTAAGTATTGGAAGATTTCTCAGATGTGTTAGCTTTTATTATGTGTTTTTTATCATGTTACCATCTAACTTTGAGAATAATGGTGAAGAACATAGATCGAGCAGATAGTAAGAGCTGTTTCATGGTCAGATCAGAAGCGCCAAATATATCGTACTTGACCCTTTTGAGGTTAAAGAGTTACAGCAGGGCTTTGCTTAATATATATAAATAATATAAAACACTGTCACTTACAATAAATGTTTGATTTTATTTTTCAAACTTTTAGCCTCAAAATGCAGCTTTTAAAGTCAAATTTGATCTTTTCCCCTCAAACCTTGATAACAATATGATATAGTAATAATAATGCCTTGCAAGATGTTTTATTCAGTCATGGAGCCATAAAGGATTGGAGTAGGTCCAGCTGTTGGTCAGAGATAAGAGCCACAGCGTGACACATTTAAAGGGCTTTGGCCTCCGGGAGAAAAGACAGGGCAGGGCTCCTCCAGGGCCCTGCCTGTCACTCACACCAGAGCCCAACTGAGAGAGAGAATTGTTATTATAATATTTGTATTAAGAAGTTCATGACATAGAATAAAATTGGTTTGGGCAGTTTGAGGGCTGGGCTTAGCAATAGATTATTAATATGTATGAAACATCTGCCATTTATCCTCTTTGTGCAGAGATGTTGCAGTGGAGTATGCAAACCAGGCAACTCTACAGGGCTCCCTACTAAAGGGCTCAAAAGATGACTCTTTACATGGGGCGGCCGTAGCTCAGTGGGTAGAGTGGTCGTCTTTCAACCGGAAGGTAGGCGGTTCGATTCCCACTCTCCCCACAGTTCATACTGTCGTTGTGTCCTTGGGCAAGACACTTAACCCACCTTGCCTCCAGTGACTGTAACACTGGTAATTACGTTAGAACATTGTAAGTCGCTTTGGATAAAAGCGTCAGCTAAATGAATAAATGTAAATGTACTTTAGTAAGTGTTTACTTGCAAAGTGAGTACCCCCATGTTTTACCTCTGTGAAGTTGGCACCCCATCAAACGCAGATTAAATCCAAAACTATCTAGATCGATTCTGCTTAGTTTGTGCCGTAAAAAAATTGTTTCTGCTGTTATGGTTTTTAAGATATTAATGATATCCAGTGACTGAGGCAGAGGTCTACAGAGCCCTCAAGCAGCTGGAAACAAACACATCTGCAGGTCCAGACAATCTTGATCCTTTTTTTCTTAAAATGGCAAAAGATTTTATAACTGAACCCCTGACATATCTTTTTAACTTTAGCCTTTCAAACAATGTTATCCCTATGGTCTGGAAGTCTGCTTTTGTTCTTCCCTTGCTGAAAGGAGGGGACACAGCCGATCTTAATAACTACAGGCCAATCTCAAAGTTAAGTTAACTGCTGCAGTTAAAGTAGTTAATGATATTATTGAGGCTCTTGATCGTAAAATGTTCTGTACAGTGTTGTTTATTGACTTTTCAAAGTCCTTTGACACTGTTGATCATGTGACCTTGTTAAATCGGCTTCATAAAATTGGTCTGTCTGACACTGCTGTTGGCTGGTTTTCTAACTATCTATCTGGTAGAACTTAGTGTGTAGACCTTGTTGGCATGTCTTCCTCCTTTTTTTCAGTAACTAAAGGAGTACCCCAGGGTTCTGTTCTGGGGCCATTGCTGTTTTCTAAGTATGTGAATAATCTTTGTCAAAATGTGTCAAATATAGCGTTTCAGCGTCAGTTCAGGCAGGCCGCTGACACCCAGATCAGCTGATCTGATTGCTATAGCACTCAATTGGTCCGTTCAAACAGGGCGCCCTATTTAAGTGCATTTTCAGTCTGCTGCTTGGCTGCTTCCACTGCATTGCTTGCAAGGCTGTTGCTGCTACTGTTCCTGCTTCTGTTGCTGTTACTGCTGCTGTTACTGCTGCTGCTACTGCTGCTGCTACTGTTGCTGCTACTGTTGCTGTTACTGTTGCTACTACTACTACTACTACTACTACTGTTCCTGCTACTACTGTTGCTGTTACTGTTGCTGCTACTGTTGCTGCTACTACACTGCTGCTACTGTTGCTGCTACTGTTGCTGCTACTGCTGCTACTACTGTTGCTGCTACTGTTGCTGCTACTGTTGCTACTACTGCTACTACTACTGTTCCTGCTACTACTGCTACTACTGCTACTACTACTGTTGCTGCTGGCTGCTGCTGCTGCTGCCACTGCTGCTGCTGTTACTGCTACTGCCACTACTACTGCTACTGCTACTACTGTTACGCTGCTGCTGTTGCACTACTGTTGCTGCTGCTGCTACTGCTGTTGCTGCTACTACACTGTTGCTACTACTGCTACTACTACTGTTGCTGCTACTGTTGCTGCTACTGTTGCTACTACTGTTGCTACTACTGTTCCTGCTACTACTGTTGCTACTACTGTTGCTACTACTGTTGCTGCTACTGTTGCTGCTACTGCTACTGCTGCTGCTACTACTGCTGCTGCTGAACAGGTAAGAGTTGGATTTGAACAGGTAAGAGTTGGATTTGAACAGGTAAGAGTTGGATTTGAACAGGTAAGAGTTGGATTTGATCAGGTTTTAGTTGGATCTCTAAACCAGCTTCTTAACATCTCATGCCTCTACTTTATGTTCACCTTATCTCTACTTTATACACTACCTCACATTGACACACTGACAGTGTCACCCTGTTTTGCACATTTGCTTCTTGCACCTTCCTGTGTATCTTAATATTCAAGACCACAGCAAAATGCATATATGCACACTACATCACTGTACATTTTAATATTTAAGTCTACAGTTTACATTCATGTACATTATATTGCGATCTAGATTTAATCACACAATACACATTTTTTATATTCTATTCTTATATTTTTTTTATTGTTTACTTTTTATTTCATTCTTACATAGCTATATTCATGCATATTTTTCATCTGTGTGTTTTCCTTAATAATTGCACTGTCCATGGAGCGGACCTGACTTCACTGCCGGTTATATATGCTGTATATAATTTTGTATGTGACGAAGTTGCTGCTACTGTTGCTGCTGTTGCTGCTACTGCTGCTGTTGCTGCTACTACTATTGCTGCTGTTGCTGCTACTACTATTGCTGCTGTTGGTGCTGCAACTGCTGTTGGTGCTGCAACTGCTGTTGGTGCTGCTGGTGCTGCTACTGCTGGTGCTGCTACTACTACTGCTGGTGATGCTGCTGGTGCTGCTACTGCTGCTGCTGGTGCGGCTACTGCTGCTGCTACTACAGCTTCGGCTGCTGCTGGTGCTGCTAATACTACTGCTACTGCTGCGACTACTGCTACTGCTGGTGCTAATGCTGCTACTACTGCTGCTGCTGCTATAGAAAGCGGCTGCTGCGATTTCTCATCAGTTGAGAAGCCAAATCGTTGCAGGTGATGATGTTAATCTTGTAAAAATATTGCTGTGCTCCGAAATGAGTGAGAAACGTGTCGTTGACTGCGGCGATGTATCCGTTATGCTTAAAGACAGCGATCCCCGGCTGTCCAAAAATGTTAACACTAGCTGAGTTTAACGCGGCATTTGGTGTTTTCAGAGATGTTATATGCGAAATCTTTCCGTCTCGTAGAGCCGAGCTGGACACCTATTTAGCAATTATTTCTGACTTGGCTATGACTTGGGAGGAACTCTCTTTATGACTATCATAAGTCATTCTCTGCAAAAGCTGCTATGTTTATTCAACGTTCAATCAGAGATTGGACTGGTCAGTTGTTGACTTGACCCTCATAAGAAGACTTTTCACTGGTCATCAAGCTCTGTATGCTTGATCTGTGGCTCTCATTCTCACACTCTCAATCTATGCCCAAAAGTTAAAGATCTTAAGGACATGGTTGCCTTAGATCCAGGCTGCAGATCAGATCTCAAGTTCTGGTCTTTGCTCATTGAAAAATTGGAATGGCATTTCCTTTTTCACTATGATGATATGGAGTTTTCTGCAGCTTAATTTGTATACAGATGCTGCGCCTTCTGTCGGTTTTGGGGGGGTTTTAATGGTCAGTGGTTTGCTAGTAAATGGCCAAAGGAGCTGCTATCTGTGTCTGATAATAACATGTCCACCGCTCTGTTGGAAATATATCCCATAGTGATAGCTGGTATTCTGTGGAGCAAACATGGGTCACATGACTTAACCCTATCAGACGTTTTAATTTTTCTCACCACTTCACCATATTCCTAAAGCACTTAAAAACTGACAGGACAGGGAAGGTTATGTTGTATACATTTCTGAAACTAACTCTGCTTTTTGTCTCTGTCGTCTATGTTGGCTTATCTGAGGAGCCGTCCACAAGCTCGTCGGGAGGACCCATTATTTATAACGGAGGAGGGAAATCCTATGTCCAGAGCCTGGTTTGCATTCCGTCTCCGCTTGCTTTGTCAATACTGGGCTCCCGAGTATTATTCGGCTCATTCACGCATAGGGGCTGCTACAACTGCAGCTTCTTCTACTCCTGTTTCTACCCTTAAAGCTATGGAAAGATGGTCTTCGGCAGCTTATGAACTCAGGCCAGATACACGAGCCATCCTTGATGCTCAAAAAGCCATAAGTGATGCTTATGATATATAGTGAAATAAATATTACTTAACTAATGGGCTTATTTAATTACGGCTTCGTTAGCTCATCTTCCTTCATATGATTGATTCACGTTAATCTGTTGGCTTTATCTTTACTAAATAAGATTTGGCTTTTTTAAAACGCTCATTTTGATCTCTGCTGGCTCTTCGATTTGGCTGGTATGGTCTGTTTGGGGGGGAATTTTATTTGCTGCTCTCCCAGTTTTAAATGGGAGATTGTCCCCAGAAGCTGCTGCTGTTACCTGACAAGCTTTCATGGAGCTCATGAAAGTATGGGTAACTTAGAACAGAGCCATACCGCCAAATGTAAACTTTAATTCACGTTAATCTGTTGGCTTTATCTTTACTAAATAAGATTTGGCTTCTTTAAAACGCTCATTTTGATCTCTGCTGGCTCTTCGATTTGGCTGGTATGGTCTGTTTGGGGGGGAATTTTATTTGCTGCTCTCCCAGTTTTAAATGGGAGATCGTCCCCAGAAGCTGCTGCTGTTACCTGACAAGCTTTCATGGAGCTCATGAAAGTATGGGTAACTTAGAACAGAGCCATACCGCCAAATGTAACTTTAACAATCATGCAAATAAAAGTTATAAAAATCGGCTAAAGAATTGTCTATGGTATTTTTGACTCAAGTGGTCCTGACTGAAATATAGCGTTTCAGCGTCAGTTCAGGCAGGCCACGTAGTCAAGCTCTGCTGTCAGCTGACACCCAGATCAGCTGATCTAATTGCTATAGCACTCAATTGGTCCGTTCAAACAGGGCGCCCTATTTAAGTGCATTTTCAGTCTGCTGCTTGGCTGCTTCCACTGCATTGCTTGCAACCCACCTCCTCCCGACGCCTCCTTAACTTTGTTTAACTTAATCAATGTCATACTGTTTTCATTGATGCATGCTCTGTTCTCAACGGGGGAATTTTATTTGCTGCTCTCCCAGTTTTAAATGGGAGATTGTCCCCAGAAGCTGCTGCTGTTACCTGACAAGCTTTCATGGAGCTCATGAAAGTATGGGTAACTTAGAACAGAGCCATACCGCCAAATGTAACTTTAACAATCATGCAAATAAAAGTTATAAAAATCGGCTAAAGAATTGTCTATGGTATTTTTGACTCAAGTGGTCCTGACTGAAATGCTTTTTCTCACTTTTATGCTGATGACAGTTATCTATTGTTCCGCTCCTTCAATTGAACAAGCCTTTGATTTGACTGGTTGTGGAAATCATGTTCATCATTGCATACTGTATGCTACAGCTGAGTTTCCATCCCTGTATGTTCGCAGGTGGTCTCATTTGCTGACTTTCATTTATAAATGTATTCTTGGGCTCCTCCCATCTTACCTCTGCAAATACATGCGTAGAAACCAACAACAGTATGCGCTGCGTTCTCAGAAGAACATACTGATGGTGGTTCCCAGAGTCAGAACGGAGTTGGGTAAGGCAGCATTTCAGTACACTGCCCCCTGTTCATGGAATGAAGTGTGAATGGACATGAATCTATCTGAACTTGTGACTTTAGGAAAATTTAAATCTATTCTAAAGAAGCGTGAACTAAATGAGCTTGGTAAATGTAACTTTTTTTTTAAACTTGCACAGATTGGCTTCGATTTTGTAACCTTTGATTGTAAATATTGTTATTTGTGTTTTTGTTAATGGTTTGTATTTGTCTGAAACTGTATGTAATGCAGTCGTCTTGGCCAGGTCACTCTTGGAAAATAAATTTTTAATCTCAATGAGGTTTTTCACCTGGTTAAATAAAGGATATAATAATAAAATAATTAATTACGTCAGAGCGTTAAAACATAACAGCTCAAACAAAGCACAAACTAACCATACCACTTTTGTTCATTTCTAAACATTCAGGGGGCCGGGTGAACTGAGATACCTATGAAAATAATCATTAATATCTATCCATCCATCCATCTTCTACCGCTTATCCGGGGCCGGGTCGCGGGGGCAGCAGTCTAAGCAGAGACGCCCAGACTTCCCCCTCCCCAGACAGTTCCTCCAGCTCTTCCGGGAGGATACCGAGGCTTTCCCAGGCCAGTCGAGTGTCCCTCCAGCGTGTCCTATGTCTTCCCCGGGGTCTCCTCCCGGTGGGACATGCCCGGAACACCTCCCTAGGGAGGCATCCAGGAGGCATCCGAAACAGATGCCTGAGCCACCTCAGCAGGCTCCTTTTGATTAATATCTTAAAAACCATAACAGCACAAGCCAGCACCAACAAAGCCCAAACAATTGGTATAGTTTTACTGCAGACATGCAGAGATCCATTTATTACTGTACAATTAAATAAAATAATATGAGTAATCTAAAACATATAATCACTAATGTAGATGGATCCTGGATTAGATTAGATTCAACTTTATTGTCATTGCACAAGTACAGGTACAAGGCAACGAAATGCAGTTTAGGTCTAACCAGAAGTGCAAGTGCAGGATATATACAATGGTTGCATACGTGCAGGATATGGAGCTGTACAGGATTTACAGGTAATATGTACAATGAATATAAATATACAGATGGTTAGGTCTAACCAGAAGTGCAAGTGCAGGATATATACAATGGTTGCATACGTGCAGGATATGGAGCTGTACAGGATTTACAGGTAATATGTACAATGAATATAAATATACAGATGGTTATTACTATAACAGGTGAGTGTGTGCCATAAATATAATTACATGTGTCTCTTTCTATAAACAGCATTTACAGATGTCTCCAACTATAAACAGAATTTTACAGGTAGATGTACACAATTGTATGTTAGCTTAAGGTAAGCAGTAGATTTAAGGTAGTGCAATGAGCATGGACAGTGCAAATAAGTATGATGCAAAATGTAAACAGTTGGTACTGTATGAACAGTTGGTAGCTAAGGTGCAGTAGTGCAAGGGTAGTGGGATGGTGGGGGATGAGAGTAGAGTCTGTGAGGGAGATGGGATGGTGGGGTAGAAGAGTCTATGAGGGTAGTGGGATGGTGGGGGTGAGAGGAGAGTCTGTGAGGGTAGTGGGATGGTGGGGGTAGAAGAGTCTATGAGGGTAGTGGGATGGTGGGGATGAGAGGAGAGTCTGTGAGGGGAGTGGGATGGTGGGGGTAGAAGAGTCTATGAGGGTAGTGGGATGGTGGGGGGTGAGAGGAGAGTCTGTGAGGGGAGTGGGATGGTGGGGGATGAGAGGAGAGTCTGTGAGGGGAGTGGGATGGTGGGGGGGCAGAAGAGTCTATGAGGGTAGTGGGATGGTGGGGATGAGAGGAGAGTCTGTGAGGAGGGAGTGGGATGGTGGGGGTAGAAGAGTCTATGAGGGTAGTGGGATGGTGGGGGGATGAGAGGAGAGTCTGTGAGGGTAGTGGGATGGTGGGGGGTAGAAGAGTCTATGAGGGTAGTGGGATGGTGGGGGTGAGAGGAGAGTCTGTGAGGGGAGTGGGATGGTGGGGGTAGAAGAGTCTATGAGGGTAGTGGGATGGTGGGGGTGAGAGGAGAGTCTGTGAGGAGTGGGATGGTGGGGGTAGAAGAGTCTATGAGGGTAGGGGATGGTGGGGATGAGAGGAGAGTCTGTGAGGGGAGTGGGATGGTGGGGGCAGAAGAGTCTATGAGGGTAGTGGGATGGTGGGTGATGAGAGGAGAGTCTGTGAGGGGAGTGGGATGGTGAGGGGGTAGAAGAGTCTATGAGGGTAGTGGGATGGTGGGGATGAGAGGAGAGTCTGTGAGGGGAGTGGCATGGCGGGGGTAGAAGAGTCTATGAGGGTAGTGGGATGGTGGGGTGGGAGGAGAGTCTGTGAGGGGAGTGGGATGGTGGGGGTAGAAGAGTCTATGAGGGTAGTGGGATGGTGGGGGTGAGAGGAGAGTCTGTGAGGGGAGTGGGATGGTGGGGGTAGAAGAGTCTATGAGGGTAGTGGGATGGTGGGGGTGAGAGGAGAGTCTGTGAGGGGAGTGGGATGGTGGGGGCAGAAGAGTCTATGAGGGTAGTGGGATGGTGGGGATGAGAGGAGAGTCTGTGAGGGGAGTGGGATGGTGAGGGGGTAGAAGAGTCTATGAGGGTAGTGGGATGGTGGGGATGAGAGGAGAGTCTGTGAGGGAGTGGCATGGCGGGGGTAGAAGAGTCTATGAGGGTAGTGGGATGGTGGGGGTGGGAGGAGAGTCTGTGAGGGAGTGGGATGGTGGGGGTAGAAGAGTCTATGAGGGTAGTGGATGGTGGGGGGTGAGAGGAGAGTCTGTGAGGGAGTGGGATGGTGGGGGTAGAAGAATCTATGAGGGTAGTGGGGTGGTGGGGGTAGAAGAGTCTATGAGGGTAGTGGGATGGTGGGGATGAGAGGAGAGTCTGTGAGGGAGTGGGATGGTGGGGGTAGAAGAGTCTATGAGGGTAGTGGGATGGTGGGGGTGGGAGGAGAGTCTGTGAGGGGAGTGGGATGGTGGGGTCTGTTGTTTACTGATGGCTGCATAAAGTTCTTTCATAGCAAGCTTGGCATCAGCATCCGGGGGAATATAAGCTGCAGTTATAATGGTGGAAGTGAACTCCCGCGGCAGATTGAACGGTCTACATTTAACCATGAGAAACTCTAGGTTAGCTGAACAATGGCTTCCAACAACAGCAGAGTTTGTGCACCAAGCTTTGTTAATGTAAATACACAATCCGCCTCCCCTTGTCTTACTGGACCATCTATTGTTCTGTCCGCGCGGAGCATGTGATGTCCCGTGGTGTCCCGTGAAGTCTCGTGAAGATAAGGACGTTACAGTTCAGAAGTCTTTTGCTGTGTGTCATGTTGAGTCGAATCTCATCCATTTTGTTCACTAGCGATCGGACATTGGCGAGGAAGATACTGGGTAAAGAGAGCCGGTGTGGTGTTAGCTTTAGCCGAGCTCTAAGTCCTCCACGTTTGCCTGCGTCTTTGTTTACGATCTCGGCGCGCCTGCGAGCACTTCCGCCGGCTGGGAAGAATGCGCCGCCTCGGGCGTCCTAGCGATTTCAGGAGGGAGTTGAAGGTTGTCCATAAAACCGTTGGAAATTTGCAAACCAATATCCAAAAGCTCACTCCGGGTGTACGATGTAAAGGCACAACTGTTCTGCACAAACAGACCCGAGATAAGCAAGAGTAATACTGCAAAATTGCAGAAACTGGAGAGACCCTGAGCCTCGCGATGTACTCGCGCCGCCATCTTGGATCATCAAAAATCCAAGATGGCGGATGAAAGGCTCATACAGTGTCTATAAACTTGCTTAATCACCTTGAAGTTTTAAATATTCTCATTTTCTCTGGTTTACTGTCTTTACTGGGATCAACTAATTAATTTCAGAGACAAATTACCACAAAGAAAGGCCTACAGTGATAAACTATTGCAACTGAAATTTTAAATAATTATAATTCACTCTGGTTTACTGTCTTTACTGGGATCAACTAATTCATTTCAGAGACAAATTACCACAAAGAAAGGCCAGCGTGATCAAAGTGCAGCTGAAACTTTAACAATAGTCTGCAATGGCCAAGAATCTGAGCAGGTCACATGTGGGGTGTAGTGGGTCATGCATTGCTACACTTTAGATATTCACCATAAAATCGTCATCATCAGCAATCACTAGCCATTGGCAATTTTAGAGTACTCTTCCTGTTTCCTGTCTCTACTAAATGTGATGTCAAACTGGCTCACTGTTTGTGAGAAGGCTTCCTTGTACAGCTAGGCACACAGGAAACAAAACTATTGCTCTGCCCAACACCAGACTCTATTTTGGGAATTATAATTCATCCTGTGGCCTTTTCCTGACATTGAGTCTTTCAGCTGGTGGATAGTGCTCAGCTGATAAACTGCCACGAAAGTTCTCATGTAGAGCTGATACACTATCAGTCTCACTCCAGAATTACCAAACTATGAGCTGCACCAGCTTTGTGATACACTTTTACATTTCTGCTTTAATGTAGACATACACTACACACATAAGTTTTTCTAGCACTGCATCAGTTGTTTTTCCCCTTTATCACACATACTATGAGCAGTTTAGATTCAGTTTACCTGGACATGCATGTCTTTAGACAGAGGGAGGAAGTCAGAGAGAACAAAGACTAACATTGGAGGACATGCAGACTTAAAAAAGCCCCAGATTTAAAGGGGACACAGACAGGGGTGGTAAATGTTAAACAAACCTACTAGAATCTTTGTGGAAATGGGCTTGTTTTGTACAGATTGATACATGTACAGTCTCAATTCCTGGTTGTGTTATGTGTTATGTCCAGACCATTGTAAATTGATAAGAATAAGATTAAATGATCTAAACCAATTCTTAACCTATCAAAAGAATGATAGGGTAAGAGCCAAAGAGACATTTTTTTGAACGGCTCCCTTAAAAAAGCAAAAAATTCCATCTATTTAAGATTAGTCTTGGACCCTTGCTAAGACAAAAAGACAAACTTCTGTTGTAACAAGATGTTTCACTGTTTCTGGAGGCTAAATAACTGAAGCAAATTCCAGTAAATGAAAATGTCTCTTGATCAAGCACTGAGCCTTGTGTCACCAATGGCAACTGAGACGGACACGGTGGGAGAAAAGTGTTGCATCACTTAATAAATTGTTTGAATGAGTATCAGTAAAGTCTAATGTGAACAATTGAGCACATTCATTATTAATGGTACAGTCAACTGATATAAGTTCTTAGAACCGGTTCTTTGAGACTGTGTTGTAGCCAGGGGGTTTTAGCGGCCTCAAAACACTGCTGATGTTTACACTGTCTGTGATAAAATAAATATTTGATATGTAGTACAGTCAGAATCATCAGAGAATCATCAGAGAGTTATCAGAGAGCACAAAGCATCAACAAAGTGGCCTTGGTTTCACAGAGTAAGAAGCACAATATTGGGTTTAATGAAGCGTCAGTATTGGGATTTAGAAATTGGTCTTTGGTATTTAATAACGTACAAAGATACACAAGACAATGATTTACTTAATCTGTATCACTCATTATCTTTCAGATGCAGTTATAGCTTGATACTGAAAGTCTTATTTTGCATCTAAACATTTTAAAATATATCCGTAATGCTGTAGCTTTTAAACTGCTTCTTACAGAGTATTTACTGCGTTATTACAGGTGTTATTACAAGGTACTTACAAAATAATAAGCCATGTAATTACCTGATAATTACAAGGAACAGGATGTACTTAGTTTATACAGTATGTATGTACTGGATATACTATACTGTAATTTCTGGATACAGTATGTAAGTACTGGTGTTATAATATTTTTAGTATTATAATTGTTTTTATTGTTTATAGTTACTGGGTGCTCATTGTTCTCCACAGGTCATGTCAAATCATGTCCTCCATGCTAGTCCAAGCATGGAGTAGACATAACTGGAGACATGGCTTGCCGGGGACTTCTGCACCTGGAGCTGGGGCCTCTAACAGCCCCCACTGCATTGATATAAAATCTCATGTTTTGTTTACTTCCTTAAGCAAACCTCACTCTGTAGCCTTGATACATGCGTGTCTGCTTTGCTTCTCCTTGCAAGAATTAAACCTGGCCATTTGCTTTTTATATTATACTCTGTCTCCGTGTCTCTCTGGATAACATAAGGATAAAGAACTCTTATAACAACTGGGTGGCATGGGTTGTGTTAAAGGAATACTAGATGGGAAAATGGTTACCACTTATGGTTATTAATTTGACTTCAAGATTGTTTAGGCTATGTGTCATTTAAAAAAGTGAGTAAGTTAAAATTAGTATTTCATGTAAAACATGTCTTCCAAAGTCACAGGAGTTCATCTGTTACTCATAGAGTAAATGAAAACTTAATGTCCTGCAAAAGACATTCATGCATACTTGAATAATTTGATTTAGGTCATGACATAGGTACAACAAACACACTGGTCAAATTAAACTTGTGCAGAGCACACAGTATTAACAGTACAACATAAACATTTGATACATGTGACAGCAGCTACTACCAGTAACAAAAGTCTACTAAGTAATAATACAGGATCAGGAGGTACAGGGCAGTTTTAATTAGTAACTACAGTTAACTACAGTGTAACTAACATGGAATGCAGCCTGTAATCAAAAGCAAGATTAGGGGGCTACTTATTCAAGACATTCACAGAAAGTGAGAGTGAAAGGTTGTCTGTCACTGTCTATAAGTTTACATACCTTGGCAAAATTTGTGATTTGTTTTGGGAGAATTTTTCAGAGAATATAAATGATAACACAAAATTTTTTCTTTCACTCATAGTTAGTGGTTGGGTGAAAACATACAGTATATTGTCAAACAACTGTGTTTACTCTTTTAAATCACAATGACAACAGAAACTACACAAATCTGCACAAAATGATCTAAAGTTTACATACCCTGGTAGTTTTGGCCTCATAACATGCAACACACAGATTTAAAAGGTTACTAAAGGTAACCATCCTCACCTTTGAGTGAGTTTCTGGGCCCCTGATGTTTCTGTATTCTGAGTCATGGGGAAAGCAAAAAAAAAATGTCAAAGGTAATTGAACTGTATAAAAAACAATATTCAAGGAATTGAGAATGCCAATCATCAGTGTTCAAACTCTAATAAAGAAGTGGAAAATACAATTCAAGATCAACCCTTTACAGTTTGTTCTAAAATCAGTGAAAAGTACCGCTCTGTGAGTCGAGATGTTAGCTTTAGGTTAGGGTTTTACAGTTTGGAGCATGTTGTAGTTAAATCAACTGATTTCTGCAGAATATTGAAGGAAGAGGAAACATAATGCAGTGTTTAATCATCAATGAAATATTAGTAAATGCTTGGCCAGATCAAACAGCTCCATGAGCCGCATGTGACCCCCGGGCCTTAGTTTCCCCACCCCTGGTTTAACCCCTAAAAAAGGTCTGTTCTATTTTATGCGGCTTTTAATACACTATTACTCACAAGTGCATTTCTGTTCCAGTATAATTTAATTAAACATATCAATTTTTTTTTATTGAGTTCTGGGATCACTGCTGATTTAAGTGTTTGCTGTTCATAGTAAAAGATTTAGTGCTCCCTTAACAGGCCAATATTAAACATAGAATTGACTTTACAATGAGCTGCCTCCTGTCCCTCCTCCCCTGCCTGATCTCTCCATGACCTTTCAAACCAGACCACAGCGCTCAGACAGAAGTGAGGGAGAGGCAGACCTGAGATCAGTTTAGACACAAAGCTCCGGGAGCAGTATTTGAGGGACAGAGAAAGGAGAATAGGGAAATGGCATCACTGAAGCCCAAGGGAGCAACTGTAAAGAAATTTAACCATTTCCCTGTCCCTTGATGACTGATAGCTCTCAATTTGACTCAGAAGGACTGGGAGCAAGGCAGTTCTCAAATGCACTTAATGAGATAATTGGAGTTAGGCACTTAAATATTTTTGTGCTGAATGTGTATGTGACTGATTATGTGTACCCCTCTAAATAGTTACAGTGTTATAAACTGGATACAGCCATGACTGTTTAGTCTTATATTAGCATGACAGCTGTTGAGCGCTCACCTGTTGCAGATCATCTCTCTCCCTCTCCTTTGAGCTAGAAGCTGACTAACACATAGCCGAGAGGAGACTATGTGTTATAAATCTGTTTCTATGAGGACAAATGCTCAAATGAGATATAGATGTTGCATGTTTAGGTACAATTAAGCTGTAAATTAACAGCTGTAAATTAACAGCTGACATGTGGTACTTACATACTGTATCCAGAACTTACAATATAGTATACCCAGTACATACATACTGTATAAAGTAAGTACATTCTGTACCGAGTAAGTACATGTGGTTAACAGTACTTCTGGACTGTACGGTGCACACGCCCTTCTGCCGCATCCCTATTGTCCTACTCCTACCCCTGCTCAGACCTTTTCCTGAATCAGCTGGTGTCTTTCCTTCCCCTGGACCTTGTTGTTGCGTGGTCTAGGCCCTGCCCATCCAGAAGCCACTGCGCCCATCAGCTGTAGCTGAAAACAGATGTAGGTTTATCAGGTGCACTCTGCTGGGATGATGGCACAACTGAAACAAAACCCCTGTGGGAAATTACTCCTCTGAGTCCAACTGAAATGTCTTTGGGAGGTGTTTTTGCGTCATCTGCAGAACATGGTTATTTTTAGAAACCGTCTGACAGATGTTTGGATCATCACAGCTTAATTTCATTTTCCTGTCTTTGCGTTTTCTTTTTTTCCTGTTTGGTGACACATTTTTGCCCGGTGCTACATTAGTATCCATCAGTTTTGAAGGGCAGCCGATCAGAGGGCCATACATTATGACACACAACTCATTTTCTGCTCGACTTTAACAGCGTCAGTGTCCTCTGAGAGGTGAGACTATACGAGGGAAACATCGCCGGAGCCGTGTTGACGTGTACCAGCTGTGTGCGAGTGAAGGGTATAAAGTATAATAGAAGAATTGGTGTGTCCTTTAGCATGACTTTGAGTGTCACACTTAGTCCATGATTCATAAGACATATCAAAAAACATATGCCATACATCTGAAAAGAGTCTGATTATACAGATACTGGCTACTCTGAAATATTGGATCACCTTTTGGGGCAGGCATTATTTTAGGATTGACAAAAAAAATAAATCATAGATAGGATAGTTTGAAATTTTTACAGTGGGAAATGCCCTCTTTTTGAAGTCCCATTATGTTTCAGTTCATACCAGCTGCTGCTTTTTACAAATTTGACTATGATGACATGCACAGCTTACACTTTATTGTCACCATTATCTAAATGAATCCATCAACATGTGCCGCTGAGAAAATCTGTCCATCTCAAGATCTTGGGCCAGTATCTTAGTCTTAGGTCTGAAGTTTTTGCCTATGGTGTCAATGTTTTATGAGAATAGTTGGCGAAAGCAAGGCACCTTTAGAAAACCCTCTTGGACAAGTAAAGAACACACTACAAACTGAATGACTTGACTTCTGTCGTTCTCTGATAAACAGGAGAGAATGGAACTGTTACAGTGCACTGCTTTGTCTGGTCGGGTAGCCTGGACAGCAATCCTAATACAAAGATTTACCTGGTCTTTCTCAGATCAAGTTTGATTTCCAGAAGGAGAAAAAAAAATAACACATACAGCCAATCAGAAAGAAAAACAGAACATTGCTTAATGTAGAACTAAGTAAGATTTGCACAGTCCCCAGCTACAGCTTCCTTCAGTGAATCACTCTGTTGTGAATACTCATAGCGCAGCTCTGGACATCAGTTGGAATCGGTTTTGAGTCCTTCACTTTCTTTGAGCTGAAATCATTTCGTTAAAGCTTCGCCAAGGTTGACTTGAGAACGAGCTCTCTCGGTCTAACTGATGTTTTCTCTTTCTAGAATCTTCAGACAAAGGTTTTCTTTGTCTTTTTGGTGGCTGTGCCATGACTGATGATGAGATAAAGTTTATGTCATTTTGGTATTATCTTAGCGAGATCATATGCTCATCACACTGGAGGAGGTTGCTATGTGTATATTGAATGACCATAAAGCAATTTGTCACTCTCGCATGAACGTGAACATGACTCAATTAACTATTGTAAGGACTACTAGTCCTTACAACTATTTACCTTCATTACGACTACTTACCTTCATAAATCATAGTAGTCATTTATGAATATATATATAGCTGTTGTCAGTAGTTTATAGAATAAAACAAAAATGTTAACATTACCCAAACATGACCTGTAAATAGTAAAACCAGAGAAACTGATTTATTGGTATGTTTATATGTTTGAAACAATGGCAAAATCACAAAAATATTTTTGTGTTGTAAGCATTTTATTATTTCCACCATCCAAAATATCAACAAACTTACTATCACTCAAAAAGTGATTTTCCTTTGGTCAATAATGCCGTAGATTAGCACAAGCGCACCCTGTCATAATTAGTATGCATTTTGTCATTTTAAGGTTAACACTTACCTTCAAATAGTAATTTTCCTTGTTTTGTGCCACTTTGCCACACACATTTTTTTTTTTCCTTCTGGGCATTGTATCCTGCACTTCACCACAAAACTAAATAAAATTAAAATCCTCCTTCTTTGATTTCAATACTGCAAGCAACAAAAAAAAAAACTGAGGTGGCATTTTTTTCCATTTCCTGAAGTGGTTTATTCTTCACAGTCTATCCAAGGACAGAGCTCTCTATTCCTGCAAAAACTCAAGGGCCCCGAATGAGAGCATCGTTCACCCGAGCAGAGCATTTCTTCTGCAAATAAAGTTCAAAACCCATCCTCCAGACTGAATTATTAAAATCTCAGACTCGACCAGAGCAGAGAGCACAAAATGGAGGTAAACGGGGCCCAAGATTTACTCAGCTGGTTGTTGAATAAAACTGCAAACTACAAATACATCACTGCCTTCTGTTTAAATAAAAACTATCTAGGTTGAACAGTTATCGTAAAAGGTGTGGCTTTATGCCCCATTGTTTCTAACGCTCTTTATAAGTACTATTTAAAATGTAAGCATTTGCAAGTGTTTTACAACAGGGAAAATATGTATAAATGCAAAAGAATTTCAGTTTAAATAACCGGATTACACTCCCAACCCATCAACAATATTATATAATATATTAAATATAACAATATTTAATAGAGCTCAAAGTTTATTCTTCTGAATGCATTCCAATACTGTAAAAAGTTTGAAAGCCAGCTCGGTTTGTAAATGACTACTCCCTGTCCTTTCTGGACAATAGATTTTCATCTTGAAATGAGAAAACCAAAATCGCCACTCAGGCCACTCCCTGCTCAGTAAGAATGCACGTTTCAAAAGACCAAATGATTTGCGGCACAATTATCTGATTTTATAGCATCATTATGGTTTATACACACAGTAGGTTTGGTCTTTTTCCTGGATTTATGAATATGCTGTGTTTACAATCCACTATTGGGATCTTTCACTCATATTTCATTCTTTCATATTGGTGGTTGGGTATTGTCAAACAATTGTCTTTACTGTTTTTAAACCATGATGGCAACAGAAACTACCCAAATGACCCTTATTAAAAGTTTACATACTTTGGTGATTTTGGCCTGATAACATGCACACAAGTTGACACAAACAGGTTTGAATGACTATTAATGTTAATCATCCTCACCTGTTATCTGTTTGCTTGTAATCAGTGTGTGTATAAAAGGTCAGTGAGTTTCTCGGCTCCTGACAGACCCTTGCATCTTTCATCCAGTGCTGCACTGATGTTTCTGTATTCTAAGTCATGGGGAAAGCAAAAGAATTGTCGAAGGATCTGTGGGAAAAGGTAATTGGACTGTATAAAACAGAAAAAGGATCTGAACGGAAATGATTTTAACACCAAGGAATTAGTGATGGGCAATCTGTCTCTTTTCATGAGCCGACTCATTTGACTCACAAACGGCTCTTTAAATAATGAATGTTTTAACTATGACTTTGACTGCAATACGTGTAAAACAGTTCTAATTAAATTATTAAATGAAATTATACTCACAATGTCTCACAATTTCGTTAAAAATGCATGAATTTGTTATAAAAAAAAAAGAATGCTATTAATCATTATGGCACTGCATTTAAAACCTTTTTTCCAATGGAATATCAATTTGGCCTTTTTTCGCTACAGACATTGACTTTTGCATAAACAGGTCCTTTATAGAAGACTGCGTTGCTATGGGTTGAGGAGTAGGCCTACTTGAGTGATTACATCTCCAACTGTGGAGGTGCTGGCTCCAGGTGCTCCACCACCTTCACTAGTTTCTCGGAGCTCCTCTAGCTTCACAGTTGGTGCACAGTTCACATAAACCGGTGTAGGTTGTGCATAGAACCGGCGCCTTCAGCCCTCCCTTCTAATATCATTGGCTGACACCTTGTGTATGATTGACAGAAATAGACAGTTGAAACGAATGAGGCCTAACTTATTATATTTTTGTGTTGCTCATTGGATTATTAGTATTTTTTTTACTAAAATAAGATAATTCAATATTTTATTATTACATAATGGTTTAATTACTATCAGCTATATATAAAAAAATTAAAATAAAAAATTAGAGTCGGCTCTTCAGATATGTGAGCCGGCTCCCATCGTTGACTTAAAAGAGCCGGCTCTTAGAGCCGACTCACTCGCGAACGACCCATCACTACAAGGAATTGAGAATGCCCGTCAGCATTCAGCATTCCCTCATTTTGAACACTACGTAAATGTCACAAAGCATCCCGCTTACAATACACCAAACAGCACAGAGACAAGCCTCAAAACTTCAGGAACAAAGTCATTTGGAGTGATGAGACCAAAATTTAACTTTTTGGCCACAACCATAAATGTTACATTTGGAGAAGAGTCAACAATGATGAAAGATACACCATTCCTACAGTGAAACATGGAGGAGGATCTGATGTTTTGGGAATGTGTGAGCTACAAAGGCACAGAAAACTTGGTCAAATTTGATGCCAAGATGAATGCGGCATGTTATCAGAAATTACTGGAGGAAAATTTGCACTCATCAGCCCTGTAGCTGCAGTTTTGGACTGGCCTTCTTTGTCTCTCCTGACCTCAATATCATTGAGCCAGTTTATTCCACACTGCCCAAGAATTTACAGGAACTGGAGAATATGCAGCTTTACCATCTGAGAAAATAAAGAGCCATCCACAACTACCACAAAAGTCCATCTCAAAATCTGCTACCTCCTCTCACCTACATGCTTTTAGGCCAGAATCTTCCTGTGTAGACTTTCCGTTGTCTGTAAACAATGGCCACTCAAGCACGTGAGCATAAACTTACTGAAGTGATCCTTTCTGATACAAAACCTGGTTATCGCTGTGCCATATCTCCCCTCACCACAATTGTTTCAGAAACAAGCTCCACAACAGGAGTGGCACTTAAAGCAGCACTTTCCCAGATGGTGCAGTGGGCAGATAACAAAGGCGGCTGTGGGAGTCAATAAAGACGGCAGGAATAGCACAGGGATATCACTGAGAGGTAAACACCACGGCAGACTTCCTAAGAAAGAAAGCATCTGACAGAATATAAAATGTAGCTTTAGGGTTCTCTGGACAGAGGCTAACACTGAGCTGTAGCAAAGGGTCTGTGGAATTCACCTTTAACAGCTAAGAGTCTGTTGTTGACAATGTTTTACTGCAGAACTAGGACTGAAGTCAAAGTTTAGAAATCAACAGAGCGACAGTAAGCACAGTGGTTTTCAGTCATAACAAGAAGATCGTGGCATTGCTTGAACACGTCGGTCTATAGTCTGCATGTCTACCCTGTGCTACAATAGGTTCTCTTAGAACACTCTTGCTTCCTCTCTGGCCCAATGCATATGTTTAGGTTAGTTGGTGAATCTAATTTATAATATACTATTTCCAGACTGTGCTGGGTAAAAAGAGAAATTAAAAAAGCCCCACAGCAGTGAGTGCAGTGTAAAAGTTTGGGCAAACAAAGCGAGTGTGAGTACAAAGGGTTCTGATAAATCAGATACCAAGTCTTGGTATTGAACTTAAAGGTTGTTTGACACATTTTGACATGTTTGGTCAGCATGTAAGTGTGAATTGTTTAAACTGATGTGAAAGCTGTCAAACTATGTAGCGCACTGGTTCCCAAAGTGGGGGTCGCGACCCCCCTGGGGGTCGCGGGGGGATGGGCGGGGTCGTGAGATGATTTCCAGAATTTTTTTTTTTTTATGAATTTTTTTTTTTTATGAATTTTTTTTTTTTTTTTAAAAGGTTGTAATGATGCGAGTATACATTTAGGATAATTAAAATAAACTGAAAGTAAAACTTTGTAAAACTTTGTTTGCTCCGATTAATTATGACAGTTAAGTGATGGCTTGTTGCCAAGTCCGAGCTACTTTTAAAGTCCATTTTGGGTAAAAAGCATAGTATAATAAAATAAGCCAAACAAGTCTTAATGTTAAGAATGAATAGTACACAAACATTTCTAAAACTGTTTTTCTTTATTTATTTATTTTTTTTTAATAAAACATTCATTTATTATTTTATGATAAACATACTGTCTTAAGTGCACCCTTTATAATCATAAATTTAATAATAATAGCTAAATAAATACATTCCAAAAATAAATACAATAGGTTTAAATAATAATAATTAGCATGTGGGCTACATGCATTTAGCGGCGGGGGGGGGTCGCGGATCGTCAGCAGTCTAATATTGGGGGTCGCGGTCTGAAAAGTTTGGGAACCCCTGATGTAGCGGACTAAAAAATGACACTATCTGAAAAGGTGGGTCTAGGTTCTGCTTCCAAGTAGACTCAAAAGTGGTTTGTTTGTGGTGAGAACTCAAACTGTCCTCGATCCAACCCAAATGTATAAATAACGGCCCCTTTTTGGATTAAATGGTCTTCAGTAGAAAACTATGCGCTGCATTATTGTACACAAATATAAGAGAACAGACATCATTAGGGCTTATGTATATATTCCATGCATTCTAGGTTGGGCTCTGCTGTGGTAAACAATAGTCTTCTTGTGGCTGTTTAGTTTGTGACACTGAAATGGTTCCCTTATTACAAGGTGCATTTGGCAAATTTAAACCTCATGTTAAATGTTGCCAGTGATGGTTGTAATGCCATTAAATATTACATAATATCAAAATTAAAAATTCAATTGCAGAATTTACAACACACTGCTAAACTTCAATAACTAATGACAACATCATTCAAGGTGACAAAATTATCAACTTTGGTCTGGACTCAGATTCAGATTTGTTGTTACAATTGTTACAAAGTAAACCTGAAAAGTAATTAAATAACAATTAATTGTAATAAATAATCACTATTACTGCTCTTACTGTTTTTTTTTTATTTATTCAACTTTAGAACAAAGTAATGACAGACAGATTATATTTGGGCCAGTTTCTGATCAATTCTGGTGCCTAACATCATTAGTCTGTCTGATTCCAGCTGATTTCTTCCTAATGTCAAAAGTCCCCCTCTGCACTGAGTCTAATTAGTGTCTCTCCTGCTGAGCCCGAGCCTGTGACAACTGAGAGACACAGAGCTCAGCGGTTACGGTCAGTGTGAACACGCTTAAATCAGAGGCTGGTCTGGAGAGCAGCATGACACCAGCATCGACATATCTGAGTTGTTTACTGTCAGTGTCAGACTCAACATTCACACACATCACATCAAACAGAGACCTGCAGCCGTGTGGCCCACGCTAAGAGGCCTCCCCCAGGTTTCACTAATGCAAAACATATCCTGTATCTACACAGGAAATCAAGTGATCATTTTCTTGCGTCATATCAACATGGCACCAAATGGTTGAAATTAAAAAGATGGAAAAGATAAGCTTCATGGCAACATCCGCAAAAGCTCTCCAAGGTCACTACAAAAATCTTAAGATTCTTGATTTGAAAGAATACTTCTAGGGCCCGATTGAAGTTGTGCAAGTTTACATTAGGCAGTAGATTGTGATTGTGAGAATAAAAAATGGCCAATTCAGTGGCAAATGTAATAAGATTTAATTATTTTTGGGCTTAGCTGAGTTTTTTTTTTTTCACAAACGTCTACCAGCTTTGATGAAAGCACATGAAAACGGCAAATTCCGAAGAACTACCAGCCGCTGCGACCATCTGTGAAGACCATCAGCTAACATCGATTGTATTTTTTTCTCCGTTCTTTTTTTCAAAGGTTTCAAAGACAAAGGGGTGTTAGTAAGACATGTTACACAAACGTAGCCTACTGGAAAGGCCTTACTATAGTTTAATGTATGTGACACTATTTTTGCTAATGGCCTAAATTTATTTACGGAGGTTACTAGAAGAAAGCAACCCCAGAAAATGGATTTTACTTTTGGATCCTAAAAGACTGGAGTGAGGTGGATGCCCTGCTTTCATGTAGGCTTTGGAAGAAATCAGGTCTACACTGTGTCCATTTAGGATTGTCTTGCTTTACGTAGTTTTAGGAGAAAACATTTAACAGCGTCTTCTTCTTCTTTAAAGTTCAATAGAAATGGCTGCCGTGCTTTTGGTGTGATTCTCCTGACAGACGGATGCATTCACTTGAGGCAGGAAAAATTGAATTTCTGATCACAAAGGGCTGTGTAAAGTGTGTGTTTGTGTTGTATCTGTCAGTGCCCCCCGCCTGGCACTGGGAGATGCGTGCTGGAGATGTGTCTCTTGTTGCCGTGGCGTCCTGCTCTGTAACAAAGCACTCGTTTGAATGGGCTGACAGGTCCTGAAAATTTCATCAACATGAGAAATGCCTGTTTTCCCCTCAACTTTCTGTTTACTGCTATCAATAATTTGTGAACAATAAACAGCAGATGTCTCCTCCACAACAGAGGCTGTGTGTGTGGACGGGGCGTGTTCAGTGGTTTATGCCACTGCTCTTCGGATCAGTAGATGTGTTTTTGGTAGATGTGTTTGAGCCAGATGTTGCTCACTGTTTGAAGCAAACAAGGATGGACTATGACCACCACACTAATTATGAATTTATCATCCTATTATCATAGAGACTGATGAAGGAAACCACAGGCCCCTCACACTTCTTGTAACACTGAAGCATGATGAGAGGACTTAAGTGGTTGTTTTGCTCTCACTGTATCCTCCACACAGCTGTCAGGGAATATATTACACACACACACACACATTGTAAACAAGAAATAAGTGCAGGGCTAAACCAGAAGGCTGTTCCATAAACTTATCCAAATAAGCCAAGCCTTTTGGTTTAGCTAAGTCTGGCTCTTTATGTGCCATAAAACAGGCTCATCTTGAGTCACTGGAATCTTCTGCAGGCTGCTTTGCCTGGTCCAGAGCAGGTTTAAGCTCAGGTTTGGCCCAAACATTTGGAAATTCTGAGCACTTTTATCCCAAAATTTTAGATCTGTCTCTCTAATGTTTAATCAGATTAATAATTTTTTACTAAACACTAGAACCATCAAATAAATATAATATAATATGTATTGTATAATAAATATAATAAATATTTTGCCAAACAAAAAATGACAAGATAGATTATAATCTACATAAAACAGGCAGTTTGTTTTATTTAATTTAAATGACATAATCCTAAATATCACATGTATTTGACATGTTTGTGGGTTAGCCTAGCTTACTTTATTTTCCCAGTTTTATTTTTCTTGACATATTTTATTGAAAGACAATGTCACTTTTTAAATGATTGTGTTGCAACTCATAGTTCTTCCTGACTTTGGTAAAACGTGTTTAACAAGAGATAATTGTCTGCAGTGAAAAAAGTGAAATGCAGCGTATTTCAGTGTTAGTTTCTCCACTCCTCGCTCATCTTCGTTTACTCCGTTTGTTAAAGGGATGTTCAGAAGGTGGGCATTTTCTCACAGTGTAATTGCCTCTGATCAAGTGAGACTGGAGTGATCCTGGCTGTGTGAGCCCAGAGTGGTATTTATGGAAAGCCTCAACTTCTAAGTTGGCAGCAGGAATTCAGATTGTAAGACACACTTTTCTGAGTGAGTTTTATGGAACAGTCCTCTGGTATAGACCTGTGACTTAACCAGACCTGGGACGGGACCAAGCCCAAGACAAAATCCAGACTATTAGCATTTCTAATGTCTTTATACACGGACAAACAGGACAAAAATAAATAAAGACAAGTGCAATTTTAAAGGTTTGTGAAGGGTTTGTAAAAGGGGGTTTGGCATGTGTGTGGCATTATAGTTTATCATATTTCATCTATATTTTTCTTCAAAATGTATTGGTAAATATCGCCATAATAACTGTGTTTGATCATTGACCTTTAATGGTTATGATGTAAATGGCATTCATTTGTATAGCGCTTTTTTGCACCCATCTCGGGCACCCAAAGCGCTTTACATCGTGCTTCCACTCACCCCATTCACACACATTCACACCTGGGACAGACAGAGATGGGGGCTGCCATACAAACGGCGCTCAACCTTCTCCTACCACCACCAAACACACCTCTACAGTCACACACATTCATACACCAGTGCTACGGACACTGGAGGCAAGGTGGGTTAAGTGTCTTGCCCAAGGACACAACGAAAGTATGAACAGGGCAGAGCGGGAATCGAACCCCAAACCTTCCGGTTATAAGACGACTGCTCTACCACTGAGCCACCCCATCCCTGGTTAAAACATCTAACATGCATTTGTTTGCATTTACAACTTCTTTATTTCAGTATTTACTTTATCAAAAGTTGGAAAATTATACTTTTCCCCTGAATAAATAAATCATACTCAGGGAATTTGTTCACAAACACTTTTACTATCCACTTGTGTGCATGTTGTCGGATTTAGTAGACCAAGCCTCATACAGGCTGCATCTGAAACAAAACGCAATCATGTAGAAAGAAAACAAAGCCTCTGTTAAATTCCATTGTGGGATTGCGAACCCAAATTGCGTGTCCAGTCTGCGTAAATCTATGGACCGTGTAGCTTCAAAGACACTTGGATCATGAAGTGTCTGCTCAGTCAGTCCAGAGGCTAAAGCTTTGTGTTGGAGGATTGGGTTGCTCTAACGGTGAGTGCTTGTGAGCAGCTGAGGGCTGATGTAGTGCAGGTCCTTGGAGCTCCACAACTTAATCTACTGCTAGTGTCAGCTGGTTTAGAGCGGTCAGTGGGAGGGCCCCGGTCCCTGACCTGTGGCCCCACACTCAGTACATCCACACATTACTCTCCATGTGTCCAGAGGTGGGTTCCATACACAATTATACCTGCCTCTTTCACACACAACTCCCGCATGTGTTGTGTAATAAAGCACAGGCACAGCACGAGGCGGAGGATCATCGCAGGTACTGCTGAGCCTACTGACAGCCTAATAAATCTGGATCAGGGGTCACGCTCTCTGCAGCAGGACAGAGCAGCACTAGAAGAATGGAGAAATGAGCACAAGAGAGAAAAAGTGCCTCTTCAAGAGAGCTGACAGCTGCATTCACTGGGTTCTGTAGGAGAACATGGTGGAAGAGCATCTCAGACATTATTTGGTCTTGAAGATCAGTTCAGTTCATTAATGACTTCTACCAGAGGACATCAGCTCATCAATTCAAAGTGACATGCTATCACCACTATCACAAGACTGTAGTTATTTGTTACTGTTGCTGTTTAAAGATTACGGGTGAAACACAATACAACATTTTGTGTTTTGATAATATTTTGATAATATTTTGAAATGACAAATTGGACTTGGACATAGAGACAAACGGGAAGTAGACTGAAATAATGTAGTATATTGTATATAGTAGTTTACATAGACAAGAAAACTCAGTTTTATGAGAACAATATAAGGTGAAACATGACAGTAAAGCGGTAATCAGCTAAAAAAAAAAAAATCTCCCACTCACGCTGCAATTTGTACATACATCTGACTTAAAAAAACATTAATTTTACACACATTAAACAGAATTGTAAATTATGATTTTAGTGTTTAAATAAAGGTGTGGCAAAGGAGTGGTTATCATTATTAGGCCCGAGCCGGTGATGGCCGGGAGGGCCTATTGTTTTGCTCAGATTTTTTTTTTTTTTTTTTTATCTTTCTTGTCGACCTATGATCCTAAATTTGACCCAGTGAACATGCAAAAAGTCATTTTATTGGTCCCAGACTTCAAGCTCGGCAAAAATTTATGTATTTGAAGTCGCAGAAAAAAATACGAAAAATGACTCAGTGGCGACCCTACAAAATCAAAATACATTGGGCCTATGGAAAGTGAAAGTAACTTTTTCCAACGTAGAAAAATGAAACTTGGTATGTCCATAGGACACCTCAGAAACAGAAAAGTCAATGACATTCACACCTAAACTTAACAGGAAGTCCGCCATGTTGGGTGGAGCGTGACCACTAAAATCGCAACCCTTGCGCAGAAAGATGCAAATCATTGTGTTTTAATCTAAATGGCCCCAAATTTGGTGAGTATCATCTGGACACGTGTGCCAACCAAAGTTGTGACTTTGTTGTTGATATCTTATCGGGTATGGGTGTGGCAAGCCTGTAACGAGGTGGCCATTTTTGTGAAAATAAGCGTCTCTTAACTCTCAAACGCCTTCTCGGATCGAGTTGGACCCAAAAGGCGTTTGTGCACATTCATGACCTGAACAAAAAATATGTAAATAAAAGGGTTATCTTTAGAAATGGCTCTCCAGCGCCCCCTACAAACTTATAATGGACCCAAGAATTTAGTTTGTCATAGAGACATAAAATTTTGTACACACATCTCTTATGTCATGACGAGCATAAAAGCCAATGACAACCACCCCCTATCTATAAATGTGTTGCCATAGCAACGTCCCAAAAAATGTGAAAAAACTCAATGGGAAGTGGAAATTTTTAGTTTGTTGTAGGCAAATAAAACTTGGTACACACATCCACCATGGGCTTATGAACAAAAAGCCAATGGGGACCACACCCTATCACACACAGGAAGGCGGTTATTTTGAATTGAAAATGTGAACCGACTTAAAATACACCTCTTTTTTAAAAGTACACAGAAAAAAGCTGCTTCATTCCACAGACACCAAACTTGGGCAAAATGAGCTAAACACATGTATGTAAATGAGACAAGTGTTTTTCTAGACTTTTTTGCTCGAGTTATATTTTTTTATTATAATTTGTTATATATTTTTTTATTATAATTTTTCTGCAAAATGATCCTCAATTTAACCCAGTAAACGAACAACTAAAAGTCATTTTTATTGGTCCCAGACTTCAAGCCCGGCAAAAAATGTATGTATTTGAAGTCCCCGAAAAAAAAATACAAAAAATGACTCAGTGGCGGCCCCTAGAAAAGTCAAAATACATTGGGCCTATGGAAAGTGAAAGTAACTTTTTTCCAACGTAGAAAAATGAAACTTGGTATATCCATAGGACACCTCAGGGCAAACAGAAAAGTCAATGACAGTCACACCCTAAACTTAACAGGAAGTCCGCCATGTGGGGGTAAAGGCGCGGCCACTAAATTCGCACCCCTTGCGCAGAAAGATGCAAATCATTGTGTTTTAATCTAAATGGCCCCAAATTTGGTGAGTATCATCTAGACACATGTGCCAACCAAAGTTGTGACTTTGTTGTTGATATCTTATCGGGTATGGGTGTGGCAAGCCTGTAACGAGGTGGCCATTTTTGTGAAAATAAAACGTCTCTTAACTCTCAAACGGCTTCTCGGATCGAGTTGGACCCAAAAAGGCGTTTGTGCACATTCATGACCTGAACACAAAAATATGTAAATAAAGGGTTATCTTTAGAAATGGCTCTCCAGCGCCCCTACAAACTTATAATGGGACCCAAGAATTTAGTTTGTCATAGAGACATAAAATTTGGTACACACATCTCTTATGTCATGACGAGCATAAAAGCCAATGACAACCACCCCCTATCTATAAATGTGTTGCCATAGCAACGTCCCAAAAATGTGAAAAAAGTCAATGGGAAGTGAAATTTTTAGTTTGTTGTAGGCAAATGAAACTTGGTACACATATCCACCATGGGCTTATGAACAAAAAAGCCAATGGGGACCACACCCTATCACACACGGGAAGGCGGCCATTTTGAATTGAAAATGTGAACCGACTTAAAATACACCTCTTTTTAAAGAACTCAGAAAATAGCTGCTTCATTCCACAGACACCAAACTTGGGCAAAATGAGCTAAACACATGTATGTAAATGAGACAAGTGTTTTTCTAGACTTTTTTGCTCGAGTTATATTTTTTTATTATAATTCGGTATATATTTTTTATCATATTTTTCTGCAAAATGATACTCAATTTAACCCCTGAACGTACAACTAAAAGTCATTTTTATTGGTCCCAGATTTCAAGCCCAGCGAAAAATTTATGTATTTGAAGTCCAAAAAAATATGAAAAATGACTCAGTGGCGACCCCTAGAAAAGTAAAAATACATTGGGCCTATGGAAAGTGAAAGTAACTTTATTCCAATGTAGAAAAATGAAACTTGGTACATCCATAGGACACCTCAGGGCAAACTGAAAAGTTTATTACAGCCATATCGTAAACTCAACAGAAAATCTACTATGTTGGGTGGAATGCGTGACCACCTAAATCGCACCCCTTCTGTCTAAAGTCTAAACAGCTCCAAATTTGGTGAGTATCATCTAGACACGTGTGCAAAAAGTTATCAATTTGTTTTTGATACATTTGTGGCTGTGGTAATGGGTCTGTGAAGAGGGCAACCTTTGGGAAATAAATGCCATTTCCCAATTGCCAGGATCCTTCCTTTAGAGGAGGCCCCTCCAGAGCCACGGCTAGAGTCTTAGAAAACTCCTCAGAATCCTTTTACCGTGAAGTTTACGCTTTAAAGCACGAGTGCATGTGTCCCAGCGGTCTCAAGGGAGGCGAGGGCCTTTATCGCGCTTGCGGCTTTAATTATTATTGTTATTATTAGAACCGGGCGGTGATAACGGAAGGGTCTATTATTTTGATAGCGTCCGTTATTATTAGACCGAGCGGTGATAACCGGAAGGGTCTATTATTTTGATAGCGTCCGTTATTATTAGGCCCGAGCGGTGATGACGGGAGGGCCTATTATTTTTCTTTCGGATTTTTTTTTTTTTTTTTTTTCTTCCGACCCAATGATCCTAAATTTGACCCAGTGAACATGCACGAAAAGTCATTTTATTGGTCCCAGACTTCAAGCTCGGCGAAAAATTTATGTATTTGAAGTCGCGAAAAAAATACGAAAAATGACTCAGTGGCGACCCCTACAAAATCAAAATACATTGGGCCTATGGAAAGTGAAAGTAACTTTTTCCAACGTAGAAAAATGAAACTTGGTATATCCATAGGACACCTCAGGGCAAACAGAAAAGTCAATGACAGTCACACCCTAAACTTAACAGGAAGTCCGCCATGTGGGGTGAAACGTGCCACTAAAATCGCACTTGCGCAGAAAGATGCAAATCATTGTGTTTTAATCTAAATGGCCCCAAATTTGGTGAGTATCATCTAGACACGTGTGCCAACCAAAGTTGTGACTTTGTTTTTGATATCTTATCGGGTATGGGTGTGGCAAGCCTGTAACAGAGGTGGCCATTTTTGTGAAAATAAACGTCTCTTAACTCTCAAACGCCTTCTCGGATCGAGTTGGACCCAAAAAGGCGTTTGTGCACATTCATGACCTGAACAAAAAATATGTAAATAAAAGGGTTATCTTTAGAAATGGCTCTCCAGCGCCCCTACAAACTTATAATGGACCCAAGAATTTAGTTTGTCAGAGACATAAAATTTTGTACACACATCTCCTATGTCATGACGAGCATAAAAGCCAATGACAACCACCCCTATCTATAAATGTGTTGCCATAGCAACGTCCCAAAAATGTGAAAAAGTCAATGGGAAGTGAAATTTTTAGTTTGTTGTAGGCAAATGAAACTTGGTACACACATCCACCATGGGCTTATGAACAAAAAGCCAATGGGGACCACACCCTATCACACACAGGAAGGCGGCCATTTTGAATTGAAAATGTGAACCGACTTAAAATACACCTCTTTTTAAAAGTACACAGAAAAAGCTGCTTCATTCCACAGACACCAAACTTGGGCAAAATGAGCTAAACACATGTATGTAAAAGAGACACGTGTTTTTCTAGACTTTGCTCGAGTTATTTTTTTTATTATAATTCGGTATATATTTTTTATTATAATTTTTCTGCAAAATGATCCTCAATTTAACCCAGTAAACGAACAACTAAAAGTCATTTTTATTGGTCCCAGACTTCAAGCCCGGCAAAAAATTTATGTATTTGAAGTCCCGAAAAAAATACGAAAAATGACTCAGTGGCGGCCCCTAGAAAAGTCAAAATACATTGGGCCTATGGAAAGTGAAAGTAACTTTTTTCCAACGTAGAAAAATGAAACTTGGTACATCCATAGGACACCTCAGGGCGAACAGAAAAATGTATTACAGCCATATCGTAAACTCAACAGGAAATCTACTATGTTGGGTGTATGCGTGACCACCTAAATTGCACCCCTTGTGTCTAAAGGCTTTTCATCTAAACAGCTCCAAATTTGGTGAGTATCATCTAGACACGTGTGCCAAAAAATTTATCAATTTGTTTTTGATAGATTTGTGGCTGTGGTCGTAATGAGTCTGTGAAGAGGCAGCCATTTCTTTGGGAAATAAATGCCATTTCCCAATTGCCAGGATCCTTCCTTTAGAGGAGGCTCCTCCAGAGCCAAGGCTAGAGTCTTAGAAAACTCCTCAGAATCATTTGGAACTTGTAACCTCGTACTTTTAGACAAGTTATATTTACATTTTGTCTTTTTAAACAGGGGGGTGCAGCGATTCCTGAGTCATCTCAAATCTCCAGCCAGTACTTTGTTTTTCTCGCCTTAGCCCAAGCATAATCTATTATTTCCAAAGGTTCAGACAGCTCCCAGGAAAACCAGGGATTGTGGAGACCTTTAACTCTAAATTACAAGGTGGTGTAGCAGGCCCAAGCAGCAGCAGCACAGGCCCGGTTATTTGACATTACCGTGAAGTTTACGCTTTAAAGCACAAATGAAATCCTCCGAGTGCATGTGTCCCCGCGGTCTCAAGGGAGGCGAGGGCCTTTATCGCCGCTTGCGGCTTTAATTAGACCCGAGCCGGTGATAACCGGAAGGGTCTATTATTTCTGATAGCGTCCGTTATTATTATTATTATTATTATTCTGCTCTTTGAGGGCAAATTTGACCCCCTGAACATGCACGAAAACTCAGGAAACTTTGCCCAAAATTCAAGCCCGGCGAAAAATTTATAGAAATGAAGTCCATAAGAAAAATATGAAAAAATGACTCAGTGGCGACCCTAGAAAAGTCAAAATACATTGGCCTATGGAAAGTGAAAGTAACTTTTTCCAGAAAAATGAAACTTGGTACATCCATAGACACCTTAGGGCAAATATAAAAGTCTATGACAGCCACACCCTAAAGTCAACAGGAAGTCCGCCTGTGTGGGGTGGAGCAGCGGCCACTAAAATCGCACTCCTCGCGCAAAATGATTCAACTCATCGTGTTTTTATCTAAATGGCCCCAAATTTGGTGAGTATCATCTAGACACGTGTGCCAACCAAAGTTATAACTTTGTTGTAGATATCTTATCGGGATGGGTGTGGCAAGCCTGTAACAAGGTGGCCATTTTTGTGAAAATAAAATGTCTCTTAACTCTCAAACGCCTTCTCGGATCAATTGGACCCAAAAAGGCGTTTGTGCACATTCATGACCTGAACACAAAGATATGTAAATAAAAGGTTTATCTTTAGAAATGGCTCTCCAGCGCCCCTACAACTTATAATGGGACCTAAGAATTTAGTTTGTCATAGAGACTTCAAATTTGGTACACACATCTCTTATGTCATGACGAACATAAAAGCCAATGACAACCAGCCCCTATCTATAAATGTGTTGCCATAGCAACGCCCCAAATATGTGGACAAAGTCAATGGGAAGTGAAAATTTTAGTTTATCATAAGCAAATGAAACTTGGTACACACATTCAGTATGGGCTTATGAACAGAAAAGCCAATGGTGACCACCCCCTATCTATAAATGTGTTGCCATAGCAACGCCCCAAATATGTGGACAGAGTCAATAGGAAGTGAAAATTTTAGTTTGTCGTAAGCAAATGAAACTTGGTACACATATCCAGTATGGGCTTATGAACAAAAAAGCCAATGGTGACCACACCCTATCACACACGGGAAGGCGGCCATTTTGAATTGAATATCTGATTTGCCTTAGAATACACCTCTCTTTTAAAAAACAGTACTTTGATTTTCTCGCCTTAGCCCAAGCATAATCTATTATTTTCAAAAGTTCAGACAGCTCCCAGGAAAACCAGGGATTGTGGAGACCTTTAACTCTAAATTACAAGGTGGTGTAGCAGGACGCAGGAGTAGCACAGGCCTGGTTATTTGACATTACTGTGAAGTTTACGCTTTAAAGCACAAAATGCAATCCTCCGAGTACATGATTCCCCGCGGTCTCAAGGGAGGCGAGGGTCTTTATCGCCGCTTGCGGCTTTAATTATTATTATTATTATTATTATTCTGCCCTTTGAGGGCAAATTTGACCCCCTGAACATGCACGAAAACTCAGGAAACTTTGCCCAAAATTCAAGCCCGGCGAAAAATTTATAGAAATGAAGTCCGCAAGAAAAAATATGAAAAAATGACTCAGTGGCGACCCCTGGAAAAGTCAAAATACATTGGGCCTATGGAAAGTGAAAGTAACTTTTTTCCAACGTAGAAAAATGAAACTTGGTACATCCATAGGACACCTTAGGGCAAATATAAAAGTCTATGACAGCCACACCCTAAAGTCAACAGGAAGTCCGCCGTGTGGGGTGGAGCAGCGGCCACTAAAATCGCACTCCTCGCGCAAAATGATTCAACTCATCGTGTTTTTATCTAAATGGCCCCAAATTTGGTGAGTATCATCTAGACACGTGTGCCAACCAAAGTTAACACTTTGTTGTTGATATCTTATCGGGTATGGGTGTGGCAAGCCTGTAACGAGGTGGCCATTTTTGTGAAAATAAAATGTCTCTTAACTCAAACGCCTTCTCGGATCAAGTCGGACCCAAAAGGCGTTTGTGCACATTCATGACCTGAACACAAAGATATGTAAATAAAAGGTTTATCTTTAGAAATGGCTCTCCAGCGCCCCCTACAAACTTATAATGGGACCTAAGAATTTAGTTTGTCATAGAGACTTCAAATTTGGTACACACATCTCTTATGTCATGACGAACATAAAAGCCAATGACAACCAGCCCCTATCTATAAATGTGTTGCCATAGCAACGCCCCAAATATGTGGACAGAGTCAATAGGAAGTGAAAATTTTAGTTTGTCAAGCAAATGAAACTTGGTACACACATCCAGTATGGGCTTATGAACAAAAAGCCAATTGTGACCACACCCTATCACACACGGGAAGGCGGCCATTTTGAATTGAATGTGAGAATCTTCTTAGAATACACCTCTCTTTTAAAAAAACAGTCCTTTGTTTTTCTCGCCTTAGCCCAAGCATAATCTATTATTTTCAAAAGTTCAGACAGCTCCCAGGAAAACCAGGGATTGTGGAGAACTTTAACTCTAAATTACAAGGTGGTGTAGCAGGCCCCAGCAGTAGCACAGGCCCGGTGTGAAGCAGGGTCCAGCCAGAAGAAGATTCAAGCAGTAGCACAGGCCTGGTTATTTGACATTACTGTGAAGTTTACGCTTTAAAGCACAAATGCAATCCTCCGAGTACATGATTCCCCGCGGTCTCAAGGGAGGCGAGGGTCTTTATCGCCGCTTGCGGCTTTAATTATTATTAGACCCGAGCCGGTGATAACCGGAAGGGTCTATTATTTCTGATAGCGTCCGTTATTCTTCTTCTTCTGCTCTTTGAGGGCAAATTTGACCCCTGAACATGCACGAAAACTCAGGAAACTTTGCCCAAAATTCAAGCCCGCGAAAAATTTATAGAAATGAAGTCATAAGAAAAATATGAAAAAATGACTCAGTGGCGACCCCTGGAAAAGTCAAAATACATTGGGCCTATGGAAAGTGAAAGTAACTTTTTTCCAACGTAGAAAAATGAAACTTGGTACATCCATAGGACACCTTAGGGCAAATATAAAAGTCTATGACAGCCACACCCTAAAGTCAACAGGAAGTCCGCCATGTGGGGTGGAACGCGCGGCCACTAAAATCGCACTCCTCGCGCAAAATGATTCAATTCATCTTGTTTTTATCTAAAAGGCCCCAAATTTGGTGAGTATCATCTAGACACGTATGTCAACCAAAGTATCACTTTGTTGTAGATATCTTATCGGGTATGGGTGTGGCAAGCCTGTAACAAGGTGGCCATTTTTGTGAAAATAAAATGTCTCTTAACTCTCAAACGCCTTCTCGGATCAAGTCGGACCCAAAAGGCGTTTGTGCACATTCATGACCTGAACACAAAAATATGTAAATAAAAGGGTTATCTTTAGAAATGGCTCTCCAGCGCCCCTACAAACTTATAATGGGAGCTTAGAATTTAGTTTGTCATAGAGACTTCAAATTTGGTACACACATCTCTTATGTCATGACGAACATAAAAGCCAATGACAACCACCCCTATCTATAAATGTGTTGCCATAGCAACACCCCAAATATGTGGACAAAGTCAATGGGAAGTGAAAATTTTAGTTTACCATAAGCAAATGAAACTTGGTACACACATCCAGTATGGGCTAATGAACAAAAAAGCCAAAGGTGACCACCCCCTATCTATAAATGTGTTGCCATAGCAACGCCCCAAATATGTGGACAAAGTCAATAGAAAGTGAAAATTTTAGTTTGTCGTAAGCAAATGAAACTTGGTACACACATCCAGTATGGGCTTATGAACAAAAAAGCCAATGGTGACCATACCCTATCACACACGGGAAGGCGGCCATTTTGAATTGAATGTGAGAATCTTCTTAGAATACACCTCTCTTTTAAAAAAACAGTACTTTGTTTTTCTCGCCTTAGCCCAAGCATAATCTATTATTTTCAAAGGTTCAGACAGCTCCCAGGAAAACCAGGGATTGTGGAGACCTTTAACTCTAAATTACAAGGTGGTGTAGCAGGCCCCAGGAGTAGCACAGGCCTGAGGTGATGAAGCAGGATCAATCCAGAAGAAGATTCAAGCAGTAGCACAGGCCTGGTTATTTGACATTACTGTGAAGTTTACGCTTTAAAGCACAAAATGCAATCCTCCGAGTACATGATTCCCAGCGGTCTCAAGGGAGGCGAGGGTCTTTATCGCGCTATGCTTTAATTATTATTATTCTGCTCTTTGAGGGCAAATTTGACCCCCTGAACATGCACGAAAACTCAGGAAACTTTGCCCAAAATTCAAGCCCGGCGAAAAATTTATAGAAATGAAGTCCGCAAGAAAAATATGAAAAATGACTCAGTGGCGACCCTGGAAAAGTCAAAATACATTGGGCCTATGGAAAGTGAAAGTAACTTTTTTCCAACGTAGAAAAATGAAACTTGGTACATCCATAGAACACCTCAGGGCAAATATAAAAGTCTATGACAGCCACACCCTAAACTCAACAGGAAGTCCGCCATGTGGGGGCGGGCAGCGCCACTAAAATCGCACCTCGCGCAAAATGATTCAACTCATCGTGTTTTTATCTAAATGGCCCCAAATTTGGTGAGTATCATCTAGACACGTCTGTCAACCAAAGTTATAACTTTGTTGTAGATATCTTATCGGGGATGGGTGTGGCAAGCCTGTAACGAGGTGACCATTTTTGTGAAAATAAAATGTCTCTTAACTCTAAAACGCCTTCTCGGATCAAGTCGGACCCAAAAAGGCGTTTGTGCACATTCATGACCTGAACACAAAGATATGTAAATAAAAGGGTTATCTTTAGAAATGGCTCTCCAGCGCCCCCTACAAACTTATAATGGGAGCCAAGAATTTAGTTTGTCATAGAGACTTCAAATTTGGTACACACATCTCTTATGTCATGACGAGCATAAAAGCCAATGACAACCACCCCCTATCTATAAATGTGTTACCATAGCAACGTCCCAAAAATGTGTAAAAAGTCAATGGGAAGTGAAATTTTTAGTTTATCGTAAGCAAATGAAACTTGGTACACACATCCAGTATGGGCTTATGAACAAAAAAGCCAATGGTGACCACCCCCTATCTATAAATGTGTTGCCATAGCAACGCCCCAAATATGTGGACAAAGTCAATGGGAAGTGAAAATTTTAGTTTGTCGTAAGCAAATGAAACTTGGTACACACATCCAGTATGGGCTTATGAACAAAAAAGCCAATGGTGACCACACCCTATCACACACGGGAAGGCGGCCATTTTGAATTGAATATCTGATTTGCCTTAGAATACACCTCTTTTTAAAAACAGTACTTTGATTTTCTCGCCTTAGCCCAAGCATAATCTATTATTTTCAAAAGTTCAGACAGCTCCCAGGAAAACCAGGGATTGTGGAGACCTTTAACTCTAAATTACAAGGTGGTGTAGCAGGCCCCAGCAGTAACACAGGCCCGAGGCGATGAAGCAGGATCCAGCCAGAAGAAGATTCAAGCAGTAGCACAGGCCTGGTTATTTGACATTACTGTGAAGTTTACGCTTTAAAGCACAAAATGCAATCCTCCGAGTACATGATTCCCCGCGGTCTCAAGGGAGGCGAGGGTCTTTATCGCCGCTTGCGGCTTTAATTATTATTATTATTCTGCTCTTTGAGGGCAAATTTGACCCCCTGAACATGCACGAAAACTCAGGAAACTTTGCCCAAAATTCAAGCCCGGCGAAAAATTTATAGAAATGAAGTCCAAGAAAAATATGAAAAAATGACTCAGTGGCGACCCTGGAAAAGTCAAATACATTGGGCCTATGGAAAGTGAAAGTAACTTTTTCCAACGTAGAAAAATGAAACTTGGTACATCCATAGGACACCTCAGGGCAAACAGAAAAGTCAATGACAGTCACACCCTAAACTCAACAGGAAGTCCGCCGTGTGGGGTGGAACGCGCGGCCACTAAAATCGCACTCCTCGCGCAAAATGATTCAACTCATCGTGTTTTTATCTAAATGGCCCCAAATTTGGTGAGTATCATTTAGACACGTGTGTCAACCAAAGTTATAACTTTGTTGTAGATATCTTATCGGGGATGGGTGTGGCAAGCCTGTAACGAGGTGGCCATTTTTGTGAAAATAAAATGTCTCTTAACTCTAAAACGCCTTCTCGGATCAAGTCGGACCCAAAAAGGCGTTTGTGCACATTCATGACCTGAACACAAAAATATGTAAATAAAAGGGTTATCTTTAGAAATGGCTCTCCAGCGCCCCCTACAAACTTATAATGGGACCCAAGAATTTAGTTTGTCATAGAGACAAGAAATTTGGTACACACATCTCTTATGTCATGACGAGCATAAAAGCCAATGACAACCACCCCCTATCTATAAATGTGTTGCCATAGCAACGCCCCAAATATGTGGACAAAGTCAATGGGAAGTGAAATTTTTAGTTTATCATAAGCAAATGAAACTTGGTACACACATCCAGTATGGGCTTATGAACAAAAAAGCTAATTGTGACCACACCCTATCACACACGGTAAGGCGGCCATTTTGAATTGAATATCTGATTTGCCTTAGAATACATCTCTCTTTTAAAAAACAGTCCTTGTTTTTCTCGCCTTAGCCCAAGCATAATCTATTATTTTCAAAAGTTCAGACAGCTCCCAGGAAAACCAGGGATTGTGGAGACCTTTAACTCTAAATTACAAGGTGGTGTAGCAGGGCCCCAGGAGTAGCACAGGCCCGAGGTGACGAGGCAGGATCCAGCCAGAAGAAGATTCAAGCAGTAGCACAGGCCTGGTTATTTGACATTACTGTGAAGTTTACGCTTTAAAGCACAAAATGCAATCCTCCGAGTACATGATTCCCCGCGGTCTCAAGGGAGGCGAGGGTCTTTATCGCCGCTTGCGGCTTTAATTAGACCGAGCGGTGATAACGGAAGGGTCTATTATTTCTGATAGCGTCCGTTATTATTAGACCGGGCGGTGATAACCGGAAGGGTCTATTATTTCTGATAGCGTCCGTTATTATTATTATTATTATTATTATTATTCTGCTCTTTGAGGGCAAATTTGACCCCCTGAACATGAAAACTCAGGAAACTTTGCCCAAAATTCAAGCCCGCGAAAAATTTATAGAAATGAAGTCCGCCAGAAAAAATATGAAAAAATGACTCAGTGGCGACCCCTGGAAAAGTCAAAATACATTGGGCCTATGGAAAGTGAAAGTAACTTTTTTCCAACGTAGAAAAATGAAACTTGGTACATCCATAGAACACCTCAGGGCACATATAAAAGTTTATGACAGCCACACCCTAAACTCAACAGGAAGTCCGCCGCGTGGGGTGGAACGCGCGGCCACTAAAATCGCACTCCTTGCGCAAAATGATTCAACTCATTGTGTTTTAATCTAAATGGCCGCAAATTTGGTGAGTATCATCTAGACACGTGTGTCAACCAAAGTTATAACTTTGTTGTAGATATCTTATCGGGGATGGGTGTGGCAAGCCTGTAACGAGGTGGCCATTTTTGTGAAAATAAAATGTCTCTTAACTCTCAAAGGCCTTTTCGGATCGAGTCAGACCCAAAAAGGCGTTTGTGCACATTTATGACCTGAACACAAAGATATGTAAATAAAAGGGTTATCTTTAGAAATGGCTCTCCAGCGCCCCCTACAAACTTATAATGGGACCCAAGAATTTAGTTTGTCATAGAGACTTCAAATTTGGTACACACATCTCTTATGTCATGACGAACATAAAAGCCAATGACAACCACCCCCTATCTATAAATGTGTTGCCATAGCAACGCCCCAAATATGTGGACAAAGTCAATGGGAAGTGAAAATTTTAGTTTGTCGTAAGCAAATGAAACTTGGTACACAGATCCAGTATGGGCTTATGAACAAAAAAGCCAATGGTGACCACCCCCCATCTATAAATGTGTTGCATAGCAACGCCCCAAATATGTGGACAAAGTCAATAGGAAGTGAAAATTTTAGTTTGTCGTAAGCAAATGAAACTTGGTAGACACATCCAGTATGGGCTTATGAACAAAAAAGCCAATGGTGACCACACCCTATCACACACGGGAAGGCGGCCATTTTGAATTGAATATCTGATTTGCCTTAGAATACACCTCTCTTTTAAAAAAACAGTACTTTGTTTTTCTCGCCTTAGCCCAAGCATAATGTATTATTTTCAAAAGTTCAGACAGCTCCCAGGAAAACCAGGGATTGTGGAGACCTTTAACTCTAAATTACAAGGTGGTGTAGCAGGACGCAGGAGTAGCACAGGCCCGAGGTGATGAAGCAGGATCCAGCCAGAAAAAGATTCAAGCAGTAGCACAGGCCTGGTTATTTGACATTACTGTGAAGTTTACGCTTTAAAGCACAAAATGCAATCCTCCGAGTACATGATTCCCGCGGTCTCAAGGGAGGCGAGGGT
>CM044559.2:3040432-3129283 GCA_024416835.2 Perccottus glenii | reverse complement strand
GATCAAGGAGATGTGTTGCACTGCGTTAGGCAAATGGTTGTCACACCAGATACAGACACCCTGGACCTTCTCAATACAGTGAAACTGCACATTTTAGAATGGCCTTTGTGGCCAGCCTAAGGCACACCAGTGCAATAATTATGCTCTCTAATCATGATGCTATGTTAAGGACATTTCATACATACAACTTTTCCCTGCAAAGTTCCGGCATTTTGCTCAAAAGTATTCAAGAGCCAGAACTGACTTCAAAGAATTATCTTCTCTGGCAAGTTCTAGGAACATTCCAGTAAACTTGCAGGGAAGTTGTATTGTGAATAAAAGCTGCTTGGAGCATTACCAGAGCATACATCAAACACATATCTAGATTTGCTCTGCCATCTGATTTTGTTGTGGTGACAGAAGTTTAGACAGGCCATCCGCCACACCATTTACTGCTTTTTTTCTTTGAGTGTGAACAGGGAAGACGTGGGAATGTTCGGCCATTGAGCCGTCATGTAAACAGAGAAGATCACTAGAACTCCTGGGAAAATATTTTGGGGAATTTACTGGGAACTATATGAAATAGGCTATAGAGAAATATTATATATATTTTATATAATATAATATATATTTAAAATATATTTTAAATACATTTCATTCATTACTCCTCGTGGCAAGAACAATTTTGATCTGAGCAGTTATCTCACTTCTATAACCAGACTGTGCACCTGAATTCTCTAATAATATTTCATTTAAGAAACATTTTAGTCCTACATCAGCCAAACTTCTGTTGCTTCTTAGAGTGAATACAGTTAGATTCCTTCACACTGTGGCATCATGATGGTACATGAAAGGATTTTGAATGGTCCTTATCTGGGAATTCCTTCTTTTGTCAGATTTACTACCTGAGCTCACCTGACTGAAAGTAGGTGGAGCCTCCTTCTTGGGTTCTGTGATAGAAGTGATGATGTGAGGCTGGCCGTTCCAATCCGGCACAGCACTCAGGGTCTGGACCACTGCAGGTTTGGGAGGGACTCCAATAACCTGAACATTAGAAACACACTGAATGAAAGTGGTTGACATTGTTTAGGTCACATGTATTTTCCATCCTTGTTGGTACCTTGACCAAGGCAGTCTTCCGGACAGCAGTTGACTGGAAGTTGGGGGTAGCAGACATTCTGATGACTGTCAGCTTGTCATTTGTTTTGACTACGGGGGACGGAGTCGGCTGCATCCAAAAAAAAAACAATCTAGTTATATAGCAAAGATACATTTACTGTTTATTAAATAAGATTTTAATATGAGAACCTGTATATTTTTTATTTAAAAACCTTTTGGTTTTGGACCAGAATTTATTTCTACAATTAAAATGTTGTAAGAACTAGGGCTTTGAAACAATTTTAATATTTAATTGTGATTAATCGCATAATTGTCCATAGTTCAAAGATGCATTACGGGAAAAAAAATTCTAACCAATACATGCATCAGCAAAAGCCTGATGTTCAGAATGAAATCTTTGTGGCAGGCCTTCAGCGCACCCGAAACAACAACACGGACTCCATGTAAGATCAAGAAAAGAAAGGTTTTATCAAGTGCGACCAAAAAAAGCAAAAAAGTCTAACCAGCTTCGGAATAAGACAAGAGTCAATTTAGAAAGCCGAGATCTGCATTTGAGATAAAAACAGACTCTAAGCTGGCTTTCCTTTCATTGAAAAGGTAAGACATCATTACAGATCATGTGTAATATATTGTGGTGTTTTGTTTTCAGTTTTCTAAAGCTAAATAACGTTGGCATGCTTGTAACACAGGGATGCTAACCGCACACAGAAACGTCTCATCATAAGTTACTGTCTTGAATGGATAAAATACCTTCAGACCATGAGTGTTTAATTGAGCCTGACTATGAGTCTGATAGATTGTCTTCCGTCTTGAAAAAAAAGCTATCTTGGTTTTTCAAATTTCTTTTTCTAATGTCTTTACAAAGCAGCATTTTGGAGTTAGACTTCGTCAGGGACTTCTGTCAGATAACATGAGCCATGTCAACTTTATAAATTTTGCCAGAATGTAATTGTCAGATTACTGTGGTAAAATGTTGTGCTGTGGTTTTCAGTTGTGAATAAAAGTTAACATATGTCCCGTTGGCTCTAAATTCAATTTATTTTAGAATCTGTAGCAAGGTGTTCTGCCGCACGTCAGTGGAGAGCGCGAGTGGATCCTCTGGATGTGGGAAGCTGTAAAATGCTTTGAGAAAATTATTTTTAATCAACTGTTCGATTATCTTTCATGCTATAATCTCTTATCGGCGGCACAGTGGCAAAGTGGTTAGCACGCCTGCCTCACAGCAAGAAGGTCCTGGGTTCGATTCCCATCCAGGGCAGGGCCTTTCTGTGTGGAGTTTGCATGTTCTCCCTGTGTCTGCGTAGGTTTCCTCCGGGTACACCGGTTTCCCCTACCACCAAAAAACATGTACAACAGTTCCCCCCCAAACACACATGGGGCCAGGACTCCATCCTGGTTAAATAAAGGTTAAATAAAAATAAAAATAAAAATCTCAATGCATATCAGTCTATGATTGGCATTGAGATAAGAGAAAACAAATAAATAGAGAAAACCTACAGAAAACAATTAAACAAATCATATATGTATGTATTTTTAAAAACGTGTAACATTTGTAAATAAGAAACGAGGAATTAGATAAAATCTCTTTCTTTTGGAGGTAGTCACCCAAAGTATTATGTATATATAATGAAATGTGTATATACAAAAAAATACAACTTTGACAGAAACAAATGAAAATTTATAGGTAATGGATAATTGTTTATACACTTTAAAGGGGGCTTCTTTGAAACTTACATAATCACTAAATGAGACTGGGTATTTATTCCTAATTTGCCAGACACAGCAGCTTGGTATCACAATACAATTCCCTGCTCCCAGACGTCCATGCTGCCAGACGACAAACTGGCGATATGCAGAGTAACGATACTCTCTGTTATCTGCCCTGGGGTCTTGGCTGTCCTGAAGCGATATCATTCCATGTCTGCCGAACTTAAAAACAGGAGGCCTTCATTCAGAAAAAACTGTTCCATGCGGGACTTCCTGCTGAGACACACTACTGGATCCTGTCTGCAGCATTTGTTTTCCAGATCCGTTGGTATGACCCGGCAGTTCAAACAGGTGCACCACACTGGCTGACCCTGACTGGGTATGATTGGTCCTAGTGTCAGGCATGAAAACGGGTAAGGGGTGAAAAAGGTGAGAACGATATTACCCCTCTAGGGGGGTCCGGGGGCATGCTCCCCTGGAAGAAAATTTTAAATATTCCCTATTTTAAAGCATCAATCTGATGCATTTAGAGATGCATTTTTTGCCAACCTGGGGAGAGGCATTAAAACATAACTTCAGCCATGAGTCAAAAATATTATGGCCTTCTTACTAAGTATTATGCAAGCCATTTCATGCCAGCCTGTCACTGGGTCTAAAATGTCCAGTATATATGAGGCACAATGTGGTATAAGGGCAACACAAATGGCTGAATGCATAAACCCCACAAGAGATGGTAGACATGCTATAGCTTAACTTGTCTTCTCTTCCATCATGATTGGAACAATGACAGACAATACAATGTTACGCAATTCAGATTTTAACACATTTTATTGGCAAAGATAACAATTTACATTATAGTTCGTTCGTAATACTCTTAGAAGCAGATCTAATTTTTCTTCTTTGCCTGGGCCACCAGTGTCTCCATGGCCCGCTTTCGCTGTTTTGCCACATGTCACGGTGGAACACTTCACTTTACCTTCAGCCTTGTCAGTCCCCTCACCTCAAAATCAGTGCACAGTACACGTCCTGGAAAAACGAGTTGTAGATATTTAAGAAAGAAGCACTAACATTAACAGTGTTTCTTTTTTTGTGATTTACAGTCAGCTATAAAAGCTAGCAGGTAACTTTAGTAACGATATCATGCTAATGTTAGACTTACGTTAACGGTAGCGTTAGCTAACATTAAGAATTTGCCACGGGCTTTACGTTAGCTGGCTAACGTTGCTTTCTCTCCTGCTGTGTTTAATGACTCAATTCATCAAGTTGGAGCTAACGTTAGCTAGCTTATGTCAACAGAGCTCCTAGGTAACTAACATAGATATACCAGAAAATATTAAAAGAAACCATCACTCACCAAATTCAGTCAGGTAAAATCTCAGAGGACAGATGTGCTTCTTCAGCTTCTGATAGTGGTCCGCACTCCTTGGTGTGCACGCTCTGGTAAGCACGAACCTGGCTGGCACGCGCGAATGCAATCTGCTTGTAAACCAATCAGGTAATGGTACTCCCCTACCTTCCCAGAGAAACAAACTGGTGAAGCAAGGCCATTCGTGCTATTTCCATGCACTCGCGGTCCCTTCTGGCACGCGCACCTGTTCTCCGGTACCTACCCCCCCCTTAAACATTTTCTCATCGAATCTATACGATTCACGTAGGTCACCTATTTTGGTTTCAAAACGGCGAATTTCGCCGAAAGGTGAGCGATTTTCATGTCTGTAGTGTGGTGTGCCGTTAATCCAGGACATCTAGAAAAAACCCTGGCAGATGAGTTACAACAACCTGGAGAACTTCATCCTTCTTCTCCTGTGACAGTTGTAACTGTTCCTAAAAATGGAACAACAAACATTGTTTAGATTAGAGGTTTATTTGGGTGTGTGATCATTTGTAGATATTTGACCAACCTGTATCTCTGTTGTCCTAGTGACAGTCAGCTGAGCGACCCTCAGTCTGTCCTCTTCACTGACAGGCCCAGCTCCTCTTCTTCCCCTCCCACGGCCTCTGCCTCCCCTCTCTCTCCTCCCTTTTGACTCACTATTAGTGTTCTCTTCCACAGGAGCTTGAAACTGTTCCAAGCTAGAGTCCTGATTTGGAAAAAAATCATAAATTGCATATCTGTATTTTTATAGTGCTGAATTTCATGTTTGAGGTATTCTGAATGACACTAACAGTAAAATAAACAATGATAAGCTAAAAATATACTGTGTGGTTACATTGATGTTATCTCGGACCAATTCATTACAGTAATAGTAATAACCTATAAACAAGCTAAATGAGTTGACAGTCATATGGTGGTCCAAATAACAGTAATAGTTACACAGTACAGTAACAAGTATCTTGTCTGATATAAGTTCACTAACATTAGCTGTTATCCTGCTGTGACTTTAAAGGGGAACTGAAATAAAAATATATAATTCGATAACATGTTGATTATTAAAATAGTAAACAAATTAATTCAAAAATAATATAAAAAAACGAAACATATATGAAGTTTTTCCCATTACTGAAATTTACATTTCTTGTTATCAGAGCGCAGCCATGTTCGATGACGTCACTGGCATGGTAGCACTGTAGGCTATGCTATGACTGAACTGACTGAATTTGACAGTATGGACAGAGAAATAGTACCTGTGCCTGCCAATCCAGTTGGCTACGCATTCGAACCAGTTAGGGAGATGCCGATTGCGCCTGGTTTCCAGGAAGGCGTGTTAGATTATGATGAACCAGAAGTTGTTTGGGGTCAGGAGCGAGTGGGTCGGAACGACTGGTGTCAGTGCGGCGTTGTAGCTCCATGGAGACCGCTCCGGAGTCTATTTGCTGCCAGGAGGCAAACCTGGATCACGTAATGGCCGGGTTACAATGCGTCACATTCGCAAGGAGCTTTCAACTTTTATGTGGTGAGAGAGATGTGCTGGAGGTTGCTATGATGTCTCTAAAGGACGTCAGGGCAGACACGCTGGAGCGTCCCATAAGTAGCAGGTATGTAACTCCAATATTTTAGGCTTTAGGATTTGGCGACATCGAAGCTAGGTTAACATGGCATGTTTACTTTTCTCAGACTGTTTAGGTTGACAGCGTACAGGCAGTTCACCCTTTGGGCAAGAGGACATTTAGGGAGAAGGCATAGGGTTCCGATTCCATCATGTGCTGTCAATTATGTCAGAAATCTGTTCCTCTGCGTTTTATCAGGGGTTTGAGTATGTAATGTTATACGATGTGTAAATAAAAATGTAGCCTTTGGCTAACGCGAGTCATGTAGCCTCATTCACGTTATCATTATCAACAAATTCCTGTTCTGAGAAACTTTGTTGTTAACAGGGTATAATCGTGATGTATTTGAGATAATGTTCACGTGTGATCGTTTGATGCTGTCATTTTCTGTAATCTACATTTACATTAACATAAAAATGTATTCATTTAGTACGCTTTTTATCCAACGCGATTTACGTAATGAGGAATAACATTCAAGCTAACGTTACAGACGAGACATTACCATCGCATCAGTCATCAATACTATTTATTACTAGAGGATAAGTGCAGACATTATAGTCAAAGTGTGTATTAGGATAAAGAATAAAGAAATCAGTTTGCTAGTCTGGACAACATACAGCAACAACACAGCAACAAGACTGTTGATGGGGAGTGCTGATATTGCGTGTGTTATTAGGTTGTTAGAAGTGTACAAAAGTTAGAAGGATAGCTACAGTGTGGCCACAGCTATGGAGGCATCATATTCAGGAGGAACCGTGTTTCAATAGAATGATCACAGTAAAAATTTTTATTTAAATGCACATGCACAAATATTAAATTATTAAAAGGGAACCTTATAAATCAATGTGCTTATTTTTAATTAATCTGCATACACTAAGTGTAACCTGTTTATTTTGTATTTTGACTTTTTTGTATTTCAGTGTCTAGGTAAACCTGCTCAGGTGTTTTGCCACAGAATGTCCCTTGTCTGGTCTTACGAGTCCTCTGTGCTGGGCCAAGGTAGAGTGTGCTTCATTACTGCTTTCCTGTAAAACTGCCCGTATGGAGGTTGACACCCTGCATCTGGAGATCGCGCCATGGACTATCTCTTTACGGAAGCTGTATGTTTTTCTCTCCTTGATTTTCGCCACCACATACTGATTGGCAGGCTTTGAAAATTGGAGCTTGTATCTGTCTTCCAGCCTTGGTTTTGGCCCTCCGTCTCTCTGTGTTGGTGTTGTGGTCGAGCGCAGCCAGGTGAAGACGTGCTCCAAAGCTCTCATAGCTAAACTTTTTTCTTTTGGTCACATATTTATTATATAGAGCATGCACACTTTCTAAATCCCCTGTGTGGATGCCCTCTGTGACCTTGTCCAATTTCTGCATGAGCTGCTTGTCCAGGACAACCTTTGGAGGCTCTCAAAGGCTGTGGACCCAGAACGAAGCCATGGGCGCCTGCTCTCCTCTTCAGGAGTATAAGGATGGTGCTCACATCTTATTATGGTCTCACCTGTCACCCACTCATGCACATTAGTAATGTGGTGTAGCAGAGACGCCCACTTCTCCTTCAGTCGGATTTTATCTCCCCCACAGGTAGAGACTGAGTACCACAGGTGGTTGGTGATCATCCGGATCCACTCACTCAGGGCCGCATTATTGCATTTCAACAACCTCTTTTTCACATTCTTCACAATGTGCCACATATCATACTCATGCTTAATTGATTGGTGTTTCTCTCTTAATACCTTTTGCACAGATGGGTGGCAGTCAGTGGCCAGCACAGAGATGGAGACTCCGTGGTCCGCAAGATTGGCAAGACATCTCTCCATACCCTCTACTTCAAGCCAGTAGCTGTTCTTCACCTCAGTCACTGCACAGTCTCCTGAGCCACCACCATCTTGGATTCTGTGTCAAGCAGAGAATAGGTGCCAAAGGTTGCATTGTAACCTGGGCTATCATAGCGTGCATCCCCTGAGACTATGAGGGGCTTATCACTCAAAGCACTCATGATGCTCTCATTGTGGATAGTCCAGGCATGATTGACTTCTGGTATCACATAGGCTTTCTGAATGTTGTACCACTGTCTCTGTGATAAAGCCTCTAAACCAATAGTGTCACACACCTCAAGGAAAGGACTGCACTCATTTCCTGTCACAAACACTCCAGCTGGAATTGTTATGTTGCACTCCATCACTCCCCTAATTTGATCCTGGGAATGCCAGATGTAATTGTGACCATCCACACTCCGTTTTCACAGTTACCCCAAATCCACTTTTGGACAATGTTGGTGGCTCTACAAGGCATTTACTACAGCCCTCCCAGTGACACATAGAAAACAACATCAGCAAGTGTTTGTTAGAGACAATACACTTTCTGTCACCAGCAGTGTTTCCTCCTCCTCCACGTTCTTCCTCCTCCTCCTCCTCCTCCTCCTTCACATCACTGACATCACTGGAACTTTCATCACTTGAACGGAAACAGAAGTCCCTCATCGGGTCCTCATGATTCCCTTCAAAGGAAATCTCATCCTCTTCCCCTTCAATGTAGCATTGCTCAAATGACATTTCCTGAGTGTGTTGTGGTGTTGAGGTCCTGGGGACAGATGTGCAGTCTAGGGGACTGAAGTGTTCTACAGCGGAACAGTAGGAATGGTCATTCATGACCATTGTGATGTTAGCCAAGTCGTCGGTTACTGTGCCTATGCTCCTGAACTGATTTTCCTGCCCTCATTAATGTCTTCAACTGGGTCTGTCTGGGTACCAACACACACACTGACTCTGGCTTCACTTGATTCACTGAGTATATCCTGTTCTTCCTCATCTCTGTCATTCCCTGTCTCACTGCCCACCATAGACATGCATGCCTGTTTTATCTATGGAAACATGATGATGGAGGGAGAGGGGTTACAATATTATCACTCAGTACAAATGTAACACAGCAGCAATCCAAACAAACCTTCAAAATGTGAAACACTCTCTGCTTATAAAAATAAAATAAAAATGCTATCAAAACTTAAGTAACAGTTGCCTTGCATCTTTTATATATATTATTTTGTATATATAAATACACACACATTCATGTATATATTTAAGAAATTTTTGCATTTATATACTATATATACATTTATATAATTTATATTATATATATTTTATATATAGATATAGTACTTTTTTCTTAAATATATACATGAATGTGTGTGTATTTATATATACAAATGAATTATACACAGTACACACACTTATATTATGTAAACACAAACTTTTATTTTGGTGTGATTAATCTTTTGACAGCCCTAATATATATATATGATGCAGTTTAACCAATGTTTGCGTTACGTACATGACCAACCAATGGTGGCGCGCGAGAATGCGGGACCTAAAGCAATGAAAACGCACATCAACCCGATCACGTTTAGCGTTCATGTAAACACTACATTCAGATTCATCAATGTAATGAATTCAGTCCGATTGAAACAAAAGACTTGCATGAATTCCGACTGTAAAGCAAATGACAGTTTGGGTGATCTAGAAATACCGACGGACGAATTTTTTTAGATGTCCAGGAAAAAGGACATAAGAGGACTAGTTCGTGTGCGCTCCGCCCGCTCTCATACAGTTCGATTGATATTGCCTACATTGGATATTACCTCGATGTCGTATTAATTTAGCAAAATGACCTACGGTGAAGGTGAACATCACGATAACAACTAAGAGGTGAGTGGAAATTGTTTACAGGACCTGCCGTGGTCACATTTATGCCACAGTCATTTTGCAAGCAGGTTATTCGGTCCTTGGTTTTATCGGATGTGTTATATTTGCTTGTTGGACAGATCATAATTTTTAACCTTGATTAGCCTAACCCAACCCTAACTAGTTTTTGACTTAATTTAGCATCATGGATTACAGCTAAACCTACCTCTCTGTTCTCCGCCTGACTTATGCTTTAGCGCTCTTTCCTGCGGCTAACAGTGCTAGATGTGATGGTGCCCTTTGACGGTCTGTCGGTTTGCCCTGCATTGTAGCTAGAAAAGTCAAAACAGACGGTGTTGCCTCAGGCTTGAGTCTGTTCGACTTGGTCTTCGCCAGTCTACCACTCGAATCAAAAGTGAAGCTCTCCTCATAGTCTGATGTTTGGAAGTGGGCACTACAGACCCTAAACCCAGGGCTGTAGGGGCTAGCCCGTTTTAAGGCTGCTAGCCAAGATTGTAGGGCTGCCTTTCTCCGTAGAGGTAAACGATGGTAATGTATGTTTAGGCCTGCTGCCTTTGTCCTGTACAACTCATGGTGGCACCCAGGTGCAATACAATACGACCCTCCTCTCGATCTGTGACCCTCTTGAGATGCCATTTTGCTGGAGCTGTCAAGGTAGCCTACCATTCCAGTGACGTCACGGATCGTCGAAAATCATAATGGCTGCGCCCTAGTAACAAAACAACAAACTACGATATCTGTTTTCCCCCCTTGTAACTACTTCAAAAGTTTTAATTGTCCTACCACAAATAACAATGATAACACGTGTGTTATATGACCTTAACTTCCTATTTCGTTTCAGTTCCCCTTTAAACACTGAGCTTCGGAGAAAGCTACATGAGTTATCGATGTAGCTGTTCAGCTAACGTTAGCCACTTTTAACAAACATGACATGCAGTAGATAATATATCATACAAAGTTACAACTGCCATACTGCGTTGAACAGTGCTTTATATAAGATGCCGTTTGTCAATCTGATGCTCTATTATCTTCCATGTCTCAAGAGTTCGCTTTACCGCTGTGTCAGCAATCAAGATTAAAATATAGTTTACTCTCAAAGTTTGACCAACAATACACTTTTACAGAAATGTAACTTTTCTTACCTTTGTAAACATGATGCAAGTAAATGTCCAAGTCCTGCGAAGCGAACATATATTGTAAATAAAAATGGATGTTATCCGCTCATTCGGTCCCTATTTGCCGAAATAGCCTCAAAGTCAGGGCAAAAAGATGGCGATTACATCCGGACATTTCAGACTCCTTCGTCAGAGGATGTTACTAAAATGGGCAAAGGGAGTGTTGCATAGTAAGCCCGTGGGAGGGCATTATGAGCGCGTGCGTGGGTAATTACGCCCACTCCGCTGTAGCCGAGGCTAAGGCAATTGCTAACCTGTTGCTAACACCAGGCTAACACAAGTGGAGCTTCGCGCTCGAAAATGTTGGTACCCTTCGGTCAATGAAAGAAAAACTCACAATGGTCACAGAAAAAAACTTTATTCTGACAAAAGTAATAATAAATAAAAATTCTATGAATGTTAACTAATGAAAGTCAGACATTGCTTTTCAACCATGCTTCAACGGAATTATTTAAAAAAATAAACTCATGGAACATTATTTTTTTTAACATTAATTTTTATTTATTATTACTTTTGTCAGAATAAAGTTTTTTCTGTGACCATTGTGAGTTTTTCTTTCATTGACCAAAGGGTACCAACAATTTTGTCCACGTGTGTATATATATTATATTCAGGAACTGAAGACAGTTGCAGTAGAGGCCTGGCAGAGCATCACCAGGGATGAAACCCAGCGTCTGGTGATGTCTATGTGTTCCAGACTTCAGGCTGTAATTGACTGCAAAGGATTTGTAACCAAGTATTAAAAAGTGAAAGTTTGATTTATGATTGTTAATCTGTCTCATTACTTTTGGTCCCTTTAAAAAGTGGGAGGCACAAATACAAACTGTTGTAAATCCAATTTTTCTGTTTAAAAACAAATTGCATATTCAACAATCCACAGAAACCAGTGAAAGAGAAACATGCATTTTGTCATGTTCCTTGAGAAACTAACAGAGCAAAGACAAAATAAGCCCAGTGTGGACAAACTGAGAACTGCTGGAGGAGAAGCACATGTTTAGCATAACAAAATAATGATAATAACAAAACATAACAAAAAATGTTTATCTATCTTCTCTTTTCAGTCTACATATATCTCTTTCTTGTTTTAGAAACTCTTTACTTTTGTCCTTATTTTTACTCTAGCTGTGAACTGAACAGATCCCACTGAAATACGGTCCTTTGTGAAGTACCTCTGGTCCTCACTTTAATTATTACTGTTAATACATTCTTGCTATTAATAAATAATAGGTGAAAAGGAAACAGTTAAACTAAGAGTTGTTTTAATAAAGTTTTACAGTTTTTTCGAGAAACACATGAGACCAGTATTTATTATTGGGTTTGATCAAAGTGGTTTTAGGTCGCAGGTAATGTATTTTTTTTATTTAACCTTTATTTAACCAGGAAAGTCCCATTGAGATTAAAAACCTCTTTTGCAAGGGAGTCCTGGCCAAGAGGCAACAACATTTACACAATTATAAACATTAAAATAGAAAAAGAAACATTAAAATAAGACAGGTTATGAAAAACAATTGCACATTATTGAGGCAGTCTCCATTGCTTTCAGCTTAGTTTTAAAAGTGTTTAAGGACAAGAGCTCAGTCAGTTTCCAGTCCTTCTGCAGCATATTCCAAGCAAAAGGAGCCGAGTGGACAAAGGCTTTTTTCCCAAACTCAGTGCGAGCAAAAGGAACAGAGAGCAACAGCTGATCATTTGATCGCAGGGAGTAAGATTCAACACTTCTCTGTGTGATTAAAGTACAAATGTATGGAGGCAGTAATCCAAGCGTAGCTTTGAAAATAAAAGTTTACCAATGTCCCTGCCTCCTACGGGCCAGAGAGGGCCATCCCACTCGTGAATACAATTCACAGTGATGCTCTACAGTTAGTAATGAACCTCAAAGAAGCATGATAAACCGTGTCCACCATTTGAAGACATAAAGAAGAAGCATTCATATAAAAAAGATCACCATAATCTAGCACAGATAAAAAAGTTGCAGTGACAAGGCACTTTTTTACTTCAAAAGAAAAACACAAGTTTAAGTTTTAATTTCTTCACAAGTTGTTCTATGTGTGGTTTGACATACTTTTTTGTTTTTGTTTATGCTGTATATATTCAAAGATTCAAGATTCAAAGTGTTTATTGTCATGTGTACAGACAGAAAGCATGTTTCCCTGTACAATGAAATTCTTACTTTACCGTCCACAGTAAAATGTCACACAATTAAGTAAAAATAAAAAAATAAGACAAATATACAAGTAATAATAATGGAAGTATACCAAAAAAAATACAAATATACAAAAAGTGTAAAGTGTAGTAAGGTGAGGTAGTGCAGTTGTGATGGTGTAAAGTGACGTGTAAAGTAAAGTGACGGTGTAAAGTAAAGTGAGGTAGTGCAGTAGGTAAACAATTGTTCATGTAATGTTGTGATTGTGATTGTAGACTCCTATCTGCTGTTTAGGAGTCTTATGGCAGAGGGAAAGAATGAGTTCTTCATTCTGGAAGTCCTGCATTTCACACTTCTGTACCTCCGTCCTGAGGGTAGAAGTGTGAACAGACCATGTTGTGGGTGGGAGGGGTCTTTGAGGATGGAAGCAGCTCTTCTGTGGACTCTGCGGTGGTAGATGCTCTGCAGAGAGGGCAGTGGAGTCCTGGTGATCTTCTGCGCAGTCTTCACCACTCTCTGCAGGCGTTTGCGGTCCATGACAGAAGTGCTGCCGTACCACACAGTGATGCAGCTGGTCAGGACACTCTCAATGGTGCAGCTGTAGAAGTTGCTGAGGATCTTGGGCGACATGCCAAACTTCCTCAGCCTCCTCAGAAAATACAGCCGCTGTTGAGCCTTCTTGACCAGCTGCGTGATGTGAGGTGTCCAAGTGAGGTCCTCATTGATGTGGACACCCAAGTATTTGAAGTTGCTCACCCTCTCCACTTCAAGTTCCCGGATGAACAGTGGCTGAGGCGTTCTCCTCTCCCTCCTCATGTCCACTATCATCTCCTTTGTCTTGTCCGTGTTGAGGGTGAGGTTGTTGTCTTCACACCATGACACCAGACTGGCCACCTCCCTCCTGTAAGCTGCCTCGTCACCGCCAGCGTCGTCCTATCACTGCGGTGTCGTCAGCAAACTTCAGGATGATGTTGTCCTTGTGAGAGGCGACACAGTCGTAGGTGTACAGGGTGTAGAGGATGGGGCTGAGTACACAGCCCTGTGGAGTACCAATGTTTGTGATGGTGCTGGCTGAAGTCCTATTACCAATCCTGACAGACTGAGGCCTGCCAGTCAGGAAATCTAGGAGCCAGTCACAGAGGGTTTGGTGCAAACCAAGTGTGGACAGTTTGTGGGTGAGTTTGTGTGGGATGACCGTGTTGAAGGCGGAGCTGTAATCTATAAAAAGTATCCGTATGTATGAGTCCTTGTTCTCCAGGTGTGAGAGGGAGTAGTGGACGGCAGTAGCGTGCATCCGAGGTAGATCTGTTGGGCGGTAGGCATACTGCAGGGGTCAATGGTGTCGGTATGCTGCTCTGAATGTGGGCCAGCACCACTCTCTCGAAACACTTCATAATGATTGGAGTGAGTGCCACTGGCCTGTAGTCATTCAGGCAGGTGGGTGGGTTCTTCTTGGGCAGGGGGACAATGGTCGTGGTCTTGAAGCATGATGGTACAATGCGCTGGCTGAGGAGAGGTTGAAGATGGAGGTGAAAACATCAACCAGCTCGTTGGCACATGCTCTGAGGGCCCGCCCAGGAATGTTGTCTGGTCCTGCTGCTTTATGGGTTGGTATATATATATATATATATATATATATATATATATATATATATATATATAGGTATATATACATATTATATATTATGCTGTATATACATATTATATATTATGCTGTATATTATGTATAGTATTTATGTTTATAACATACTGTAAAAATTGCTGCTGGAACAGAGAAATTTCCCCATTGTGGGACGAATAAAGGATTATCTTATCTTATCTTAAAAGTGAGGGAGTTATTTATATTCATGAACCACCTCTATAATATTCCCTTCAAGAGTAGACAGTACTGGAACAGTCTGAGGCACCTTTGTAAGATTTGAAAACAACATTAGCTTAGTTTTGTCAGTATTAAGGACTAGTTTTAACTGAAAAGTGAATGCTGGAGCAACAAAAGCTTTCTGCAGGGTTTCAGTGGTCTGAGCAAGGGATGATCCATAGCAGTAAATAATTGTATCATCAGCATAAAAATGCATATTAGCATCAGAAACATTTTGACCCAAATCATTGATATACAAGATAAATAGGAGGGGCCCCAGAACTGAACCCTGTGACACCCCCTTACAGACAACAATAAAATCAGAACAGAGTCCCTCATATTTAATTGAGTCCTGTTATTCAGATAATTTGAGAACCATGCAACTGCATGCTCTGACAATCCTGAGGTAATTAATCTGTTCTTTAAAACAGCAGTCGACAGTAACAAAAGCTTTTGACAGATCTAAAAAAAGTGAAGCACAGAACTGTTTCTTATCAAGTGCCACAATAATATCATTTATCACCTTCATAGTAGCGGGGATAGTACTGTGCTTTTTTCTGAAGCCTGATTGAAATTTAGAAAGGATGTCATTTGAAGACAGGGACGCTTTCAGCTGATCACAAACAAGAGAATCCAGAATTTTTGATAAAACACTGGAAAACTGGAATCTCTTGTTTGTGATCAGCTGAAAGAGTTCCTGTATTCAAATGACATCCTTTATATTATTAATTATAAGAAGCAGGAGAGCTTTTGGGGCAGAGTGAAGTCTCACACAGAGGCAAAAAGAAAATCAGGTTTTGGAGCTTTTCAGCGTGGTCCATTCATAACCTACCGGTGGGGTGAGTATTCTAGGGTTCTGGGGGCCACTGCTGGCTCTTGGTGCCTGCTGGGCCTGGGCCAGAGCCTGCTGGGACACCAGCATCAACTGGCCACTGTCGCTGCGGATCAGCATCATCCCTGTCCAAAAGCAGTCAGTCATTAACCAGGTAAGCATTAACATCTGGGTTTTGAAAACACAGTTTAGGGCATCTATTTGATTAAATACAAATTTTTCTTTATAATGTTACTCAAGTTAAAAATATGCTTCACACAAAGTACAATTCATCTAAAATGCTTTCCTGTACATGGTATTTACTTCCAAATAAAAATGGATTGTGTAATCATGGAACATATCGCCAATCATTTGCTCTTGCTTTTTCTGCATTCTGGTTACCCATTCATGTAAAAAGTGTTTTAGCCAGAGTTAAAACTTCACTGCATTTCATTTAATACAAATAAACTGGCTATCTATCTTTATAGATTTAACAACTTTGTCCTTTACCCTCCGCGGGTGGCCACTTGGTTATGGTGCTTCATGTATGCTTTCCCTGCCAGCATCCATCCATCCATCCATCCATCCATCCATCCATCCATCCATTCAGTACTGAATTGTTTCAGGGGCCCCTTTGCACACTCTACACATTGGGTCTTGTCTGGTGTGGTAGAACTGGGCCTCTATTGCTCTGGTGCTCAGGGCCTGCTCCTGTGCAGCCATGATGAGTGCCTCTGTGCTGTCCTTCAGTCCGGCCCGCTCCAGCCATTTTTTAGGATTTCTTGATATCAGCCTCTTCAGTTATGTTCCGGTGGTACATCCCATGTAGAGGTTTGTCCTCCCATGATGGTCCCTCCTCCAGCACCTTTTCCTCTGTTCTCCATTGCCTGAGACATTCACTGAGCACGTCATCTGTTGGGGCCTTATCTTTGATGTACTTGTGGATCTTGGATGTTTCATCCTGGATAGTGGATGTTACACTCACTAGTCCACGGCCGCCTTTTTTACGGCTAGCGTACAGTCTCAGGGTGCTGGATTTGGGGTGGAACCCTCCATGCATGGTGAGGAGCTTTTGTGTCTTAACGTCTGTGATCTGTATCTCTTCCTTTGGCCACCTTATTATTCCTGCAGGGTATCTGATCACTGGCAGGGCGTAGCTGTTTATTGCCCGTGCCTTGTTCTTGTCATTGAGCTGACTTCTTAGGACTTGCCTTACTCGTTGGAGGTATTTGGCAGTTGCTGTTTTCCTTGTTACCTCTTCGAGGTTGCCATTTGCCTGTGGTATTCCAAGGTACTTGTAACCATCCTCAATGTCTGCTATTGTTCCTTCTGGGAGTGAGACCCCTTCTGTGTGGACTACCTTCCCTCTCTTCGTCACCATTCGACTACACTTCTCAAGCCCGAATGACATCCCAATGTCAGAGCTGTAGATCCTGGTGGTGTGGATCAGTGAGTCGATGTCCCGCTCACTCTTAGCGTATAGCTAGATGTCATTCATGTAGGAGGTGACTGATGGTGGCCCCATATTTGGCTGAGGGGGTTCAGACCCTACAAAACACAGAACAGCAGTGGGGATAGAGAATCTCCTTGGTATATTCCACATCTATTTATTTCCGAGCTTCCATGTTGTGGAGAGAGAGGTTATTGGCCGATAGTTGGATGGAACTGTACCCTTTGCGGGAATCTTCAGGATCAGGATTGTACGCCCTTCGGTAAGTCATTCAGGGTGCGTCCATTAGCAGCTGGTTCATTTGTGCTGCAAGGCGCTCGTGGATTGCAGCTTCTTTAGCCAGTAGGTGGATCCTGTCCGGTGCTGTCCAGTTTTTCATATCCGAGACTCTTTCTTGGATGTCTACCGCTGTGATGGTAACTTGATTCTGTTCAGGGAGGTTGCTGTGGTACTCTCTCAGAGCCAGCTACATGTACACCATTATTAGGCAACGATTAGTGTGCAGAATTATGCAACTAAATGAAAAACAAAGATTTTCCAATGTTTATTTTCACCAGTTAAAGTGAGAATAATAAACAAACTCAAAATTTACAAATAAGCATGTCTTAAAGAAAAAAATAAATAAATAAATAACTCAGTGACCAATATAGCCACCCTTCTTTTCAATAACAGTCACAAGCCTTCCATTCACAGAGTCAGTCAGTTTCTCTTCTTGTCAGAATCAACTTTTTGTGCAGCCGGAACCACAGCCTCCCAGACACTGTTCAGAGAAGTGTACCGTTTACCTTCACTGTAAATTTCTTGCTTAAGAAAAAGTTCTCAATAGGGTTTAAGTCAGATGAAGAAAGAGGCCATGTCATTAGTTTTTCATCTTTCAGGCCTTTACTGGCCAGCCACGCAGTGGAGAACTTTGATGTATGTGATGGAGCGTTGTCTTGCATAAAAATCAAAGTCTTCTTGAAAGATGCCAACTTTTTCCTGAACCACTGCTTGAAGAAAGTGTCTTCTGAAAATTGGCAGTAGGTCAGAGTTGATTTTGAGTCCATTTTCAATCCAAAAAAGCCCTTCCATCTGGTCCGTCAAGAGTCACTCTCATCTCATCAGTCCACAAAACCTTTGAAAAATCTGTCTTCAGCTATTTCTTAGCCTATTCTTGATGTTTCAACTTATGTGTCTTGTTCAGAGGTGGTCAGGTTTCAGCCTCTCTTACCTTGGCCATGTCTCTGAGAACTGAACACCTCGTACTTCTTGACACTCCAGGGAGGCTGCAGTTGTAGAATATGGCAGCACTGGAGGATAATGGGCTCCTGGTAGCTTCATGTTTGATTCTTTGCCAATCTTTGGTAGTTAATTTGCATCTTTTCTTTGACATGTATCCATTTGCTACAAAACATTTGATGGTTCAGTGATTACGCCCCAATATCTTAGATATTTCAAGAGTGCTGCATCCCTGTGAAAGACTTTTTAGAACATTTGACTTTTCAGAGTCAGTTAAATCTCTTTTTTGGCCCATTTTTCCTGAGGAGAAGAATCTTACTAATAATTATGCACACCTTGATATAGGGTGTTGATCTTTTTAGGCCACACCCTCCCTTGTTACACAAATACACATTACCTGAAATGCAATAAATCCAATAAGGATTCAAGTTTATACAGCTTGGATTTGGAAATTATGGATAAAATGGTCAAAATAATCACTTGCCTAATAATTGTGCACACAGTGTAGTTCTGTAGGCTACACAATCATGGGGAAGACTGCTGACTTGACAGTTGTCCAAAAGACGACCATTGACCCTTTGCCCAAGGAGGGCAAGACACAAAAGATCATTGCAAAAGAGGTTTGCTGTTCACAGAGCTGTGTCCAGGCACATTAATAAAGAGGCGAAGGGAAGCAAAAGATGTGGTAGAAAAAAAGTGCACAAGCAATAGGGATAACAGCACCCTGGAGAGGCTTGTGAAACAAAACCCATTCAGAAATGTGGGGGAGATTTAGAAAGCGTGGACTGCAGCTGGAATCAGTGCTTCAAGAACCACAGACGTATGCAAGACATGGGTTTCAGCTGTTGCATTCCTTGTGTCAAGCCACTCTTGAACGACAGACAGGGCTCGCCTGGGCTAAAGACAAAAAGGACTGGACTGCTGCTGAGGGGTCCAAAGTTATATTCTCTGATGAAAGTAAATTTTGCATTTCCTTTGGAAATCAGGGTCCCATAGTCTGGAGGAAAAGATGAGAGACACACAATCCACGTTGCTTAGGGTCCAGTGTAAAGCTTCTTCAGTCAGTGATGGTTTAGGGTGCCATGTCATCTGCTGGTGTCGGTCCACTGTGTTTTCTGAGGTCCAAGGTCAATGCAGCCATATAGCAGGAGGTTTTAGAGCACTTTATGCTTCCTGCTGCTGACCAACTTTATGGAGATGCAGATTTCATTTTCCAACAAGACTTGGCACCTGCACACAGTGCCAAAGCAACCAGTACCTGGTTTAAGGACAATGGTATCCCTGTTCTTAATTGGCCAGCAAAGACCATAGAAAATCTATGGGGTATTGTGAAGAGGATGATGCAATATGCCAGACCCAACAATGCAGAAGAACTAAAGGCCATTATCAGAGCAACCTGGGCTCTCATAACGCCTGAGCAGTGGCACAGACTGACTACATGCCACGCCGCATTGCTGCAGTAATTCAGGCAAAAGGAGCCCCAAGTAAGTATTGAGTGCTGTACATGCTCATAATGTTCAGTTGGCCAAGATTTATAAAAATCCTTTCTTTGTATTGGTCCTAAGCAGACATGGGGACTTGTGACTTGGCGACTCGAGTCGCTATTATTATGACTTGACAAAAAATAAAATACTTGAGACTTGATTAGGACTTGGAAGTTAAAGACTCAAGACTTGACTTGAAACGATGACTTGAGTGTTAATCACATCATGTTTTCAGTTTTAATTGAAATATATCAATTATTTTTAGAAATAAAGTTGACCCAGCTGGAGCGCAGGCTGAGAATAGAGTTGTCAGAACTGGATCACAACACTATCATCAGTCATGCCCTCTCGTACCTTACGTACACCACGCCCACTTAGATCACATCAACATATCAGCCGGAGGGGTATCGAGGGTCATCCCTTTCGGCTTCAACAATTATTTCCAAGGTGGCAAAAGGCAAACAGCGCGTTGCAAAACATGCAACATTCAAATTACAGACAGCCAGACGACAACCTCCAATTTCGTCCGTCATTTGAAGAGCCATTCTGCCCAGTAAGTGCTTGTCAATGCTATCTGGCTATCAGGTAGTTAGCTACCAATAATGTAATAATAGCTAAAGTAGCCACTAGCCATTAACCCTCATATCGTGTTAGGGACAAATGTTGGCAAAATAATTTTGATTTTAATTTTTTTTAAATACTTCCCTTGATCTGAGTGGTACGAGACTTAGCTACTTTTCCTAAGTTTGCCACCTGAACACACACAGAAAAATTACTCGATTCTACAATGTTAAAGGGTTAGTTCACCCAAAAATGAAAATTCTGTCAGCAATTACTTACCTTTATGTTGTTAGACACCCGTAAGACCTCCGTTTATCTTCAGACACAGATGAAGATAGTTTTGTTGAAATCCGATGGCTCATACAGGCCTTCATTGACATCAATGTCCTTTACCCTCTCAAAACCCATAAAAGGCACTAAAGATGTTGTTACAAAGCCCATCTCCCTACAGTGGTTCTACAATCATTTTATGAAGCGACAAGAATAGTTTTTGTGCAAAATAAATAAATAACGACTTATACATATGATTTAACTAGGACATGACTTGACTTACTACAGGACTTGACTTGACCTGACTTGACATAGCCTGTGACATTTAGATAATTTATTTTTCGACTTTATTTCTGGCACACACATGAAGTGTTCCCTGGACTCAAACCCTTCCGGGTTTGAACAGGTGTTTCAAGTTTCATTCAATCAATAAATTCATTTTGCAGTACTGTTATTGGTTTTACTTGGTTTATGTAAATGCATCTGAATTTAAATATCACTGGTTTTGTGTTTTATTCACACCTCGGGCTCCTTTAAGAACAAACTTTTATTGTTGCTAAAAATTGTCTATATGCGTTACACATGGAAACACAAGGAAAACCTTTCCTTTAAACCTCTCGAGGGCCACTAGAAATTCTGTTCAGTTATTTGAGTACAAACCCTATTCCAAAAAAGTTGGGACACTCTACAAATTGTGAATAAAAATAGAATGCAATAATGTTGAAGTCTAAAATTTCAATATTTTATTCAGAATACAACATAGATGACATATCAAAAGTTTAAACAAAGAAAATGTGTCATTTTAAGGAAAGAATAAGTTGATTTTAAATTTCATGGCATCAACACTCCTCAAAAAAGTTGAGACAAGGCCATGTTTACCACTGTGTGGCATGCCCTCTTCTGTTTATAACAGTCTGCAAACGTCTGGGACGGAGGAGACAAGTTGCTCAAGTTTAGGAATAGTAATGTTGTCTCTATCTTGTCTAATAAAGGCTTCTAGTTGCTCAACTGTCTTAGGTCTTCTTTGTCACATCTTCCTCTTTATGCGCCAAATGTACTGCAGGCCGGCCATTTCAGAACCAGATCCTTCTTCTACAGAGCCATGATGTTTAATTGATGCAGTATGTGTCTGGCATTGTCCTGTTGGAAAATGCAAGGTCTTCCCTGAAAGAGACGACGTCTGGATGGGAGCATATGTTGTTCTAGAACTTGGATATACCTTTCAGCTTTGATGTTGCCTTTCCAGATGTGTAAGCTACCCATGCCACATGCACTGATGCGACCCCCCCATACCATCAGAGATGCAGGCTTCTGAACTGAGCGCTGATGAAAACTTGGGTTGTCCTTGTTCTCTTTAGTCCGGGTGACATGGCGTCCAAGTTTTCCAAAAGAACTTCAAATTTTGATTCATCTGACCACAAAACTGTTTTCCACTTTGCCACAGTCCATTTTAAATGAGCCTTGGCTCCAGAGAAAACACCTGCTCCTGGATCATGTTTAGTTACGGCTTCTTTTTTGACCTATAGAGTTTTAGTTGCAACAACGACTGGCCCGGTGGATTGTGTTCACCGACAATGTTTTCAGGAAGTATTCCTGAGCCCATGTTGTGATTTCCATTTCAGTGGCCCGAAGATCACGAAGAAGGGCCCGAAGATTACGGGCATCCGGTATGGTTTTCTGGCCTTATGCACAGAGATGGTTCCAGATTCTCTGAAACTTTGGATGATATTATGCACTGTATATGATGATAACTTCAAACTCGTTGCAATTTTTCTCTGTTCTTTAACCCTGCGCTGCTGACTGTGTTGTGCCTAATGCTGCGCTTAGTGCCAGAACAGCTCCAATGTCTGTGGTGACTCTGCAGAGGCTAAAAACACTGATCAATAGGACAGTGTAGTGTATCTGAGGCGGTGTACTTTTGTTGATTTATGCAAATGATCCACGAGGTCAGCGCACTTTTAATGACTTTTAACAAGGCTTTGTGTGCAGTGGAAATTATTTTAGAAATGCTCTATGGAGATAGAGAGGGCTAAAACTAAAAAGTAACCAACCTAAACTGCTTTATTGTTACTCTGAGGGTAATGCACTCTGCTGCTTTGCTCTTGTTTTGTATTTGCAAAATCATATTGAAAAAAATAAACATACTTTTGAATGACCTTTTTTTAGGTCAGTAGTAAGACAAAAACTTATTTTTTTACCTTAAGATTTTATTTTTTTTGACACATTGCCTAGCCCTACATGGGCGCTCAGCAATGTGCAAATATGTTTTAAAGCAATTAGGTACAATTGGATCATTTCCACAGCACAATGACCTCTGAAGGCACACGGTTTAATGGATCTTTTTTTTCCAGGAGTTGCTGCTGTTTAACCAAAGCAAAAATTGTATCATGTTGATATGAGATTTATAAAAGCTGGTAGTTTATGTTCACTGCAAAATGTGCATTTAAACCAAAAGAGCCACTTTAACGTTCACTACCATCACCTGTGCCACTTGTACCACTTTTTTTAAACCACTCTTCTGCTTTACTCTTGTATAAATTTTTAACAGTGTTATATTTCTAACTTTATCTGGAACCCATCTCCAAAGCAGGTCTCACCTGGTCTAAATTTTTGAAGTTTGTGTCTTGACAGGTCACAGTTATGCATTTGGAGTCTTCTTAACTACGAAACAATTTCCGAGAGATGCCCGTGCGTGCCTCACCTGATGGGATGTTGATGTTAGCGGGCAGCTGTGCAGAGGCGGTCTGGGTCACCCTGGGGGCCACAGCCACTGGGTGTGAGGCTCTGGGCACAGTTATCACCACTGTCTTTCCTTGAGTTGGGGCTGGGTTCACCTGGACACCTGGGTTCAGTGTGGTTTTGGTAACCTGCCCAGCAGTTCCATGGGCTGTCACCTTCGCCACCACCATGACCGGAGACGACGACGTCTGACAGGCTTGGAGAGGGACTGAGGAGGGGGCAGGCCTGAGAGGGTGGCCAGAGGGGACCACTTTAGCAGGAGGGGCCGGACTCTGGACTGTACTCACTTGGATTACTTTCATCTTCACAGTAGGGTCTCCTCCCGCTGACTTCAGCTTTGTACCTTCAATCACAACTTTATTGGTGGCCATTATTATATCTAAAAAAACAATAGTGACCAGTGAGAAAAATACAGTGTTATATTTTTAGTCAATTTATTGTGCTCAACTTACTAAAGTTATTAATATGCATACTTTTTTTTTTTTTAAGTACAAGATAGACTAGAAATGCAGTATCCTCGTCATGAGTGACATCATTATTTCCTTTGAAAGGAAAGAATGATGTCACTCTGAAAAACATGCAGTGAGTTTTTCAGAGTGACATCATTCTTTTTTTAAATCTTAAGGAGTATTTTTTTAATTGATCTGCCTCCTTTACTTTCTTCAGCACCACACATAAGTGTCAAATCAACTTAATAACTTACAGCTTTAACTTTAATTGTATAACATGACAAGTTGTTCCTCAGAGTTATGACTTTGTAAAACTAACCTTAACTGAAGCAACATTTGACACTTATCTACAGAAGAAATAAATGAATTAAAATATACACTTTTGAAATTATTAATTCTCCTCAAGCAAATATTGACGTTAGCTAGCGTCAGTAACCTTCTGTCAAACGTCCAGGTGAGCACACCTGTTGGTGCTAGCGGTTAGCTCCTATCACACCAGATTTTTAGCAGTCTTTTATTTACTGCTTAAGGTGAAATGAATCTGGAAATACCGTCAGAAGGTCTACTTCATATTGAAGTTAAAGTGCTCAGTCACCGACACAAATTATTTTAAATACCTCATCCAACAAAACTTTCTCCAACTCGACTCAGATTAGGTTCATATGCGTGGGTCTGGCGCCATCGGCTGGAGAGGAGGATATATTACACTATGACTGCTAAATAAATAAATAAATTAATCTAAACGCAGCACATGTTGCATATGTACAAGATATCTCTGAAGGTTCTCAGTCATCCAGGACATCTCAAAAAAAGGTTAAAGTAAAAGCATCTGGACTCCGTTTAAAGGTGAAGACGTTTGTCTCTAATTCCAAGAGACTTTATCAATTCTAAGATCAACTGTACTGTACTGTCTAAGATCAACTGTACAACTGAGAGTTGAGCTTTATCTCTAGAGGGAGGAGTTTCCCCTGAAACCAAACCTGATGGACCAGGCTGTTGTGGTCTCAGAGTCTTTGGCTCTGAAAGGGAAGTGTGACTCCTGATGTGTCGATAAGGCTCAGGAGAGTTGTTAGTGACACTGCTCCATTTAGGTGCTGTGTTTGTTGTTCTACTCTTTTGTAGGAAGCCAACACACACAGATCTATATTTACTGTTTGATTCCCACCAGCCTCTGCAGCACAAGCTGGAGTCATCAGGACTCTTCAGCACAGAGCACAAGAGGTGCCCACAACCTCAGAAGGTCAACAGAAAGAAGAACAACACATCTGTAAAGCCCTGAGAGACTGTGGATACTCCAGATGGACTTTCAACAAAACCAAGAGGACACAGAAACCAAACAGACAGGAACCAGAGACAAAAGGGAAGGATGTAGTTATCCCTTATGTGTCTGGTTTATCTGAAAAAGAATTTTCTACAAACACAACATTCCAGTCCACTTTAAACCTGGGAACTCTGCGTCAAAAACTGGTCCATCCTAAAGACAAGACCCCCACAAACAGAGTAATGTAGTTTATACAGTTCAGTAAAGAGTGCAGAGACAGTTATGTTGGAGAAACAAAACAACAGCTTCACAAGAGGATGTATGAGCACAGAAGAGCCAATCCTGGAGGACCTGAGTCTGCAGTCCACCTCCACCTCAAAGAGAAAGGACAGTCCTTTGAGGACAGACATGTCCAAATCTTGTCCAGAGAGGACAGATGGTTTGAGAGAGGGATGAAGAGGCCATTTTTGTGAAAATGAAAAAGCCTTCTTTGAACAGAGGAGGTGTTATAAGAATTCTATATCCTTATATTATCCAGAGAGACACAGAGACAGATTATATTATAAAAAGCGAAAGGCCAGGTTTTATTCTTGCAAGAAGAAACAAAGACACGTATCAAAGGTACAGAGTGCGTTTTGTTTAAAGAAGTAAACAAAACATGAGATTTTATTTTATGTCTACTCCATGCTTGGACTAACATGGAGGACATGACCTGTAGAGAACTATGAGCACCCAGTAACTATAAACAATATAAACAATTATAATAATAAACATTATTATAACAGGAGGTGGCCTCAGATTCATGTTGCCCAGTATTTATAAGTGTTTTGAAACCTAAAACAAAAGAGTTGCACCCTAGAACAACAAACACAGCACGTGAATGGAGCAGTGTCACTAACGACTCTCCTGAGCCTTATCGACTCTCACATCAGAAGTCACACTTCTCTTTTATGGCCAAAGACTCTGAGACCACAACAGCCTGGTCCATCAGGTTTGGTTTCAGGTTAAACTCCTCCCTCTAGAGATATAAGCTCAGCTCTCTTACAGTTGATCTCAGAATTGATATAGTCTCTTAGAATTAGAGACAAACGTCTTCACCTTGAAAACTGAGTCCAGATGCTTTTATTTCAACCTTTTTTTGAGATGGTTTAACGTTTTTTTTCAATCGGTGAGGTCATCAAAGAAAAACAAAATGACATTACATTTTGAATGACTTATTTTAATAGTGCTTGTAAATTCTGCATTATTAAATGTAAATACTATTATTTTCACGATCCCAGTGGGAAGTTTCTAGTGTTACTCAAATTGCTACTTTGACAAAGAATTGATTGACAATTAAGGCCTCAATATGTATACAACAAAATGGAACTGTGTGTATAGAAAATTAATAAGGGGTAATAACTTTATTTGGATGACAATTAATTCCAGACTTTTTAAATCAATCATTGTTAAAATAGAACCTTTCATAAATGCATCTTGATACATCGTTATTTCTAGTAAGGAAAAAAATCTTTTCCTACCATTAACACAATTTACTGTATCAAATTTACTAGAAATACAGAAATACAAAAAGTATTAGTAGATTAAGTATTTAGATTCATTTCATTTTTATTCTACTGAACGCATTGCTTTGGAATCTGAAATAGTTTCCAAAAGTACAATAATGGAATAAATGAAAAGAGTAAACAAGAAAAAAAAGCTGCATGTTTTCTAATGTCATGGTCTCAACAAAAAGCCCACTATAGATTCCAATATATTGATGCAAATAACTGCACTTTCAAGCACCATGCACTGGTCACTCCCCATTAAAAATTAAAAAGGTGCATTGTTTAAAATATTGTATCATTTTTGATGCTGGACAACTTCCTGTTGAATCGGGTACATTCGGGTACACCCCGGACAGTGGTCAGTGACATTTAGAGACAGATCATTTACTCTCACATTCATTCACGAGGGACACCATAAAGTTTCCAATTGACCTATAAATGCATGTCTTTGGACGGTGGGAGGAAGCCTTTAAAGATCCCACGGTAACATGTGGAGGACATGCAGACTTCTTACACAAAGACCAGAGTTGGCCGGGTTTTGAACTCACAACCTTGTTGCTGTGAGGCAGGAGTGCCACTGTGCCAAATGTGCAATGGGTTTTGTATGATCAAAAGCCTACAGATTTTAATCATACACAACAGCATGCCATGTAGAGCCACTATAGGTTTTTTTAGGATGTAGAAAGGAAGCCAGTCAGTTATGAAACTGCCACCAAGAACTACACACTGCACCTTTTTAAATACTTTTTCAGTTTGGGGCTTAGGTACATTCCAGTATCTGCAGACAGAATTCCTTGGAATTAATTTGTTTTATTTTAAGTTCCATGACAGCAATGTCCCACAGTCTTTCCAGTTTGCCTTTGTTTTAGCCTGCTATTATTCACTATTTATTATTTATATATTATATTATTTATATATTTTTTATATATTTTTATAAGGAACTCAATGATGAAGGTTATATCCTTACAAGGTATGAGTGTGACATTGTAATTTTTCTTTTGCTATAAACACAGACTGCACTCTGTCTCTCACAATATTACGCACCAGGATGTATTTATTTCTTTGTCAATAGTGGAAGCAACATTTTAAACATCTATTTCAAACTAATTTTATAATGGATATGGAAACAACTGACTATTATGCACTCTTCTGGGGTTAACTGCACCTCTTATCTACTTTCCTCCAGACAGTAAATGTAAGACTAACTCCTCATCTTCGGCCAGCGAAAGCCCAGTGTCAAGGGTTGTGTGCTCCTCTTCCTCATGCTGCCTCACTTTTAGCCTCTTTATAGTTGTGGGCTCCTCATCTTCCTCAGAGCTGCTCTCACTTTCACTGCTCCGCTGCCTTTTTGCTCCTTTAGTCCATTCCTCTTGATCTTCCTCTTCACTCTCACTGGCAGACCGCTCCTTGTCCGGATCGGGCAGCTCACTAGGGTCAAACTCATCCTCGCTGTGGTTAGCTAGGTATGCCACCACCTCGTCCTCCTCGTTCGATTTGTCTGACTGTTTCTTGCTGGCCTCTCTACGGGCCGCTTTAGCCTTAAGCCTCCTCTCACGGTGCTTCTCCTTCACTTTCCGTCGATACTCCTCTTTGTCGAACTCCTGGTCCTCCTGCCTGAGCCGCTCTTTGGCCATCTCCACGTTGATGCCTGAGGTCTCGTCCGCTTCGTTGTCAGCCTTCACACCCCGCTGCACCGGGGGCCACAGCTGCACGGCCTCGCCTTGCTCGTTGAAGCTCACTTTGGTATTGACTTGGAAGTTTCTCTTTAGGACCTTCTTAGCCTCTTTGAACTTGGTCTCCTTGTTGGGTTTCTTCTGGGAGGGATTTTCGGGTTGGTCCTCGTCATCTTGTTCTTCGGTGAGGTTAAACACATCCTTTCTCTTCACCGTGAGTAGATCCAAGTCTCTTAAATCGTCGTCATCTTCCTCATAATCAATCCCCTCTTCTAACCCAACCTTCTCTAACTCCTCCCTACTTCCCTCTTCCTCTGCTAAACCTTTCGACTCAGAGTTGGGATTTACTTCTGGAACGCTTCCTTTCAGCTGCTTCTTAAAGCTCCTCAGTTCCTCCTCATCAGACTGCTGTTCTTGGCCCGGGTCGTCCCTCTCGGCTCTCTGGGCCTGGGCTTTATTGAGAAAGCGCACTCGGAGCCACAGCTAGGCCGAGGGACAGGGCGTACTGGTGAAGATGGAGTTTGAAGACGTCAAACACGTCTTTGTTTTTCATCAGGTAGACTGAGCGGAGGTAGGAGGCGAAACACCTCTGAGCGCGTTCCTTCATTTCCTTCTCCTGAGCCAGGAACGCTCCAACTTCTGCTCCACACTCTGCAGCTTTTCTGGGTTTACCTGGAAGACAAATCAGTTACTTGAATGAACTATTGCTAACATTAAAGATGCATGACTCTTTAATAATTTTACTTAGGACCTTTGTTTAATGTACAATGTTTAATAAAATATTATTGTATTCCAAAATATTCTCAGAGGTACTGTGAACATAGATATACAGTATTGCTCAAAATAATAGCAGTATAATGTGACAAACCAGAATAACCCAGGTTTTTAGTATATTTTTTATTGCCAAGTGGCAAACAAGTTCCCAGTAGGTGCAGTAGATTCTCAGAAAAATATATGCAAAAAATATGCACGTTCTTAAGGCTGTGCAATTGGGCAATTAGTTGAAAGGGGTGTGTTAAAAAAAAAGCAGTGTCTGCCGTTGACTGTACAAACTCAAAACTATTTTGTACAAACGTTTTTGTTTCTAGGATTAACAATCCTGTGAATCACTAAACTAATATTTAGTTTTATGACCACAGTTTTTTAAAACTGCTTCACACTTGTGGCACCTCTCAGCTGTTATTCCACTCCATGATTCTTTATCAACATTCCACAATTTATTTACATTTCTTGGTTTTGCTTCAAAAACAGCTTCTTGACTGGATTAAGGTCCAGGGATTGGGCTGGCCACTCCTTAACATTAATTTTGTTGGTTTGGAACCAAGACTTTGCTCGTTTACTCGTGTGTTTGGGGTCATTGTCTTGTTGAAACAAACATTTCAAGGACATGTCCTCTTCAGCAAAAGGCAACATGACCTCTTCAAGGATTTTGACAAATTCAAACTGATCCATGATCCCTGGTCTGTGATAAATAGGCCCAACACTATAGTAGGAGAAACATGCCCATATTATGATTCATTCACTGTCTTCACTGTCTTCACTGTCTTCACTGTGGACTGTGGCTTGAATTCAGAGTTTAGGGGTTGTCTCACAAACTGCACCTGGGAAAGAGACCAGAGCTCTGTTCTCCACTTCCTCCATGAACAGGTGAGCCACAATCAGGGAGACAGGTGATCCCATGGCACAGCCGTGTTTTTGTAGAAGTTACCTCTGAACTAGAAATAAGTAGTGTTTAAACATACCTCCAGTAAACTGCAAATATGGTCCAGGGTGAGGTTTGTCCTGTAAAGACGTGTCCACCACGAGTGCTTCATTAGTGTGTATACAGGTAAAGAGGGATGTGACATTAAATGAGACAATACTTGGACCTTGGACCAAAAAAGATAAATTTTACTCTTGTCAGTTACAAAATGTTCCTCCATTTTTCTTTAGACCAGTTGATGTGTTCTTTTGCAAATTGTAACCTCTATTGCACATGCTTTTTTTTTTTTTTTTTTTTTTTTGTAAACAGAGGGACTTTGCGGGGGATTCTTGAAAATAGATTAGCTTCACACAGATGTCTTCTAACTGTCACAGTACTTACAGGTAACTCCAGACTGTCTTTGATCGTCCTGGAGCTGATCATTGGTTGAACCTTTGTCATTCTGGTTATTCTTCGATCCATGTTGATGGTTGTCTTCCATTTTTTTTCCACGTCTCTCTGGTTTTTCTCTCCATTTTAAGGCATTGGAGGTCATTTTAACTGAACCTATAATTTTTGCACCTCTTTATAGGTTTTCCCTACTCCAGTCAACTTTTTAATCAAAGTACACTGTTCTTCTGAACAATGTCTTAAACGACCCATTTTCCTCAGGCTTTCAAATACATGTTCAACAAGTGCTGCTGGCTTCATCCTTAAATAGGGTTCACCTGATTTTCACAAAATTGATGACCTCAGTGATTGAATGTCACACTGATATTTTTTTGAACACACCCTTTCAACTTATTGTCCAACAGCACAGCCTTAAGAGCGTGCATATCATGAATGCTGGGTCTTGTTTTTTTCTGAGAATCTACTGCACCTACTGGGAACTTGTTTATCACTTAGCAATAAAAATATACTAAAAACCTGGATTATTCTGGTTAGTCACACTTGGAGTCTGGAGGTACTTTAACGCTCACTTGGGCAGCAACAGTGACACCTGGAGGGACGTGACTGGGAGGAATTTACCGGTCAATCCTACTCTCACCTATGCTCATGATCAAAAGGACAAGATTCTGGATACAGGCGGCTGAAATGAGCTTTCTCTGCAGGGTGGTGGGCGGGGCGCTCCCTTAGAGATAGAGTGAGGAGCTCAGAGTAGAGCCGCTGCTCCTCCACTTTGAGAGGAGCCAGCTGAGGTGGCTCAGGCATCTGTCCTCGATGCCTCCTCGGACTCCTTCCCGAGAGGTGTTCCTGGTGCGTCCCACGGGTGGCGGCCTCGGGATAAACCCAAGACACGCTGGAGGGACTATGTCTCTCGACTGCCCTGGGAACACCTTGGTATTCCCCCGGAAAAGCTGGAGGAGGAGTCAGGGGAGAGGGAAATCTTGGTGTCTCTGCTTAGACTGTTGCACCCACAACCCGGCCCCGGGTTAGGGAAGAAGATGGATGTTTGTATTCTATTCTAATAATAACATGTCGATCATATGCCCGGTCTAATTTTGTATTTCTCCAGTTCAACTGTAAAATAAGCCTCTGGAGAGACACTTTCACCACAATAAAAGCTGGCTACAGGAGGCATGCCCCCCATTGTCACGACAACAGTGATCTCTGTGGTGAACTTCTGAACCTAACAAATACTGGTTAACAATTTGTGACTTCTTAGTGCAGACCTTGGTGTGAAAACGCCCTAAGACATCATTTATACTTTACAGACCTCTACAATCCCTCTCCTCTGTGGTTACATTCATACTCTTGTATTGTCTTGTATTTATTCTTTGATTTGATATTTTCAATATATTGCCAATTTATGAGGCTCTTCCTATTTGAACTTATTTAGACGCCACTTTGGGTTCACATTTTAATTAAACCATACAAGAGCATACAGTAGGAAGAGGGTCGGAGCATGTTCACAGATTTGTATGGCAGCATTCACACTTTACCCAAGTGACCCACATTAACAGTAACACACCAGAGTTTGCTTTAACCACACCAAAGACAGTGTGAACACACTCTTAATGACATGCAAACTGTGCATATTATTATTGTTATGTTGCTCAACTAGTATCTGTGGAATGAATATTGCGTATGTTGAGCTGAATTAACATGAAGGGCGTTCTATAAAAAACTCTTCTCATATATTGGTCCAATACCAACCTGGATCTTGTTGATGGGGACCTTTTTGTCGTGCAGCTGTGCAAGCATGCCCTTCTCCTCCGAGGGCAGCAGCAGCAGCAAGGCCTCTCCTCCCTCCTTGTATCGAGCGGTACGGCCAACTCGGTGGATGTACGTGTCGCCGTCCTCGGGGCAGTCGAACTGGAGCACCCAGTTGACAGCGGGAAAGTCCAGACCCCGGGCCGCAATGTCAGTAGCAAACAGCACCGCGTTGTGCTTTTTAATGAAGTCATTATACACATCCATTCTCTTCATCTGCTGCTGCTTGCCGTGCAGAGCCAGGATGGGAATGCCTGGTCTGAGACGGCAAAAAGTCCTGAAAATTTAAAAAAGTGCATAGTAAATATGGAGGCCTGTTAACAGAGATGTAAGGGCTGTACAATAAACGATCACATCAACAACAATTGCAAAGCCACATTGAAAATAATTGTTTTAGGGATGGCATTTTCCACAAATTAAAGATTAGAATATTTAGGATCATAATTCAAATATTATTCAAATATTTGTTCATTTAAAATTGGTGTGTGTATGTGTAATATATATTGAGCTTCTACACTCTTATAAACCCGTCCGCTCTCTCAGATCAGATGATCAGCTGCTCCTGACTGTGCCACAAACTAAGCGTAAGCTCAGAGGGGACCGTGCCTTTGCTGTGTCTGCCCCTAAACTGTGGAATGATCTGCCTTTGCATGTTAAGCAGGCCTCTGCTTCTTCTTTAGCTTATTTTAAAACCACTCTTAAAACCCATCTTTTTCTTTGGCTTTTGATGCCCAGTAAAATGTCGAACTTATTTACTTTATTTACCTGATTCAATTTGTTACTTTATTGTCTTTCTTTCTCTGTGGTTATAAATGGTACATATGTATGTATCTATTTTTATGTTAATTTATTACTCTGTACAGCACTTTGGTCAACTGTGGTTGTTGTAAAGTGCTTAACAAATAAAGTTGGTATGGTATGGTAGTTGAAGCAGTGAAGCAAAAGACAAAAATAAACAAAACAGAACAAATACTATACTGAACAACATGGATCATCCCCTGCATTTGGATTGCATGTGAGCCTAGTCCTAGTTTAGAACTTCTTTTGGCCATTTTCTTGCCGTACAGCTGAAAATATAATAAGGGTGCACCAATCAGCAGGCCTATAATTTCTAAAATAAACAATCAAATGACGCAAACCATTAACAAGAATTGAAAGCAACCGACTTGTTACCACAGCAGACTCTGTAAACTACACTTTAGCTCACTGCTAACAACAAGCTACTCTCTGAACAACAATAAAACAAGGCAAACAGCTCTAACTCTACCTTCACGTCACCTTCTGAGTGTTACTTGTTACAGCACACAGATCCTGCTGCTGAGTTGTCCGTGAAGAGCACTGAGTGGAGAAGTGCGCGGCAGGGACATGCTACACGTTGTGCTAAATACCAGCAGAGTTTTCATATGGTAAAATAAACGCTTCAGCCTGTCAATACATATTGGATCTTCTGTGTTTTTAACTGACAGAATACTGTTGTAAGTGAAATTAAAAGGGGGACAGCCACACTCTTAATGCAATGGAACTTGTACTTTAATACATTAAATAGAAGAAAAGGTTAAAACAAAAGGCACTGAACAACAAGAACACTGTTGTAAATACTAGGGAACTTGAATCTGAGCCCACCTCAACCTTGAACAAAAATGTCTTCCTTCAGCCCTCTCTCAAACCATCTGTCCTCTCTCTTTGAGGTGGACTGCAGACTCAGGTCCTCCAGGATTGGCTCTTCTGTGCTGAGACATCCTCTTGTGAAGCTGTTGTTTCAGTTCTCTGACATACACTGGCATGAAAAAGTATCTGAAGCCTTTGGAATGTCTCACATTAATAAATAAAATCACCATCAAATGTGATCTGATCTTTTTATAAATGACACAAATGAAAAAACAGTGTCTGCTTTAACTAAAACCACCCAAACATTTATAGGTTTTCATATTTTTAATGAGGATAACATGCAAACAATGACAGAAGGAGGAGGAATAAGTAACTTACCAAACAATTTAAGTCAGGGGTGTGTCCAATCACTGAAGAGTGACTGTTTTCATTTGTGTCATTTTGACAAAGATCAGATCACATTTGATGGTGATTTTATTTATTAATGCGAGACATTCCAAAGGCTTCAGATACTTTTTCATGTCACTGCACTCTTCACTGAACTGTATAAACTACATTACTCTGTTTGTGGGGGTCTTGTCTTTAGGATGGACCAGTTTTTGACAATCACAATTTATATCTGTGAAAGGTGCTATATAAATAAAATTTACTTACTAGGGTCCAGTGCATTGGGCTATGTTCTTTATTATGTGCAGGTAGAGCACCTCACTCTTTTAATCTATTCCCATCTGTCCACGTCCCAGAACAGGACAATTACATTCTGTCCAGATGATGGTACAGTGTCAGTGAGATAGACAGGATTGTACTCTTATGTATGTCTAAGAGCCATCAACATGATTTTGAGAAAACACATTTTTGGCTAAAGGTTGCACCATGCTACTTTAACTTGTGTGTACATGTGGTGCACTAGGCCTCAATACAAGATAAAGTGGTGCATTTTAGGAAAGTGGTTTTGGAATGTTTGTGAATCACTAGGTCACAATGATGAGCTTTGAAAGGACAACTCAAAAAGGATAACTGGGGGAAAATGAATGCAATGATGTAATATTAAAGTCCTATTGTGCGGCCGTACCTGAACAGATACTGCACTTCCTTACAGCAGGCGAAGAACACGATCACTTTCTTCTTGAGGTGACTCCTGATGAAGGAGAAGAGCATGTTGACTTTCTGGTGGAGCTCACAAACCACGTAGCTCTGCTCCAGAGTGGCAGGTGTGCTAAACATGGCTTTCTCGTGAACCCACACATACTCCGGGTCCTTGAGGCTGAGTCGGGCCAAGTCTTTCACCGACTTAGTTTGCGTGGCTGAGAAGAGCAGCGTCTGCCGGGTTTTGGGCAGATTCTCCACAATGGCGTTGAGCGTGTCCGCAAAGCCCATGTCGAGGATCCGGTCGGCCTCGTCCAGGACTAACATGTGGAGGTCGGAGGCGTGGAAGGTGGCGGTCTCGTCCATGTGCTGGAGCAGGCGGCCGGGCGTACAGATGACGATGTTGGTGCGGTGAATCCTCTCAGACTCAGTCTTCAGTTCCTTTCCTCCGATGATGAGCCCAGCGGAGAACTCGTGGTTCTTGCCAACTTTGCGGAGCACCTGGATCGGGAAAGAAATCTGGTCAACTATGCACATGGGTCAGTGTACAGGCAACGCAGTGGCTTTGAAAATACCACCTTTTCATGATTAAAAAAAAAAAACACAATCGAGACAAACTTTAATACTTTTTTGATATAAATTGTAAAAAATGTTTAATTAATACTCTGTTGAGGCACTGTTGGATTTTATTACTGCATTTTTCAGACATATTTGAGTCCTCTAGCACCCTTTCAGACATTTTCAAGTTTTGAAAAGATGTCTTATATATATATATATATATATATATATATATATATAAACAAAAGGCATTTAACATTGATTTGTTTTAAATATAATTAACCAGATGTTGGTTCAAATGACATGCAGCACCTCAAAGGTCTGGTAGGCCAGCTCTCTGGTGGGGGATATGATGAGAGCCCCCAGGCCGTCCATGGAGCTCCACTGCTGCCGGTACAGACACTCGAGCACCGGGATGAGGAAGGCCAGGGTCTTCCCGGAGCCGGTCTTAGCCGCTCCCAGCACGTCCTTCCCCTGCAGAGCGAAGCCTACGGTCTGCCTCTGGATCTCTGTAGGCTGCCTGTACTGGGCCTCTTGCAGCCCTAACAGGGTCTTCTTGGACAGGGGGAAGTCGGAGAATTTAATGGCCTCTTGGGCGTTTATCTGGCTGTATCTGCTCACCAGCTTTTCGATATACTCCTTCTCGACCTGCCACTCGGGCTTCTTCGGCGCTCGCTCGTGCTTCACTCGGGCTTTGGTTCGGTTGTAGTTTTTCTTCCATTTCTCGAAATTTTTAACAGGATCTGTGCCGGCTTTCATTTTGGCAGGTTTCGGTTTCTTTCCGAAACAGTTGGAGCTTTTCTTCTCCATTATTTGCAACTTAAAAAAGGCTAAAAAGTGTAGCAAACCGGCGTGTAAATATACTACACATGGGGAGAGCTGGTTGTCGCCAATGAAAAGACGTCATCAATGTGTGACGCGTTATTCTTCGTGTTTGTTTTAAACGGCAGCTTGCATTCACAAAGTTGCTTTGCTGCCACCTTCAGGTTTCCTTTACACTTGTTTTCATTGTTGTCAGAGGATTTCTTGAGATTCGCTGAGTCCAGTTATTGTTAAAAGGGTCATGATTTATTTCCTCCCCTCGGAACACTCTCCACCTGTCCACTCCACTCGCCGGGATTTACCATCATCATCATCATCATCATCATCATCATCATCATCATCATCATCATCATCATCATCACCTGTCTCTCTTGTAGGCCATGTATTTGTAAATGCCCACAATCAGCCGACATTCTTAGGAAACGCCAGTCAAGCTCAAAACGTCTTGATTTCGGAGTGCTCTGTATTAGATGCTTTACGGTAAATGCATGGAAAGAGTTTGTCCTTGTAAACTAATAAAGTAGACTAATTTACTAAAGTAAACTAATAAATGTCAGTTTTTATCTCTCAATGACTGCGTCTGTTAATGCAAGTTTAGTAGTTATTATTCAGTTTTATCAGAAATATTTATAATTCACAAACTCAATCAATTTAGACTGTATTTCAGTTTTGAAACATTAACTTTGTTACAACGTTACAACAATGTTGTCAGACATTGAGACAAAATTCTAAAGAATAAATAAAACAAGTAATTTCAGGACAATCTCATGTAACATTACAAAATAAAAGTCCCCTGAAAATGCATCCAAGTTGATATAATAAATCTATTTTTTATTTTTCATTCCACATAACGAGGCTTTTGTTTTTTAATGCTACATCCGATTGTCCTGACATTTCCTGGAGGGCATCAGGAGGTCCTCTGCTCCTCACCACAAGTGGAATGTCCTTTGGCAACAACAAGTTTCATGAGGATTTTATTTTGTAATGCTACATCAGATTGTTCTGAAATTAATATTTAATATTTTTAATATTCTTTTGACATTTGTCTCAATGTTCTGACGAGTTGGAAGAAACAAAAACATTGTTGCAACATCGTAACAAAGTTAACGTTTCAAAACTAAAAAAATGTTAAAATTGATTAATGAGTTTGCAAATTTAAAATATTTCTAACAAAAACGGAATAATAACTAATAAACCTGACAGTTATCAGTTCATAAAGACATGGGACTACGTACTTTGGCCAAATAAACATGAATTTCTTTGTTAACACACTCATTTCTATTCCATTTAAACTAAAATAATTATAAACTACCTTTTAAATTCAAGACAAGTTATTTTTTTTATTCAACTTGGTCGTTATATTAAAACATGAAATCAGTGCATTCAATGATATTTAATTAAAAACCTCATTTATTAAAGACAAAATTACTTTAAATTCATACAGTAATATAAATGTGCCAACCATATAAGCTAAATGCTAAACGTTAGTTAATGTCTGAAGGTGCTTAGTTATCCAGGTCATTCATGAAAACGTTTCAACTAAAGGCACCTGGACGAATCAAAGGCACACAGTTACATGTATTTTAATGCACTTAGATACACCATATTTGTTATTTTGTGTTGTCTGCACATATACATTGTAACATGGTCTATGTCACTGGTTACTACCTTTTTGTCTTGTGGACCCCTGAGTTATTTTGTCATAGCCTCATATGTGTCCATTCTTTGGAAAGTGGTCATATAAAAGGTATGACATCTGATTAGTGTATGTGGCCCATAATGTCAGGATACTATAAAACAACAGAAATGACCTACATTAATCATGTTATTAACATAACTGACTGCCATAAAACTGTAAAATCAAAAGGTGAAGCCGGAACCAACTAATTCAATAAAACATGAAGAATAATGTAGTTATTGCTGCTGACTGAAACTACGGACCTAGAAGAGTATTTCTATTATAGGACAGTCGCTGACACAGGCCAGAGCTGTTTATCTTCAGTGGAATTATTGGACAAAAAAACTAATAATAATAATAAGTTTTATTTATATAGCGCCTTTCCAGAGCTCAAGGACACTTTACAATAAACAAACAACAATAAGGACACTTGACAAAGAGAGCAGACAGAACAACAACAGGCAAATGAGAGTTCAAGTACAGTAAGTGAAAAAACCCACTAAGAACTGTAACATTCAGAAAATAGGTGTGTTTTGAGCATGGATTTAAATTCAGAGATAGTGTTAACTAAACGGAGTGATAGGGGGAGAGAGTTCCACATTTTGGGCGCAATAACACTGAATGATCTGCCCCCCATTGAAGCAAGGGATGCCGAGGGACAACGAGGAGGCTGGAATCAGCGGATCGTAAAGAGCGCGTAGGGGTGTAGGGGAGAAGCAGGTTACAGAGGTGGGGGGGAGCAAGGCCGTGCAGAGACTTAAAAGCGAGAAGGAGAATTTTGAATTTAATACGAAATGCCACAGGAAGCCAGTGAAGATCGTGCAGAATTGGGGAAATATGTGCAGAACGCTAATAACAATAATGTGTCTAGGAACAAGTAACACTATATTTTCTGATTGTTGAATTACTTCATTACTTCCCTATTTCCTTTCCTTCAGAAAGATAAGAAATCTACAATTTATTTGAACGCTTAATGTCACTGCTATCCAACATTTGTTTTAATTAAATATTATAATTTAAGCTCAAATTGAATTTAACCAGCTCCAGCGTGTTTTTTCTTAAAAGTGATGTTCTTCAGTCAACCGTATCCACTCGTCTTTGTCCAAACGTCCGTGTTCGCCACCGTCCCCACGTCAGTTCCAGTTCCTTTTCCCTCCCTGTTCGTCGTAACCAGCCCTTCTTTTTATACTTTGAGTCCCTGGATCATGTGGCCAATTCAAGCCTCTCTCATGGAACCTCTAAAATGGTCGTTGTGTAAGGGCGCTGACATACGGCGATTTACAGCGAAATACAGAGATATACCTCCGTCCACCAGAGGGCAGGCTCCAAAAGCAGAAATATAAGAAGAAACCCAATGGCGACTTTACAAGAGTAAAACTCATGTTTACAGCCTGGTACAAAAGATGGCTCCGGTCTCTAGAGCTAAGTTTTTACTACATGACAACTCTGGGGGGGGCAAGCCAAAAGACAAACATTTAAAGCATGCACTTAATGTCCGTAAGTCTTTCTCAGTGCTGGCAATCTTCAGAAGCAACTGACTGGGTGGGCCTGACTGACAGGTGGGTGGGCCAGGCCCACCTGTAGCTATGCAGCTGTTGGGAAGTAGTAATTGGTGTGGATTTTAACTGTATTGTTGATAAACTGGTGAATAGAAGCTTAATATAAGTCGCTTTGGATAAAAGCGTCAGCTAAATGTTTAAATGTAAATGTAAACTAGACTGTTGGTCCACAGACAAGCCAGTAGGAATGGATGCTATTTAAAACGCATTAATTAACCTCATCAAAAATTGCAACTTTAAAACTCAAAACACATGTCTGAAACAACTGGATCAGACCCAAGGTCATGGAAATTAAATACAAAGTTTTTACAAAGTGATACACACGTGGACAAATGTTGGTATCCTTCGGTCAATGAAAGAAAAACTCACAATGGTCACAGAAAAAACTTTATTCTGACAAAAGTAATAATAAATAAAAATTCTATGAATGTTAACCAATGAAAGTCAGACATTGCTTTTCAACCATGCTTCAACAGAATTATTAAAAAAAATAAACTCATGGAACAGGCCTAGACAAAATTGATGGTACCCCTAGAAAAGACTGTAAATAATGTGACCAAATGGACATGTTAATTCAAGGTGTGTGCACTAATTAGCATCACAGGTGTGTACAATCTTGTAATCAGTCAGTGGGCCTATTTATAGAGCTTCAGGTAGTCACTGTGTTGTCTGGTGACATGGTGTGTACCACACTCAACATGGACCAGAGGAAGAGAAGGAAAGAGTTGTCGCAGGAGAATAGAAAGAAAATTATAGACAAGCATGATAAAGGTAAAGGCTATAAGACCATCTCCAAGCAGCTAGATGTTCCTGTGACTACAGTTGCACATATTATTCAGAAATTTAAGATCCATGGGACTGTAGCCAACCTCCTGGACGTGGCAGGAGGAAAATTGATGACAAATCAAAGAGACGGATAATCCGAATGGTAACAAAAGAGCCCAGAAAGACTTCTAAAGAGATCCAAGGTGAACTCCATGCTCAAGGAACATCAGTGTCAGATCGCACCATCCGTCGTTGTTTGAGCCAAAGTGGACTACATGGTAGACGACCAAGGAGGACACCATTGTTGAAAACAAATCATAAAAAGCTAGACTGGAATATGCCAAACTACATGTTGACAAGCCACAAAGCTTCTGGGAGAATGTCCTATGGACAGATGAGACAAAAATGGAACTTTTTGCCAAGGCACATCAGCTCTATGTTCAGACGGAAAAATGAAGCATATCAAGAAAAGAACACTGTCCCTACTGTCAAACATGGAGGAGGCTCTGTTATGTTCTGGGGCTGCTTTGCTGCATCTGGCACAGGGTGTCTTGAATCTGTGCAGGGTACAATGAAATCTGAAGACTATCAAGGGATTCTAGAGAGAAATGTGCTGGCCAGTGTCAGACAGCTTGGTCTCAGTCGCAGGTCATGGGTCTTGCAACAGGACAATGACCCAAAACACAGGTAAAAACACCCAAGAATGGTTAAGAGGAAAACATTGGACTATTCTAAAGTGGCCTTCTATGAGCCCTGACCTCAAACCTATTGAGCATCTTTGGAAGGAGCTGAAACATGCCGTCTGGAAAAGACACCCTTCAAACCGGAAACAACTGGAGCAGTTTGCTCATGAGGAGTGGGCCAAAATACCTGCTGAGAGGTGCACAAGTCTCATTGACAGTTACAGGAATCGTCTGATTGCAGTGATGGCCTCAAAAGGTTAGGTCATAGGTCGATGATGATGATGATGATGATACGCAAGATGGTGCCTGTGTTCGGCATTGCCTCTGCTCCCTCTGTGTTATCAAATGTTATTTTGGATTTTCTAGTGCTGTTTGTTGCTTTGTCAGCCCTTACAACTAGTAGCTGTGTCTCAGCTACTTTCAAATATGATCGACACACTTTATTCCAAATTAATGAGCAGATGAAAGACTTTTGTGTTACCTGGGCCAGGTACGCGGAGTTTTTCCCTCCAGTTTTTGAGTGCTCCACGTCTTCACCGGAGTACCTGTTGCTAGCTAAGCCCCGCGGCAAGAGAAGGAAGCGGGGATCGAGGGCTGGAGTCGGGGCCAGGCTGAGGAAACACCGTGGGCAACTACCATGTCCGAGCGGCTCCGGATCTGTCTGGGACGAGCGGTGTCTGCGGTCGGTTCCGGTCCGTGAATCGGGCGGGAACTCGTCCGGAGCGTCTCCGTCCCTCCAATAGGACCGGATTTTTCCGACTCGGCTGCTCCAAGATTTCCCTCTGCGTGAGCGGGTCCTGTGTCCTGTTACATGCCGGGTCCTGTCACCGCTGCGCTGCCCTGATGATCAGCGCGCACCGGCCTTGGATCTGGCACAACCGACTCGGATTGCTCTACTCAACGCTCGCTCCATTGCAAACAAGGCCTTCTTCCTCAGCGAATTATTCTCAAAGGAACACCTTGACTTTATGTTTTTAACAGAGACCTGGCAGCGTGAAATGGAGTACACTCATCTGAACGAGCTGTGCCCTCCGGACTGTTCTGTGTTTGGGACACCACGGGTCTCGCGGCGAGGAGGCGGACTTGCACTCGTGTACCGGGACTGTTTCTGCTGCAGGTTGATGAACTCAGACTCTTTCGACTCCTTTGAGATGCAGATGACTAAGGTTGGCAACAATGACTCATTTTATTGCATTTTAATTTATCGACCTCCTGGTCCTGGTCGCTTGTTTTTAGAGGATTTCTCTGAATTTTTATCTTCAATTATCAAACCTGAAAATGTTCTGATACTCGGGGATTTTAACCTCCATATTGATGATGCTTCGTGTAATCTGGCATCTGAGTTTTTAACACTCACTGAAGCATTTCATTTTAAACAGCATGTCTCTGGTCCTACACATACAAAAGGCCACACTTTGGACCTTGTTTTCTCTTTAGGCCTGAACATTGACCAGTTGAGTGTTACATGTGACATTAATGTGACAGACCACTGTTGTATATTTTTTAACTTGTCTTCCAATGTGGACTATCTTCCTTCCAAACCGATGTCACAAAGACGCATCATAAATGGATCCACAGCGGAGAAATTTTCAGAGTTATTTAACCCCAGTGTTTTTGATGGCTGTAGTGAGCCTGAATCTTTTATGCAGTCTTTTAATAACCACTGTTTTTCTGTTTTAAATAAGGTTGCTCCGCTAAAAGTAAATGCACCTTCCTAAAAATCCCTGCCCTTGGATAAATGAGGAAATCTTATCTTGCAGGAGAAACTGTCGTAAAATAGAACGTTTGTGGAAATGCACAAGTTTGGAAGTCCACAGACTGCACCTGAAGAACCTCATTGTGTCACTAAATGATAAAATAAAACAGGCCAGATCTGCCTATTTCTCTAATCTTGTTGTTCTGAACAAGAAAAATCCTAAAGTCCTGTTTGACACAATATCAAGAATTGTCTCTCCTTCAGCTCCTCATGTACCAGTCCACTCAAAATCTGACTGCAACAGGTTTTTACATTCCTTTGTGAATAAGGTACATGATATAAGAGCCTCTATAAACCCATCATCTGTACACACATCTTGGGGTTTATCTCCTCAGTGCTCTTGGTCCACCTTCTCACCTGTCACTGAAGAGGACATTAAGGGTCTACTAAAAAAGGTGAAACCATCATCAAGCCCTCTAGATGTAATGCCAACTTCGCTGCTTTTAAATGTATTTGATTTAGTTGGTCCATATGTTGTTAAACTGATCAACCTTTCTCTTTTAACTGGTTCTGTGCCCAGCTCTTTTAAACAAGCGGTCGTCAGCCCCATTCTGAAGAAGCCCAATTTGGATTATTTTGAACCAAACAACTACAGGCCAATCTCTAAATTGCCTTTTGTATCTAAAATCCTGGAGAGAGTGGTGGCGGAGCAGCTGACTGCGTTTCTTAATGAAAATAATTTTATAGATAAATTTCAGTCAGGCTTCCGAAAATGTCATTCAGCTGAGACTGCCCTGCTGAAGATTTCAAGTGACATTATGATGGCGGCTGACTCTGGGCAGTATTCTGTCTTGATCCTACTGGATTTATCGTCTGCTTTTGATACTCTGGACCATAATGTATTGTTAAAGCGTCTACAAAATGAAACGGGTTTCTCTGGATCAATTTTAAAGTGGTTTTCCTCCTACCTGAGTGACAGATCTTTTTGTGTCTCTATTAACAATATTCTGTCTGAAATGACCCTCTGTCATATGGAGTTCCTCAAAGCTCAGTGCTAGGTCCTCTTTGTTTTTATTGTACATTCGCCTCTTGGTGAAATAATTCACGGTTTTAAAAATGTGTCTTATCACTTTTATGCTGATGACATTCAGTTGTACTGTTCTTTTAAAGACTCTGAGTTTCATAAACTTACTGATTTGTTGGACTGCTTGTCCTGCATAAAGAACTGGTTATACAATAACTACCTACAGCTGAATACAAAAAAGACTGAAACTTTAATCTTTGCACCAGATCAAAAAATACCTCAAATCAAACAACACCTTGGTTCCCTGGGTTCTTCCGTCCAGTCGAGCCTCAGAAACCTTGGTGTTCTGTTTGACCAATCGATGTCTCTGGACAGTCATTCTAGACAGTTGGTCAAAAACTGTTTTTATCATCTGAGAAACATTTCTAAATTGAGAGTGTTTTTGTCTAAAGCTGACTTGGAGATGATTATTCATGCTTTTATTTCTTCTCGTCTTGATTATTGTAATTCTCTTTTTACTTGTTTGAACAAATCGTCTCTGAGTCGGCTACAAATGGTGCAAAATGCTGCAGCCAGGCTTTTAACTGGAACCAACAGAAGGGCTCACATTTCCCCGGTTTTATCTTCATTACATTGGCTTCCAGTCAAATTCAGAATTGATTTTAAAATTTTAGTCTTGACTTTTAGAGCTCTGCATGGACAGGCCCCCCAGTACATCACTGACCTGCTGACCCCTTACTCTTCCTCCCGCGCTCTTCGGTCTTCTGGTCAAAACCTTCTAACGGTCCCCAAAACCCGTTTTAAAACTCGGGGAGACCGGTCTTTCCAAGCAGTCGCCCCCAGACTCTGGAACGCCCTGCCCCTGTCACTGCGAGTGGACGCTTCTGTTGATTCTTTTAAAAAGCAGCTGAACTGACACTTTTATTTAAACAAGCTTTTAGTTGATTGGGCTTTCATGTTTTTATGTTTAATATTTTGTGGTTTTAATATTTATTCTCATAGTTTTATTGTTCTTTTATTGCACTTTGTAAAGCACTTTGTGATTTATATCTGTGAAAGGTGCTATATAAATAAAAGTTACTTACTTACTTGTGCAACAAAATATTAAGTTAGGGGTACCAACAATTTTGTCCAGGCCTGTTCCATGAGTTTATTTTTTAAAATAATTCCGTTGAAGCATGATTGAAAAGCAATGTCTGACTTTCATTGGTTAACATTCATATAATTTTTATTTATTATTACTTTTGTCAGAATAAAGTTTTTTCTGTGACCATTGTGAGTTTTTCTTTCATTGACCGAAGGGTACCAACAATTGTCCACGTGTGTATAATAGTACCAAAGTTTAAAATCAAACTGGAACAATGGGGAACAAGTGGGGAACAACAAAAAAATTATATTATTAAAGAAATAATATGTATTGCTAAAATTAGCAATACGAAAATGCCAGACAAAGCCAACCCAGGAGTTTCACCTGGAGCATCTAAATAGAGATGGACCTATAGAGGCACACAGGTAAGCTTTACAAAAATTCCAATGCACTGTATTTATTTGAGAAGTCACTGGTAAGATCTTTATAATTGAAGTACTTAATTGGCAAACAGCATTGAAAAAAAGAGATAAACCACAGATAAACCTGTAACACTTCTAGGTGTTGCCAAAAGAATGTCAAAAGGTTTTAATTCTTAGGCTGCAAAATGTAGTAAATAATACACAAACAAAACCTGTGGAGTTCCGGGTCAATGTTATTTTGTTAACTGTTTACACACAAAATATTTTCATGACACGATTTATGAAACCTCTCACTCAAACTACACACAAATCTCCCAAACCATAAGCTATTTCTCAGCCCTCAGTTTTCCATTGCGTTTTTAAAAACACTACGCACAATTCTCTAATAATAATACTTGGTTACAAATCCTTTGCAGTCAATTACAGCCTGAAGTCTGGAACACATAGACATCACCAGACGCTGGGTTTCATCCTGGTGATGATCTGCCAGGCCTCTACTGCAACTGTCTTCAGTTCCTGCTTGTTCTTGGGACATTTTCCCTTCAGTCTTGTCTTCAACAAGTGAAATACATGTTCAATCAGATTCAGGTCAGGTGATTGACTTGGCCATTGCATAAAATTCCACTTCTTTTTCTTAAAAAACTCTTTGGTCTCTTTCGCAGAATGCTTCGGGTCATTGTCCATCTGCACTGTGAAGCACCGTCCAATGAGTTCTGAAGCATTTGGCTGAATATGAGCAGATAATATTGCCTGAAACACTTCAGAATTCATCCTGCTGCTTTTGTCAGCAGTCACATCATCAATAAATACAAGAGAACCAGTTCCATTGGCAGACATACATGTCCACGCCATGACACTACCACCACATGCTTCACTGATGAGGTGCTTTGGATCATGAGCAGTTCCTTTCCTTCTCCAGACTCTTCTCTTCACATCACTCTGGTACAAGTTGATCTTGGTCTCATCGGTTCATAGCATGTTGTTCCAGAACTGTGAAGGCTTTTTTAGATGTTGTTTGTCAAACTCTAATCTGTCCTTCCTGTTTTTGAGGCTCACCAATGGTTTACATCTTGTGATGAACCCTCTGTATTCACTCTGGTCAAGTCTTCTCTTGAGTGTTGACTTTGACAGCATTGTGTAATGACAGTTTAAAATGCTTTTGGCACTGGCTGTGTATCTGTCAATGCACCAAAAAAATCTAATAAAAGTGTCTGTTAAGCCCAAAGTGAGGTGGGAGTATTGTGTGGAAATTTCAGTTTTGTTGATTAGTTGCTCAAATGTAAGTACTTTGAACACTGATTACTCAAAGTAATCAGTGTCCCAAGATGGCGGCATGTATGGTTTGATGTGTGTCTGTCCTCCCATCTATACTCATTTGTTTGCTTTTATGCTCATATATGGAGTAAATATTTTAGCAGATTCTATGATTGAGTTCTTTGGTTTTTAGATGAAATAATTTTTCTATTTTTTTATTGGATTATGGACTACTTTGCTGCAGAAAAACTCCATCTCCAGGCTCTACTTGGATCTTGAGGCCCTGTCAGCTTCTCTAGGCCTTAGCAGCCTAGCTACTATCTCTAGGCTCCAGGCCCTAGCAGCCTAGCTACCATCTTCCTTCTCTAGCCCAGCTCCAGCCCTAGCAGCCCAGTTTCCATCTTCAGGCTTTATTTGGATCCTGAGGCTTTGTTGGCCTCTCCAGGCCCTAGCAGCCCAGCTACCATCTCTACGCTCCAGGCCCTAGCAGCCCAGCTACCGTCTCTATTTGGATCCTGAGGCCCTGCTAGCCTTTCCAGGCTTTACTTGGATCTTGAGGCTCTGCTAGCTTCTCTAGGCCCTAGCAGCCCAGCTACCATCTCTAGGCTCTGCGTGATCCTGAGGCCCTGCCAGCTCCTCATGGTTTAGCTAACACCTTCTGCTAACATGGCTCTTCTCTTAATGCTGCTTTGTTCATTGTTTGTGCAGAATCTAAGATCAAGTGATTTATACTGGGTGAGTACATCGCACAATAATTGTGGCTCTTTGGACATAGCCTATGGATTTAACTGTTCAGCCTTTGTGCATTCCCCTCAAATGCCAAAAGAGTTGGCAGAGGACTTAAAATTAGCCTGGTTGCTACCCAGGGATATTCTTCAGCTTCAAAATCTTTTGATTTTAAATGACTATTTTGCATTTGATGGCAGACATTACCGGGACTCTCATTTTAAAAACTCTACAGATTCTACATATACTGATGGTAAACAGAGATTGTTAATATTTTTATTGCTGCTTTTATCTGGCAATGTGCAGCCAAATCCAGGCCCTGAGTTGCAGTGTATTCCATTGCCATCTGATGTGAAATCCATGTCTGGTTTGAGTGTAATTCACCTTAATGTTCGCAGTTTGTTACCCAAAATGGATCTGCTTAGAATTTGGGTGAATTTAACAGATGCAGATATTGTTGTGCTATCTGAAACCTGGCTGACAAAATCAATCACTGATATGGATATTGGAATGGGTGGTTATAACGTGTTTCGTGCTGACAGACTAAGGAAGGGTGGTGGGGTTGCTATTTATGTCAAATCTAAATTTAATGTGACGTTAGTTGATTCAGAATCAATCGGTAAGCAGCTGGAATTTTTGGCAGTGAAGGTGGAGTTGACCAAGGGCCTTTATGTTACTGTTGTTGGGTGTTATAGGCCCCCGTCTGCCCTGAGTAGTGCATTGCAGACTCTTATTCAACTCTTATCCAGATTGGACTATTCTGAAATTATTTTAGCCGGTGACCTAAACTGGGACTGGCTGAAACCTTGTTCAGATGAATTTAAGTCATTTTGTGATTCTGTCAATTTTACACAGTTAATCAATTCTCCCACTCGTTTAAATCCTAAGTGTCATGAGAAATCCACCTTAATTGATTTAATTTTGACTAATGTCCCGCACAAATTTTCTGCTGTTGGTGTTTTTTGCAATGACCTAAGTGATCATTGTGTTGTTGCTGCTGTAAGAAATACTAAAATGCCTAAATGTAAACCTCGCGTAATATGTAAGAGGAATCTCAAAAAATTTAATGAACAGGGCTTTTGCCATGATTTGTTCAATTGTGATTGGAGCAGAATAGAGCTCATTCCCGATGTGGAGTCAGCCTGGATCTTTTTCGGGATAGTTTTTGCAAGTAATAAATAGACACGCCCCACTAAAGAGATTCAGAGTTAAGGGGCGGGACAATCCTGGTTTTCCTCTGAGCTTGGAGATATTCTTCATGACCGCAATTTAGCTTGGGCCAAAGCAAGAAAAACGGGCTCTTCGTCTGATTGGCTTGTTTTAGGCAGTTAAGAAATAAATGTTCTTCTTTTATTAAGAAAGCAAAATCTGACTTTTATCTGTCAGCCACTACTAACACCTTAAATGATCCCAGAAAATTTTGGAAGGCTATAAAATTACTTTCTTTAAACAAAGATAGTATTAATGTTCCTTCTTTTATTATGAAAGAGTCTGTAGTAGTTCATGACAAGCTGGAGATATTGAACCATTTTAATGAGTATTTTATTCAGTCTGGTTCTTTGTTTGACACTGCTTGTCCTTATACTGTGACACCTTGTAGAGATGTACCAGTCTCTACAAGTGTCTTCAATCTCACTCCTTTCTTAGTGGCTGACGTTCAAAAGCCCTAAAGGGCTGGCTCCTGAAAAACCGCCAGGACCTGATCTTATAGAGCCCTACTTCTTAAAAATAGCTGCTGATTGTGTAGCACAGCCTCTAACATACCTTTTAATCTTACTTTAGAGAGCAATACTATTCCCAAAATATGGAAATCTGCATTTGTTTATCCATTATTGAAAGGGGGTGACCCGTCAAATTTAAATAATTACAGGCCAATTTCTAATTTGTCTGTTTTGGCCAAAACGCTTGAATCCCTGGTGAGTGATCAGATGAAAGACTTTTTGCATGTACAGGACATTTTATCCCCAGTTCAGTCAGGTTTTAGAAAAAACATAGTACCATCACAGCTGCAATGAAGGTGATAAATGACATCTCTGTTGCTCGTGACAAGAAGCAGCACTGTGCTGCACTTTTTATTGATTTGTCAAAAGCCTTTGACACGGTTGATCATGATGTTTTAAAGATTAGGCTTCTTAATTCGGGTTTTCAGAGAATACTGTCTCTTGGTTCTCAAACTATCTTAGTGACAGAACCCAGTGCATTAAGAATGATGGTGTCCAATCGGGTATTTTACCAATCCTTAAAGGGGTTCCACAAGGCTCTGTGTTAGGCCCTCTTTTATTTACTATTTATATAAATAACCTTAATCGGCATGTGTCTGATGCAAACTTTCATTTTATGCAGATGACACAGTCATTTACTGCTGTGCACCTTCTCTTAAACAAGCCATTGCACATTTACAGAATGCCTTCACTGTGGTCCAAAACACGTTGCTACAGTTGAAACTTGTGCTTAATGCAGATAAAACCAAATGTATGCTCTTCACGGGCACTCGGAATAGACCACTGAATGTTCCCTCAGTGATTACTCTTGACGGACGTGAAATACAGACTGTTACAACTTATAAGTATCTTGGTATTGTTATTGATGATTGCCTGTCATTTAAGCCTCATGTTCACTGTCTAGTGAAAAAGTTGAGGCTAAAATTGGGTTTTTACTTTCGAAATAAGTTGTGTTTTTCTTTTAATGTTAAAAAACGATTAGTGGCATCCACTTTTTTATCTGTGCTGGACTATGGTGACATATTATATATGCATTCATCTGCTCAATGCCTTCAAAAGATTGACGCAGCCTATCATGCATCGCTGAGATTTATTACTAACTGTAAAGCTCGCAGCCACCACTGTGAGCTGTACTCGTGTAGGGTGGTCTGCTCTGGCCACACGGAGGCTTTGTCATTGGTACATATTTATATATAAGGCTATTCTTGGTGTGCTTCCATCCTATTTATGTTCACTTCTTATGAAAAAAAGTGCTGGTCATTACTCTCTCCGTTCTCAGGCTGTTGTCTTGTTTTCTGTCCCACATGTCAGTACTGAGCTGGGTAAAAAGGCCTTTGTTTATTCTGCTCCCTTTACATGGAATTTGCTGCAGAACAACTTAAAACTTAGTAAATTGATTCCTTTGAGTGCTTTTAAGTTAAAAATGAGATGTTTTGAATTGGACTCTCTCACGTGTCAATGTTTTTAATTGAGATTTTCTTTGTGTGTCTTTGTATGTATGTATGTAATGATGTAATGTAATTCAGCTGCCTATCTTGGCCAGGTCTCCCTTGCAAAAGAGATTTTTAATCTCAATGGGCTTCTCCTGGTTAAATAAAGGATAAATAAATAAAAAAAAAAAAAAGTACACAGGAAAAGCACTTGATACTAAAAGGGACAGGTTTTATGTCCTACTCATTGCAATTTTCTTTTTATTCCATCTTAAAGTCTGCAGATTGTCATTTTTCTTTCAAAAGCAGGTCATTTAAACATATTACTTTAAAAGTATACAGTAAATGTTCTTGATACTAAGGAGGGCAGTAGGAAAAAGGTACTCAATAGAGTAGTACTGGTTTTATTTTCTACTCATGGGGATTTTTCTTTTTATGTCATCTCAAAATCTGCAGATGTTGTCATTTTTTGCTTTAAAAAGGTAGCTCATTAAAAATGGATAACAGTAAAAGTACACAGTAAAAGTAATTGATACTTGGTGGTGGTAGTACTAGAGGTGTTCAGTAGATTATGGTCATATTCTACATATTTCTCTTCTTATTTCATCTCATTTTAGTTTAAATGTAGGCACTAGTACAATGTTTTATGGCATTTTCTACTTATGGAAAAAAATATTTTTATTTAACCATTTTTCAGAGAATCTGAAAAACACAAAAACTTTTCTTTCATTCATAGTGAAGGGTGAAGCCAGTTATTGCAGTTATTGTCAAACAATTGTGTTTACTCTTTCCTGATAAAGTTTACATATCCTCCTAAAGGTAACCCTCCTCACCTTTGACCTGTTTGTAATCAGTGTGAGGGGCTCCTGACAGACCCTTGCATCTTTAAGTTCAGGTTCACGTTCTCTTGAGGTGGATCTGTGGTAACAACAGCAGGTTAAGTTCCTAGTAGACAAAAGAAACACTGTCCACGTCCAATCAGAAACGAGAAACAAGCTGCACGTGTTGATGATGCACAGAGAAAATAAACGTGTCTGCACAAGTGATATATCATGTTGTAACTTAGAGGTTTAAACAAGTGAATGACATTGTGCTCAAATGGGTTTATGTTGAGATCAAAGTATTAATAGACAAATAGATGTGATATTTTAATGCAGCTTTTAAAACAGACTCCACACTTAAACATTCAAAATGAAAAAAGTGGTACAAACAATACGTTGTATATGCACGTGCCAATGACCTGAGCAGCTCAGACGACTCCCCTCTGCTCCTCATGAGACTGCTGCTGGAACACAAAGCTAACAGCAGCGTCCCACGATGATTTGAGCACTTGGTCCCTTAAACCCTTCTTGTCAAAGCAGTGGCTCCACTGAGAGAGGTCACTGTTACAGTCCGAGTGTTCTAAAGGAGGGCGCACCTCTCTGCCATTCACACAGCGCCGACAGTGGAACCTGGAGACACAACCAGCAGGGAAGCTTAAGAAATAACAAAGATCCCTCAATATATTTTCACATCATAATTAACATGCAAGCATTGCAATAAAAATTTAACTTCAAAAAGACTGAAGCACTTAAACTGTAGCTCACAGGAGAAAAAACAGTTTATATTCTCCATTTATTCTGAGAATTTAGAGACTTTTATATTATTTATAGACCAGGGAAATTGTGGTCATGGTCATCTTCCCAATCTTGATCATAGCAGGTTATAAAACAAACACGTCGACTTTATATTCCTCAGTAGACTTTAATACTTGACATTTCCATTGAAATAAATAAAATATTTTGGTGCAAGTAAGAGACTGTATGTTTAAATTATGGATAAAGTCAACGCTCATCAGCACACTACTTTAGAAAAAGAAGGGCAAATACAGACAATTTTACAAATTGTCTTATAAAGTCATAATATATACATTGTTTGTTTTATTCACTGTCAAAAGTTATATGTAAAAAATAAAATAAAATAAAATCACTTCTGAAATATTATTTACTCTGACTTTATTATTTCGGTGTCTAATTTATCGTACATTTTATTGTCATAACAGGCCTTCTGAGTCTAAAAGTGAAGCCAGTCGCTGACGCTATGTAAACAATATTCAGGGCATTTAGTAAAATATTAAATCTACCGTTTGAACTGCTGTTGTCTCACACGAGGAGGGTTTTAAATGAAACACTCCTCACCGCGGAGTAATATCTCTGTGAGCCGTATATAAATGTCACATAACAGTTAGAGCTCAAAGGACATAAGATAACAATAGATCTAATGGAAATAGGAAGACGTTGTTAGGCAAAGTATTTTACAAGTTCAACAACATAAAAGTTGCAGAATCAGTTTTGAGTCCTTCACTTTGTTTGAGCTGACGTCATTCTGTAAAAGCTTGGCCATGATTGACTCGAGAACGAGCTCTCTGTTGGTCTAACAGACGTTTTCTCAGGACGCCACCACGACTAACGATTAAGTAAAAAATAAGACATTTTAGTTTGATCTTATTGAAATCATACGCTCATCATACGCTCATCATACAGGTGTGAACAGTATTCAAACACACCGCTACAACTCAACTAACCATCGTAAGGACAGAGAAAACTATTTATGAAGCGTAGTTTTTCTTTAAGCTCATCACTTTAAAAGAGAGCTGAGTGATTAATGCGTTAGTACCAAAGAATAATAAAAGGTAATTAAAGCCGCAAGCGGCGATAAAGGCCCTCGCCTCCCTTGAGACCGCGGGGACTTCACGGTAATGTCAAATAACCGGGCCTGTGATACTGCTGGGGCCTGCTACACCACCTTGTAATTTAGAGTTAAAGGTCTCCACAATCCCTGGTTTTCCTGGGAGCTGTCTGAACCTTTGGAAATAATAGATTATGCTTGGGCTAAGGCGAGAAAAACAAAGTACTGGCTGGAGATTTGAGATGACTCAGGAATCGCTGCACCCCCTGTTTAAAAAGGCAAAATGTAAATATAACTTGTCTAAAAGTACAAGGTTACAAGTTCCAAAGGATTCTGAGGAGTTTTCTAAGAATCTAGCCTTGGCTCTGGAGGGGCCTCCTCTAAAGGAAGGATCCTGGCAATTGGGAAATGGCATTTATTTCCCAAAGAAATGGCTGCCTCTTCACAGACTCATTACGACCACAGCCACAAATGTATCAAAAAACAAACTGATAACTTTTTTGGCACACGTGTCTAGATGATACTCACCAAATTTGGAGCTGTTTAGATGAAAAGCCTTTAGACACAAGGGGTGCAATTTAGGTGGTCACGCATTCCACCCAACATAGTAGATTTCCTGTTGAGTTTACGGTATGGCTGTAATAAACTTTTCTGTTTGCCCTGAGGTGTCCTATGGAAGTACCAAGTTTTGTATTTCTACGTTGGAAAAAAGTTACTTTCACTTTCCATAGGCCCAATGTATTTTGACTTTTCTAGGGGTCGCCACTGAGTCATTTTTCGTATTTTTTTTTCGGCGACTTCAAAAACATAACATTTTCGCCGGGCTTGAAGTCTGGGACCAATTAAAATTACTTTAAGTTGCACGTTTACTGGGTCAAATTGAGGATCATTTTGCAGAAAAATTATAATAAAAAAATATATACCGAATTATAATAAAATAAAATATAACTCGAGCAAAAAAGTCTAGAAAAACGCTTGTCTATTTTACATACATGTGTTTAGCTCATTTTGCCCAAGTTTGGTGTCTGTGGAATGAAGCAGCTATTTTCTGTTGTTTTTTTAAAAAAGAGGTTTATTTTAAGTCGGTTCACATTTTTAATTCAAAATGGCCGCCTTCCCGTGTGTGATAGGGTGTGGTCCCCATTGGCTTTTTTGTTCATAAGCCCATGGTGGATGTGTGTACCAAGTTTCATTTGCCTACAACAAACTAAAAATTTCACTTCCCATTGACTTTTTTCACATTTTTGGGACGTTGCTATGGCAACACATTTATAGATAGGGGGTGGTTGTCATTGGCTTTTATGCTCGTCATGACATAAGAGATGTGTGTACCAAATTTTATGTCTCTATGACAAACTAAATTCTTGGGTCCCATTATAAGTTTGTAGGGGCGCTGGAGAGCCATTTCTAAAGATAACCCTTTTATTTACATATCTTTGTGTTCAGGTCATGAATGTGCACAAACGCCTTTTGGGTCCAACTCGATCCGAGAAGGCGTTTGAGAGTTAAGAGACGTTTTATTTTCACAAAAATGGCCACCTCGTTACAGGCTTGCCACACCCATACCCGATAAGATATCAACAACAAAGTCACAACTTTGGTTGGCACACGTGTCTAGATGATACTCACCAAATTTGGGGCCATTTAGATTAAAACACAATGATTTGCATCTTTTTGCGCAAGTGTGATTTTAGTGGCGCGTTTCACCCCACATGGCAGACTTCCTGTTAAGTTTAGGGTGTGACTGTCATTGACTTTTCTGTTTGCCCTGAGGTGTCCTATGGATGTACCAAGTTTCATTTTTCTACGTTGGAAAAAACTTACTTTCACTTTCCATAGGCCCAATGTATTTTGATTTTGTAGGGGTCGCCACTGAGTCATTTTTCGTATTTTTTTTTCGGCGACTTCAAAAACATAACATTTTCGCCGAGCTTGAAGTCTGGGACCAATAAAAATGACTTTTCGTGCATGTTCACTGGGTCAAATTTAGGATCATTTGGTCACAATAAAAAAAAAAAAAAAAAAAAAAATCCGAGCAAAAACAATAGGCCCTCCCGGTCATCACCGGCTCGGGCCTAATTACAATGTGTCAGGAATATCTTATTTCTAGAAATCCTGCATATTAGATTTTTTTATTTATTGTAATATTACAGTTATTATGAGCATTGATTATTGTACAGTAGCCTATAGTAAAAATATTCAAATAATATGGGCTCTATTTATTGGGAATAATTAAAACACAAAGGCCAGCTGCTAATCAAGTCTCATTTACAAAAACATACCTCAGCCTCTGTAAAGATCTATTTTAAAAGATAACTTATACAAAGTGAGAAGAGATATTTACTCCTCGTTTGTATAACTGAGTTGGACTGTGTATTAAATTGTTAACTCCTTTAGCCTCATGCTGTTTGAGTTTCCTTCAGCATCAAACCTCTCAAACTAACGTTCATCACACACAGATATAAAGCATTATTGACTTAAACAGGCTCAGAGACAGACCTGGCTGCAACAGACAGCAGCTCGTCTATCGCAGCGCTGCTCTGGTGGGTTCTATTTCCTGCTAACTAACCCAGCTCCAGCCAATCACACGCCAGCATGAACCATTAAAGAAACACTTCACAAAGCGGTATTTGGAGGGAGGCAGGACTTACTGCTACATATTGATTGACAGGCAACTAGACTGTTGATTTGAGAGGGGGGGGGGGGCTCCCACTGCAGAAGCAACAGCGTGACCAGCTGCTTTTGTGTACTTTTAGAGAAACAAATCGTACCAGCGTACTGTGATGTCAAAATGCAGGCCTGCAGCGTCACATGCGTGCAGGTTGGTAGGTCTGTTACAAAGCCGTTTCTATAAGAATACTCAGTTATATCAGATTGTTTTACTTGTCATGGGTGTCACTTGACGTCTCCTCATTGAGAGTGAAAAGTTCTCGGAGTTCTCCAAGAGAGAAGTGCCGCTCTACATCCTGCTCCTCGTCCACCACACAGCTGCTCAGGGCTTTCTTGTGGGCTTGCCTCTGCAAGATCTTCTCCTCAATGGTCCCCGTCTGTGGTCAGTACACGGACAACAAAACAAACTAAATATGACCAGAAAACTCATCAGTCCTATGCCATACTCATTACCAGTGATGACCTACTTACTATGAGCAACGCTAAATTCAGTTATTATTGTCCTAAATATTTTTTTAGGACTCAACACTTAGCATTAGCTGTAATTACTCACAGAGAGCAGTCTGTATATGTAGCATGTTTTCTTCTGGCCATCTCTCCAAACCCGGGCCATTGCCTGCTCGTCATTGGCTGGGTTCCAATCAGGATCAAACATCACCAAACGATTTGCACCAATCAGATTGAGTCCACAGCCTCCAGCTTTGCTGCTCAGCATGAAAATAAACTCTGGGTTCTGAACAGACATGGAAAGTGTGAAGCTGCTCTGTGTTACTATTCACTTCTTAAAGTGCTACATACTTACAGAGGGGTTGTTAAATCTCTCTACAATCTTTGCTCTTTTTTTGATTGACATAGTGCCATCCAGTCGAACATAAAGATATCTGCAGAAGTTTGAATGTTGGACATATTTTTAAATTCATATACAATGCTGATAGAAGCAAACCTTTTGATAATGCCAAGTGTAAAAGTCTATAATAAAAGCACCTTCTGGCTCTGCACAGCTTCACAAATAGATCCAGTGTTTGAGTGTAGTTGGAAACTAGCACGACCTTGTCATCAGTTGTACTTCTTGTAATTGCTAAAATGTAGTCCAGAACCAACATTTTTCCTGACAAAGATTTAGAAAACATTTAGAGAAAAGCTTGAGGTACACATGCACGTGTTACTGTCTCTGAATATGCTCTCACCTGAGAGTTGAGGCTCCAGAGCATTGGGGTTGTAACCTGAGGGGAATATAGCCAGGGCTCCTTCAAAACCACTCTCACCCTTTACACACTTGTCATAGATGAGATCTGGGTCTGCCACATACAACAGTCACTATTCACTTTGGCTTTTATTTAGTGTCAACCTCTTTGTTTAATAATCCAAAGTCATGGTGGTAAAATAAATCAATATGGATAATACACTTACGATTGCACAGTTTCTTGAGGGATGTAATGGAGGACAGGGAAGACACACTTATTCTGCCTTCCTGTAATGTCTCAATGGGCTTGGCCTGCTGCAAGAACTGATTATACAGCCTCATCTGAAGAGGAGTAAGCCTGCAGAAAGGATTACATTGTACATTATATGTAGGCCAGTCAGTATCACAGCAGTGCAGCTCTGAATCCTGAGTGTAGAGAGTGACCTGCAGCAGACGACCTGCTCAATCTTCACAGGTAAGTACTTGGATAAGATGTCTGAGGTCCTTCTAATCAGGCATCTGCTCAACACAACATGACAACAGTTACCGGGATGTGGAAAAACAAATGATTGTGATGACAATGTGACATGCATTTCCCATTGGTCATTAAAATGTTTTAGATAAATATTATAATAATAATAATAAAAAATGTAAAATGTAATTTAAGATTGGGGGCACAGTGGCTCAGTGGTAGAGCGGTTGTCCTTTAATCGGAAGGTAGGCGGTTCAATTCCCGCTCTCCCCACAGTTCATACTGTCGTTGTGTCCTTGGGCAAGACACTTAACCTCCAGTGGTGTTCCAGATGTGACACTGGTGAATGGAAGTGCCTACTACAGGTGGAAGAGCGCTTTATAAAACCACTGCCGAGATAGACAACATGCAGAATGCAGTTAAAGCAGTGACAGATGTGTCACGTGTTCAAATACACTGCAGTATCTTGTGCAGACTAGTGTTGTCAAAAATATCGATATTTCGATAAATATCGATACTGAAATATCTCAAACGATACGATACTCATTTCCCGACGTTTCGATACCGAGTATCGATATCGAGTAATTTTTTATTACTTGCACTATTGGTTTCTGAATGTATGACAATCTGAGAGGCCTGGACGGAGAGGGAACGTTTATTTTAATCAGAAAATTCAGCTCCTCAGCTCCGTGTCAGTGTCAAAGCTGAAGAACAGCCCTTTATCCTCTAGTCCTGACTGCTTTGATAATCAGAGAATGAATCCAGAACTGAACCAGGACTGGACAGTTTTCATGTCAGGATTAAAAAGACTCAGAGGAAAGTGAGGACGTCTAATGTGGTGAGTTGTATATTTGTCTGTCAACTTCTTTATTCTGTCGTAGGTTAAGTATTGACTCGTTTGTTGCATATTTGACCTCATTTACAAACAACGTGAGTAATTAGCTCATTCTATTCACGTTCATTTGAACCCAACACATGTTCATTTGGGTGATTAAAAACAGAAAAGGTGTGAAAGGAGGGTTTGGAGATGAGTGACACATGTTAAGTCTTCCTTAAGTTGTGTCAGTTTCTGTGTGAATCCTAAATCCTGTTACAGAACTAATCATAAACATTTTAATTAAAATGTTACCCCACACGGGGAAAATACAGGAAATAAATATTTCTATTCTAAATTTTGTTTTAAGATGAACCTGCAAATTAAACGATAAATGTTAATTATTGGCAACAGCTAATGCTAAAGAAATGCTCAGTACTTTTTCCCTTGTTCCTGTTGTTTTCAGAGGAATGACAATAGAAAGAGATCAATTATGACAGGCATCTTTGTCATATTTGTTTAACAAATATGTTTTGGCTTGAATTGATGATTTTGTATTTAAAATGTTCTCACACATGTTTTAAAGGAGTATTAGGCATTATATGTAGAATTCCAGGCTGTTGTCAATAAACCACCAGGTCCTGAGCTTTAGCCTCTTTTGATTTTGTAGTTTTTTCCTTTTGTCTGTGAGCTGTGTTTGGTGAAAGCTAAACACTCAAACATCCTCCTCATGGAAACAAGGGATAAAATACAGAAAACAGTGGATTATCTACATTCATCTCCATTTTGTTTAAGAGGCTGTAGGTGTGGAATAAATGAGACTTTACTTTAAAGAATTATATTCAAACACAAATCCTTTTATTAAAATTTTCCGGAGCCCTCACGGTGAGGAAAGTTAACTAAGGTCCAAGCGGACCTTGGCTAATTTTATATTTATCTTTAAATAAAAAATAAAAAAATAATAATATTGTGTCGTATCGAAGTTAGAAATTCCAGTATCGTGAAAACACTAGTGCAGACATATTAAAAACATTAGTTTATGGGTTTGCTTTAAAAGAAAAAGAGTTCTTACACCTTTTCTAAAGTCCCAATGTGCCACTGCAAGGTAGGGTTCATTATGTAAAGTACATTTCTCCAGCTCTTGTCCTTTCTATGCATGTTGGGAGCGGCACACATAAAATCTATTAATAACATGTTAAATAAATGTAGGTCATCTCTGCATTCATCCACTGGGTAAAGGTCAAAGGTCTTGTGTAAACTGAACAATACTAAGAACCCCATTACTTTTCACCTGTTAACAATACTGATAAGCTCCTTGAGTTTCTCCTCTCCAGCCAGTCTGTCTTGTTCACGAGCATCTGCGTCTCGACCTTTGAGAATGGGAAGTTCAAAGCGTCTTTTAAACTCGTGAGCTGTACCTAACATCCAGGGAAAACAGAAAAAGGGAATCCTGTATGAACAAAAAGTGAGAATTTCTACATGTGTGTGGTTGCTTACCAAGAATCCCAGCATTGACAAAGTGGAGTAGGCTGAAATACTCTAGCAGGTCATTTTGGATAGGGGTGCCTGATATGAGCACTCTCCTCTGAGCACTCATGGCATTTAGAGCCTGGTATGTCTGGTTATCAGAGTTCTTCAGCCGATGGCCCTACAGTAGAACATGGATTTAGGAAACATGGTTCATAGTAAGAATGTGGGAGAAACAGATGAAATACAAATACCTCATCGCAGATGACAAGTCCAACTTTGCCTTTATGTAGAACCTCAGCATGCAGTCGGAATGTCTCGTATGAAATGATCAGGATTGGGGTAGGTACTCGTAAGCCATGCTGTGAGATGAAGCGCACTAGAAACATCACAGAACATTACTGAAAAACTTCTTTTTTTTCCTTTAAAACAGAACTCAGAATGAGACAATACCAATTTGTCTGTCTATCTCCTCTTTTGAGCCTCCATCGATGGCGACAGGCGTGACCCGGCCATCCAGCCACTTTCCCACCTCATTGTACCAGTTGCGGACCAGACTCGAAGGAGAAACCACAATGGCCTTGTCTATCTCTGGCTTAGCATCTGGACTTTGACGTAGCAGAGTCCACAGAAGAGCGATACACTGTAGAGTCTTTCCCAGTCCCATCTCGTCTGCCATGATGCAACCGAACGAGCCCGGGATCCGCCTGCCCGTCACACACTCCCAAAGGAACTTCACGCCCTAAAACAAGAACAGTTTTCTGTTTTTTATGGTCTTCTATAAGTTTAGAATGGCTACACACTTAAAATGTCGCTCAAACAAATGTTATGTTTATTATTAACAATGTCTTGTAATGTTCCCGATTTTCCTGACTGAATTAAAACCTGTCTATTCTGATTTCTGTTTGACATCTGCTGTCTCACATTAAGACTCTTATTGACAAAAATGAGGTGTAGTAAAACGATGCATGGCTATTGGACTTAAAAATTCAAACTCAGCAAACATAAAGCAGAAAGAGGTTCCTTTGGCAAAAGCAAAATGAACAATGTTTTGAGGGTATAGTTTACGGTATAGTTTTATTTTTTTAAAGCTTAGTCTTGCATGTAAGTCTTGGGCTGTGAGTGAGTCAGTCGGAGCTTGATAATGTCTGTGTGAGGAGAAACTGAATATATAAACTTAATCAGGAGGCAACACAGCATCTTAGATATAACTGTAATTCAGATGGGAACATGGGGAACAGCTTAAGTAACTACTTAAGTGCCCCTCTGAAGTACAGTATCTACAAATGGGTGAATAATAACACAATGTGCATTTCTATAGAGCACAATTCACACACACAATCACACCTGGGGCTGACAAAGACACACATTCACCAGAGCTGCGCACTGGAGGCACACAACAACAGTTGTGTCCTTAACACAGCAGAGAGCGGCAATTAAACCGCCAACCTTCCGGTTAAAGGACAACTGCTTCCCAAGTAAATTTTATTACCCGAATATAATGAATACAATACCTCTCTCTGATGGGGCCGAAGGACTTTTCCCAACAATGGATCCACCACAACATGAACTGGTAGCTTTTCCCTAAACAGGACAAGGTAAATGTTTGAGCTTGTGTGTGAAAAAACACTAAAAAACACTCTTAAGATTAAAAACAGGAGAGGCCTGGGGACAGATTGGTGTTAGCACAGTATATTTTTAACTTTCGTTTACCCATAGGGGTCTCCATAAAGAGAGCTAACCTAATAAACTAGGCTTATTTTGCTGTAATTTTGATTCTGATAATGATTGTGATAACTATATGAATAGCAACTTGAATGCACCCCTTACAATAGTTAAAAATTAAATAAAACTACAGAAGAGGATAAAGGCCACCACCAAGTAGGCAAGGCAATTTTATTTATATAGCAAAATTCATACACTGGGTAACTCAAAGTACAAACCCGATTCCAAAAAAAGTTGGGACACTGTACAAATTGTGAATAAAAACAGAATGCTATGATATGGAAGTTTCAAATTTCAATATTTTAATCTGAATACAACATAGATAACATATCAAATGTTGAAAGTGAAACATTTTTAAAATGTTATGCCAGATATTGACTCATTTTGGATTTTATGAGAGCAACACATTCCCAAAAAGTTGGGACGGTGCAATAAGAGGCCGGAAAAGTTAAATGTACATATAAGGGAGGACCAATTTGTAACTTATTAGATCAATTGACAACATGCTTGGTATAAAAAAAGAGTTGCAGTGTCTCTCAGAAGTCAAGACGGGCAGAGGATCACCAATTCCCAATGCTACGGGAAGTTATCATCATCATCTACAGAGCATAATATCATCCAAAGATTCAAAGAATCTGGAACAATCTCTGTGCGTAAGGGTCAAGGCCAGAAAACCAGACTGGATGCCTGTGATCTTTGGGTCCTTAGACGACACTGCATCACAAACAGGAATGCTACTGTAATGGAAATCACAACATGGGCTCAGGAATACTTCCAGAAAACATTGGCGGTGAACACAAACCACCGGGCCATTCGCTTGCCGACTAAAACTCTAAAGGTCAAAAAAGAAGCCATATCTAAACATGATCCAGAAGCACAGGTGTTTTCTCTGGAGCCAAGGCTCATTTAAAATGGACTGTGGCAAAGTTTAAAACTGTTCTGTGTCAGACAAATCAAAATTTGAAGTCCTTTTTGTAAAATGTAAGTGAACAGATCACTTAACGATCAAAATAGACCGTAACATGTTTATCTGTACACAACAGGGCGGCACAAGTTTGACACTTTATAGAAACGTATTTAGTCTTAAATTGTTATTAATAAACTGAAGGCACTGTGGACCTGTATTTGTGAAGCTGTGCAAGGACAGCTATATAAATCCTATGATTATATTTAGAAGAGAGGAGGAGACTGGTACTCACTTGTCAGCTTTGATGAGATCATGAGCACCGAGTGTCGGGGGCTCATAAAGAACCAAAGCATCTTCTGCAAATGGATCGTGAAGAGCCCTTCTCCCGCCTGCTCGCTTCACACCTAATGCTCTGATTCCCAGTGAGCCTGTGGGACAGAAGAGGCCATGTTCACCTGTTTGTGCAAGACAACGTAAGCAATAAGCTCACAAAAATGTTTACCTGTGTAATTTGGAATTGGAATTTTAAATGGCTTTGAGAGGATACTTCGAATGAAGGCCTCCTGTAGAAAAATATGAGTCTATTTAAACGATCAAAAGGAAATTAATTAGGGAAGCATGCAATAAGTATAGATAGAGGCTGAGCTTACATGCGTTTCACTGTCCGTACAGGTGTGCTGGGTGTTCAATTGTGTCAGAGGATGTCTGTATGAAGAAATATCCTTTACATTTACTTTAATGGCATTTTTTATCTCCATATTTCTCTGTAAAATGCAAAAAAGAAAACAAATGAACTTATTAATTACAAATACAGTAATAATAACAGCCGGAAGGCTACCTTCAAGGTTATGGTTAGAGTGACTGTTACTTAGGTACTTGCTGGGTAACAAAGTAACAACGTGTATAGCAGATGTTTACTTCATAGAAGCACTGGGAGTAAAGGGGTTACCGGACATACATTGAAAAGACTATTATGTATTATAGACAGCTTTGACCTGGACATACAGTGCCTTGAGAAAGTATTCGGCCCCCTTGAACTTTGCGACCTTTTGCCACATTTCAGGCTTCAAACATAAAGATATGAAACTGTAATTTTTTGTGGAGAATCAACAACAAGTGTGACACAATCATGAAGTGGAACGAAATTTATTGGATATTTCAAACTTTTTTAACAAATAAAAAACTGAAAAATTGGGTGTGCTAAATTATTCAGCCCCTTTAACTTAATACTTTGTAGCGCCACCTTTGCTGCGATTACAGCCGTAAGTCACCTGGGGTATGTCTCTATCAGTTTTTCACATCGAGAGACTGACATTTTTGCTTTTCCACCTAATGAGGTAGGCACTCAAAGTGCTTTACATACATTAAGCTATTTACCAGTGTTACACAACACTCACGTTAAGTTTCTTGCCCAAGGACACAACGACAGTAGAGAGAGCGGGATGTTATGATGTTTTGGGATGTTTCGAGCGGGGATCGAACCACCCACCCGCCGGTCGAAGGACGGCTGCTCTACCCACTGAGGATCACTAACTCCATTCAAAAAGGAAACTTGTATATTATATTTATTCATTACACACATCCATCCATCCATCCATCTTCTACCGCTTATCCGGGGCCGGGTCGCGGGGGCAGCAGTCTAAGCAGAGACGCCCAGACTTCCCTCTCCCCAGACACTTCCTCTAGCTCTTCCGGGGGGATACCGAGGCGTTCCCAGGCCAGCCGAGAGACATAGTCCCTCCAGCGTGTCCTAGGTCTTCCCGGGGTCTCCCCGGTGGGACATGCCCAAACACCTCCCTAGGGAGGCGTCCAGGAGGCATCCGAAACAGATGCCCGAGCCACCTCAGCTGGCTCCTCTCGATGTGGAGGAGCAGCGGTTCTACTTTGAGCTCCTCCCAAGTGACCGAGCTCCTCACCTTATCTCTAAGGGAGCGCCCCGCCACCCTGCGGAGTAGTGTTGTCAAAAATATCGATATTTCGATAAATATCGATACTGAAATATCTCAAACGATACGATACTCATTTCCCGAAGTTTCGATACCGAGTATCGATACCGAGTATCGATATCGAGTTTTTTTTTTTTTTTTACTTGCACTATTGGTTTCTGAATGTATGACAATCTGAGAGGCCTTGGAAAAAGTGCACTACATCAGGGGTCTTCAAAGGCAGACCGCGATCTGGACCAAGACAGTATTCATAATTACAAGCGCATTGTGTAAAACATTTTTTGAACCGGCACTTCTAGGACGGCGGCTCGTCACGCCGCGGGTCCTCAGGTTACTATGGTTACGGACAGAGCAGCGGGAAATTTCAACATGTTTAGCGTAGCCTGATAATGAGTTAGAAACAACTAAAATTTAAAAGCCTTGGCAAAACATAAAGATTCACTGACGTTATGGACGGGTGGGAATAGGGCTGCACGATAACAAGAAAAATGATAATCACGATTATTTTGCACAAAATTTTAATCACGATTAATAATCACGATTATTCTATTAGTTAAGAACTTTTTTTTAACTTAAGTATTTTTATAACAGCAATATATAAAATAAAAACAAACATTATAAACAGAACATAAATACTGCAAGTCACTGTATTTAAACTTCCCAAAGCGAGCGCGCTTGAAATCTAAACACCGTCACGTGAGGCGTGGCGCGGTTTATCATCCGTACACTCTCACGAGAATGAAAAGAATGATTTCTAACCCTACAATGTTTGTTTTGTGCTTGGTATTTACATATTGATATTGCGACGATTATGGTTAATTAATCGTGGGAGACAGATATCGTTATCACGATTAAATTACGATTAATCGTGCAGCCCTAGGTGGGAACGTTTATTTTAATCAGAAAATAATTTGGCTTGAATTGATGATTTTTAGGATGCACCGATGCATCGCTGAACATCGGTAACGGCCGATATTTGCCTCGTTAAATGCCATCGGCCATCGGGAAATAAAAATGACATTTGCCGATGTCTGATGAGATACCGCGTCCGAGACGGGAGAGGGCGCCGCCACTCTCCGTCCTCAGTAACTCAGATTAAACAAAGAAGACGGCGGTCGTGGCAATATTTTACAGTTTCAGAGAAAGATCAGCGTTTTGGAGTTTGCAATACGTGTTCCGTTAAATTTCAAGAGGGGGGGCTGTTAGAAAGTCATTTAACACAACAAATCTCATTGTACATTTGAAAAGCAGGCACGAGGCGGTGTTACGGCGATTACCTGCAAGCTGACCAAAAACGGAAAAATGAAGCCGCCAAGAAAGCGCAAACCACCGCTAAGACTCAGACTTCAATTGACACGGCATTTGAGAAAGCCAAACAGCTGCCTCCAGACAGCACCAAAGCGAAACAAATAACAAACAAGGTGATGGAGTTCATCGCTTTAGATGAAAAAAAAAATGTTTTATTGGGCCATGAAAATAATCTCATTGACTAAGTTTTTGTTTATCAGGCTAAAACCACTCAAATAATTTTGTTGGGCAATGTACTGCAACAATCTTTTCATTGATTAGCAGTCAAATATTTTGAATGTTGTTTTTCAGAAAAGTAAAGAACTTGTCATAAATAAGGTTATAACTAATGTCAACCAGAAAGTGACATTAAAGGTTGTTTGTGTTCCATAAATTGGTCTGATTGAATTTGTGCTCATTCTAGGATAGTGTGATCAAGAGCCGAAAGACTTGTATGTTTCTGTGGCACAAATGAATAAATAAATAACAAAAAGAAAAAACATCGGAATCGGCCATCGGCCAAGATGTTATGTTAAACATCGGTATCGGCCCAGAATTTCCCAATCGGTGCATCCCTAATGATTTTGTATTTAAAATGTTCTCACACATGAAGGAGTACTAGGCATTATATACAGGATTCCAGGCTGTTGTCAATAAACCACCAGGTCCTGAATTTTAGCTTTAGCTTCTTTTGATTTTGTAGTATTTTCCTTTTGTCGGTGAGCTGTGTTTTGCGAAAGCTAAACACTCAAACATCCTCCTCATGTAACCAAAGAATAAAATACAGAAAACAGTGGATTATCAACATTGATCTCCATATTGTTTAAGCCTGTAGGTGTGGAATAGATGAGACTTTACTTTAAAGAATTATATTCAAACACATATCCTTTTATTAAAAATTTCCGGACCCCTCACGGTGAGGACAAGTCTGAACGGACCTTGGCTGATTTTACATTTATCTTTAAATAAAAAATTAAAAAATAATAATATTGTGACAGTTGTTTTCCCTTTGGTATCGAAAATGGTATCGAATATCGATATTTTTGAAGGTAGTACAAATAGTGGGTTCGTGGAAAAAAGCCCATGTAAATAAATTGCCATTGGTCGAATAGTTACCCGAAGGGATCGTAGTGTGAATTTGGATCCAGAATGCCTACCAAGTTAATGGGCCAACGGGCACTTGGCGATTCCCTCCCCTTTCTTGACCCCAAAAACGACTTCCCCGGTAATAGCGGGTTTCGGACACCACTAGGTTTGCCCAAGGTCCACCTGGGAACATTTTCGCTTTCCTGACCGCTCCTAAGCCACGCCCACATCCCACGAACCCACTATTTGTCCACGAACCCAATATTTTTGGGGAAAACCCCTGCTGACCTCTCCTAAGTCACGCCACATCCCACTGACCACTCCTAAGCCCCACCCACATCCCACGAACCCACTATTTGTCCACTTCCCCACTATTTTGGGGAAAAGTGTCAGTGACCACTGCTGACCACTCCTAAGCCACTCCCACATCCCACGAACCCACTATTTGTCCACTTCCCCACTATTTTGGGGAAAAGTGTCAGTGACCACTGCTGACCACTCCTAAGCCACTCCCACATCCCACGAACCCACTATTTGTCCACTTCCCCACTATTTTGGGGAAAAGTGTCAGTGACCACTGCTGACCACTCCTAAGCCACTCCCACATCCCACGAACCCACTATTTGTCCACTTCCCCACTATTTTGGGGAAAAGTGTCAGTGACCACTGCTGACCACTCCTAAGCCACTCCCACATCCCACGAACCCACTATTTGTCCACTTCCCCACTATTTTGGGGAAAAGTGTCAGTGATCACTGCTGACCACTCCTAACCCACGCCCACATCCCACGAACCCACTATTTGTCCACTTCCCCACTATTTTGGGGAAAAGTGTCAGTGACCACTTCTGACCACTCCTAAGCCACTCCCACATCCCACGAACCCACTATTTGTCCACTTCCCCACTATTTTGGGGAAAAGTGTCAGTGACCACTGCTGACCCCTCCTAAGCCACTCCCACATCCCACGAACCCACTATTTGTCCACTTCCCCACTATTTTGGGGAAAAGTGTCAGTGACCACTGCTGACCACTCCTAACCCACGCCCACATCCCACGAACACACTATTTGTCCACTTCCCCACTATTTTGGGAAAAGTGTCAGTGACCACTTCTGACCACTGCTGACCACTCCTAAGCCATGCCCACATCCCACGAACCCACTATTTGTCCACTTCCCCAGTATTTTTCAGAATGGACCCAGAAGCGGTCAGATGGTCATGTGCCACAAGAGGATGCGCGCGGTGGCGCCCCCTCTGGCCAATTTTGACCTTTGGCCCAAAGTTGCTCCGAGAGACTTGCCCAGTGGATATGGAATACCAGGGGCCCCTGAGCTCCCAGTTTGATTTTGGACCACAACGGACCTTTCTGAACAAATCCCAGTTGCCCATTATTTCAATGTATTTTGTGTAGTGCGTTTGCGGACGGCGCTTAGGAAGGTCCGATCGAGTGGACTCCTTTTCTCGCCACAGTGCGTGGAAGCGGGTGGTAAAGTTTGGAGAGGCTACGACATTGTTAAGGGTCAAATAATGTGTAGGGTCAATGGGTCAGAACCCGTTATAGGCTGAGTATTTTGGAGGCTGACATTTTTTCCTTTTGCTCTAGAGCCAGCCGCCTTTGATATGTTGTTCTGGGGGGCCACTGGAGCCAGCGTGCAAAATTTGGGACCCCTGGGACCTTTCTGAACAAATCCCAGTTGCCCATTATTTCAATGTATTTGTGTAGTGTGCTCACGGACGGGCGCTTAGGAAGGTCCGATCGACTCGTGGGTGGACTCCTTTTTCTCATCACAGTACGCTGAGCGTGCAATAAAGTTTGGAGAGGCTACGACATTGTTAAGGGGCTTAATTGGCAAAAGAGCTACGGTCGTCCGCGAAGATACTATGCGCATAAGTGGGAAGTGGGATGACTCCCGTCCAGAGACGGAAGGTCTTGGGATCTTGAAATTTTCGATCGGTACTCTCTAGGGGCCCCTGAAGTGGAATCCCGAGCGCATAACTCTAGGTCCCCCTGAACCAGTTTGCACCCTCACTCTCCAACAAAAAAAGAAGGCCCTCTGCGCCTTCGCCTTTTAGAGGCCTTCTTGAGAAAATCTGTCTCAGAGGCTGAAATTTTTCCCTTGGCTCTAGAGCCAGCCACCTTCGATATGTTATTCAGGGGCCCTGGAGCCAGCGTCAGGAATTTGGGGCCCCTGGGACCTTTGTATAAAACTCCCACTTGCCCATTATTTCAATGTATTTTGTATAGTGAGTTCACGGACGGCGCTTAGGAAGGTCCGATCGACTTGTGGGTGGACTCCTTTTATCATCACAGTGTGTGGAAGGGGTGGTGAAGTTTGGAGAGGCTACAACGTTGTTAAGGGGTCAAATAATGTGTGGGGTCAATGGGTCAGAACCCGTTATAGGCTGTGTATTTTGGAGGCTGACATTTTTTCCCTTTGCTCTAGAGCCAACCACATTTGATATGTTGTTCAGGGGGCCACTGGAACCAGCGACAAAATTTGGGGCCCCTATGATCTTTGTATAAAACTCCCAGTTGCCCATTATTTCAATGTATTTGTGTAGTGCGTTCACGGACGGCGCTTAGGAAGGTCCAATCGACTCAGGAGTGGACTCCTTTTCTCATCACAGTACGCTGAAGCGTGCAATAAAGTTTGGAGAGGCTACAACATTGTTAAGGGGCTTAAATGGCTTAATTGGCAGCAGAGCTATTCCCCTCCCCCGCTCTTCACAAAACTGAAAGTCATGTCTGAGCATGTGGGAGCTGACAGGGAGATTTTCTCCAGGGAGTAAAACGGAGTGCCTTGGAGCTAGAAACTGGCGCTTCAAATATGTTGACTGGGGGGGCCCGAGGAGCCAGGGTGCAAAATTTGGGGCCCCTATGACCTTTGTATAAAACTCCCATTGTCCCATTATTTCAATGTATTTGGGTATTGCGTTCGCGGACGGCACTTAGGAAGGTCCAATCGACTCAGGAGTGGACTCCTTTTTCTCGCCACAGTACGTGGAAGCGGTCCGTAAAGTTTGGAGAGGCTACGACATTGTTAAGGGGCTTAATTGGCAAAAGAGCTACGGTCGTCCGCGAAGATACTATGCGCATAAGTGGGAAGTGGGATGACTCCCGTCCGGAGACGGAAGGTCTTGGGATCTTGAAATTTTTGATCGGTACTCTCTAGGGGCCCCTGAAGTGGAATCCCGAAGCGCATAACTCTAGGACCCCCTGAACCAGTTTGCACCCTCACTCTCCAACACAAAAAGAAGGCCCTCTGCGCCTTCGCCTTTTAGAGGCCTTCTTGAGAAAATCTGTCTCAGAGGCTGAAATTTTTTCCCTTGGCTCTAGAGCCAGCCACCTTCGATATGTTATTCAGGGGGGGCCCTGGAGCCAGCGTGCGAAATTTGGGGCCCCTGGGACCTTTGTATAAAACTCCCACTTGCCCATTATTTCAATGTATTTTGTATAGTGCGTCATGGACGGCGCTTAGGAAGGTCCGATCGACTTGTGGGTGGACTCCTTTTATCATCACAGTGTGTGGAAGGGGTGGTGAAGTTTGGAGAGGCTACATTGTTAAGGGTCAAATAATGTGTAGGGTCAATGGGTCAGAACCCGTTATAGGCTGTGTATTTTGGAGGCTGACATTTTTTCCCTTTGCTCTAGAGCCAACCACATTTGATATGTTGTTCAGGGGGGCCACTGGAACCAGCGTGCAAATTTGGGGCCCCTATGATCTTTGTATAAAACTCCCACTTGCCCATTATTTCAATGTATTTGTGTAGTGTGTTCGCGGACGGCGCTTAGGAAGGTCCAATCGACTCAGGAGTGGACTCCTTTTTCTCGTCACAGTACGTGGAAGCGGTCGGTAAAGTTTGGAGAAGCTACAACATTGTTAAGGGGCTTAAATGGCTTAATTGGCAGCAGAGCTTTTCCCCTCCCCCGCTCTTCACAAAACTGAAAGTCATGTCTGAGCATGTGGGGGCTGAGAGGCAGATTTTCTCCAGGGAGTAAATGGAGTGCCTTGGAGCTAGAAACTGGCGCTTCGAATATGTCGACTGGGGGGGCCCGAGGAGCCAGGGTGCAAAATTTGGGGCCCCCATGACCTTTGTATAAAACTCCCAGTTGCCCATTATTTCAATGTATTTGTGTAGTGCGTTCGCGGACGGCGCTTAGGAAGGTCCGATCGACTCGGGAGTGGACTCCTTTTTATCGTCACAGTACGTGAAAGGGGGTGGTGAAGTTTGGAGAGGCTACGACATTGTTAAGGGGTCAAATAATGTGTAGGGTCAATGGGTCAGAACCCGTTATAGGCTGTGTATTTTGAAGGCTGACATTTTTTCCCTTTGCTCTAGAGCCAACCACATTTGATATGATGTTCAGGGGGGCCACTGGAACCAGCGTACAAAATTTGGGGCCCCTATGATCTTTGTATAAAACTCCCACTTGCCCATTATTTCAATGTATTTGTGTAGTGTGTTCGCGGACGGCGCTTAGCAAGGTCCAATCGACTCAGGAGTGGACTCCTTTTTCTCATCACAGTACGCTGAAGCGTGCAATAAAGTTTGGAGAAGCTACAACATTGTTAAGGGGCTTAAATGGCTTAATTGGCAGCAGAGCTATTCCCCTCCCCCGCTCTTCACAAAACTGAAAGTCATGTCTGAGCATGTGGGAGCTGACAGGGAGATTTTCTCCAGGGAGTAAAACGGAGTGCCTTGGAGCTAGAAACTGGCGCTTCAAATATGTTGACTGGGGGGGCCCGAGGAGCCAGGGTGCAAAATTTGGGGCCCCTATGACCTTTGTATAAAACTCCCAATGTCCCATTATTTCAATGTATTTGGGTAGTGCGTTCTGGCGGCACTTAGGAAGGTCCAATCGACTCAGGAGTGGACTCCTTTTTCTCGCCACAGTACGTGGAAGCGGTCCGTAAAGTTTGGTGGGGCTACGACATTGTTAAGGGGCTTAATTGGCAAAAGAGCTACGGTCGTCCGCGAAGATACTATGCGCATAAGTGGGAAGTGGGATGACTCCCGTCCGGAGACGGAAGGTCTTGGGATCTTGAAATTTTCGATCGGTACTCTCTAGGGGCCCCTGAAGTGGAATCCAGAAGCGCATAACTCTAGGACCCCCTGAACCAGTTTGCATCCTCACTCTCCAACAAAAAAAGAAGGCCCTCTGCGCCTTCGCCTTTTAGAGGCCTTCTTGAGAAAATCTGTCTCAGAGGCTGAAATTTTTTCCCTTGGCTCTAGAGCCAGCCGCCTTCAATATGTTATTCAGGGGGGGCCCTGGAGCCAGCGTGCGAAATTTGGGGCCCCTGGGACCTTTGGATAAAACTCCCACTTGCCCATTATTTCAATGTATTTTGTATAGTGCGTTTGCGGACGGCGCTTAGGAAGGTCCGATCGACTCGGGAGTGGACTCCTTTTTATCGTCACAGTACGTGGAAGGGGGTGGTGAAGTTTGGAGAGGCCCATTGTTAAGGGGTCAAATAATGTGTAGGGTCAATGGGTCAGAACCCGTTATAGGCTGTGTATTTTGGAGGCTGACATTTTTTCCCTTTGCTCTAGAGCCAACCACCTTTGATATGTTGTTCTGGGGGGCCACTGGAACCAGCGTGCAAAATTAGGGGCCCCTGGGACCTTTCTGAACAAATCCCACTTGCCCATTATTTCAATGTATTGTCTGTAGTGTGTTATTGGACGGCGCTTAGGAAGGTCCGATCGACTCGGGAGTGGACTCCTTTTTCTCGTCACAGTACGTGGAAGCGGTCGATAAAGTTTGGAGAGGCTACAACATTGTTAAGGGGTCAAAAGGTCAACTAAGGGTACTAACTTTAGGCCGTGAAAAGAAAAGTGTCTTTTGATCATATTTTTTTCTCCTTTGCTCTAGAGCTGTGCGCTTCGGATATGTTATTCAGGGGTACTCCAGGAGCCAGGGTGAAAAATTTGGGATTCCCACATGCCCGTTTTCTCTATTTTTTCGCCCTAGTGGGGGCGCTGGCGGCCACTTCCCGAGGTCCGATCGACTCAAATGTGGTCTCTTTTTACTCGTCACAGTACGTGGAATAGTGTGGTAAAGTTTGGTGGGGCTACGACATTGTTAAGGGGTCAAAAGGTCAACTAAGTGTACTAACTTTAGGCCGTGAAAAGAAAAGTGTCTTTTTGATCATATTTTTTTTCTCCTTTGCTCTAGAGCTGTGCGCTTCGGATATGTTATTCAGGGGTACTCCAGGAGCCAGGGTGAAAAATTTGGGATTCCCACATGCCCGTTTTCTCTATTTTTTCGCCCTAGTGGGGGCGCTGGCGGCCACTTCCCGAGGTCCGATCGACTCAAATGTGGTCTCTTTTTACTCGTCACAGTACGTGGAATAGTGTGGTAAAGTTTGGTGAGGCTACGACATTGTTAAGGGGTCAAAAGGTCAACTAAGTGTACTAACTTTAGGCCGTGAAAAGAAAAGTGTCTTTTTGATCATATTTTTTTTCTCCTTTGCTCTAGAGCTGTGCGCTTCGGATATGTTATTCAGGGGTACTCCAGGAGCCAGGGTGAAAAATTTGGGATTCCCACATGCCCGTTTTCTCAATATTTCGCCCTAGTGGGGCGCTGGCGTCTTCGAGGTCCGATCGACTCAAATGTGGTCTCTTTTTACTCGTCACAGTACGTGGAATAGTGTGGTAAAGTTTGGTGGGGCTACGACATTGTTAAGGGGTCAAAAGGTCAACTAAGGGTACTAACTTTAGGCCGTGAAAAGAAAAGTGTCTTTTTGAGCATATTTTTTTTCCCCTTTGGTCTAGAGCTGTGTGCTTCGGATATGTTATTCAGGGGTACTCCAGGAGCCAGGGTGAAAGATTTGGGATTCCACATGCCCGTTTTCTCTATTTTTCGCCCTAGTGGGGCGCTGGACTTCCGAGGTCCGATCGACTCAAATGTGGTCTCTTTTACTCGTCACAGTGCGTGGAATCCTGTGGTAAAGTTTGGTGGGGCTACGACATTGTTAAGGGGTCAAATAAGTGTAGGGTCAATGGGTCAGAACCCGTTATAGGCTGAGTATTTTGGAGGCTGACATTTTTTCCTTTTGCTCTAGAGCCAGCCGCCTTTGATATGTTGTTCTGGGGGGCAACTGGAACCAGCGTGCAAAATTTGGGGCCCCTGGGACCTTTCTGAACAAATCCCAGTTGCCCATTATTTCAATGTATTTGTGTAGTGCGTTCACGGACGGCGCTTAGGAAGGTCCAATCGACACGGGAGTGGACTCATTTTTCTCGTCACAGTGCGTGGAAGCGGGTGGTAAAGTTTGGAGAGGCTACGACATTGTTAAGGGGTCAAATAATGTGTAGGGTGAATGGGTCAGAACCCGTTATAGGCTGTGTATTTTGGAGGCTGACATTTTTTCCTTTTGCTCTAGAGCCAGCCGCCTTTGATATGTTGTTCTGGGGGGCCACTGGAACCAGCGTGCAAAATTTGGGACCCCTGGGACTTTTCTGAACAAATCCCTATTGCCCATTATTTCAATGTATTTGTGTAGTGCGTTCACGGACGGTGCTTAGGAAGGTCCAATCGACTCGGGAGTGGACTCATTTTTCTCGTCACAGTGTGTGGAAGCGGTCCGTAAAGTTTGGTGGGGCTACGACATTGTTAAGGGGCTTAATTGGCAAAAGAGCTACGGTCGTCCGCGAAGATACTATGCGCATAAGTGGGAAGTGGGATGACTCCCGTCCGGAGACGGAAGGTCTTGGGATCTTGAAATTTTCGATCGGTACTCTCTAGGGGCCCCTGAAGTGGAATCCAGAAGCGCATAACTCTAGGACCCCTGAACCAGTTTGCATCCTCACTCTCCAACAAAGAAGGCCCTCTGCGCCGCCTTTTAGAGGCCTTTTGAGAAAATCTGTCTCAGAGGCTGAAATTTTTTCCCTTGGCTCTAGAGCCAGCCGCCTTCAATATGTTATTCAGGGGCCCTGGATCCAGCGTGAAATTTGGGGCCCCTGGGACCTTTGGATAAAACTCCCACTTGCCCATTATTTCAATGTATTTTGTATAGTGCGTTTGCTCGGCGCTTAGGAAGGTCCGATCGACTCGGGAGTGGACTCTTTTTATCGTCACAGTAATGGAAGGTGGTGAAGTTTGGAGAGGCTACGACATTGTTAAGGGGTCAAATAATGTGTAGGGTCAATAGGTCAGAACCCGTTATAGGCTGTGTATTTTGGAGGCTGAAATTTTTTCCTTTGCTCTAGAGCCAGCCACCTTTGATATGTTGTTCTGGGGGGCCACTGGAACCAGCGTGCAAAATTAGGGGCCCCTGGGACCTTTCTGAACAAATCCCACTTGCCCATTATTTCAATGTATTGTCTGTAGTGTGTTATTGGACGGCGCTTAGGAAGGTCCAATCGACTCGGGAGTGGACTCCTTTTTCTCACAGTCACGTGGAAGCGGTCGATAAAGTTTGGAGAGGCTACAACATTGTTAAGGGGTCAAAAGGTCAACTAAGGGTACTAACTTTAGGCCGTGAAAAGAAAAGTGTCTTTTTGATCATATTTTTTTTCCCCTTTGCTCTAGAGCTGTGCGCGCTTTGGATATGTTATTCAGGGTACTCCAGGAGCCAGGGTGAAAAATTTGGGATTCCCACATGCCCGTTTTCTCAATTTTTCGCCCTAGTGCGCTGGCGGCCACTTCGAGGTCCGATCGACTCAAATGTGGTCTCTTTTACTCGTCACAGTACGTGGAATAGTGTGGTAAAGTTTGGTGGGGCTACGACATTGTTAAGGGGTCAAAAGGTCAACTAAGTGTACTAACTTTAGGCCGTGAAAAGAAAAGTGTCTTTTGATCATATTTTTTTCTCCTTTGCTCTAGAGCTGTGCGCCGGATATGTTGTTCAGGGGTACTCCAGGAGCCAGGGTGAAAAATTTGGGATTCACATGCCCGTTTATTTCAATGTATTTCGTGTAGTGGGGCGTGGTGCCACTTGAAGGTCCGATCGACTCAAATGTGGTCTCTTTTCTCGTCACAGTACGTGGAATAGTGTGGTAAAGTTTGGTGGGGCTACGACATTGTTAAGGGGTCAAAGGTCAACTAAGTGTACTAACTTTAGGCCGTGAAAAGAAAAGTGTCTTTTGATCATATTTTTTCTCCTTTGCTCTAGAGCTGTGCGCTTCGGATATGTTATTCAGGGGTACTCCAGGAGCCAGGGTGAAAAATTTGGGATTCCCACATGCCCGTTTTCTCTATTTTTTCGCCCTAGTGGGGGCGCTGGCGGCACTTCCGAGGTCCGATCGACTCAAATGTGGTCTCTTTTTACTCGTCACAGTACGTGGAATAGTGTGGTAAAGTTTGGTGGGGCTACGACATTGTTAAGGGGTCAAATAATGTGTAGGTCAACTAAGGGTACTAACTTATAGGCTGAAAAGAAAAGTGTCTTTTTGAGCATATTTTTTCCCTTTGGTCTAGAGCCAGTGTGCTTGATATGTTATTCAGGGTACTCCAGGAGCCAGGGTGAAAGATTTGGGATTCCCACATGCCCGTTTTCTATTTTTTCGCCCTAGTGCGCTGGCGCCACTTGAGGTCCGATCGACTCAAATGTGGTCTCTTTTTTACTCGTCACAGTACGTGGAATCCTGTGGTAAAGTTTGGAGAGGCTACGACATTGTTAAGGGGTCAAATAATGTGTAGGGTCAATGGGTCAGAACCCGTTATAGGCTGAGTATTTTGGAGGCTGACATTTTTTCCTTTTGCTCTAGAGCCAGCCGCCTTTGATATGTTGTTCTGGGGGGCCACTGGAACCAGCGTGCAAAATTTGGGGCCCCTGGGACCTTTCTGAACAAATCCCAGTTGCCCATTATTTCAATGTATTTGTGTAGTGCGTTCACGGACGGCGCTTAGGAAGGTCCAATCGACTCGGGAGTGGACTCATTTTTCTCGTCACAGTGCGTGGAAGCGGGTGGTAAAGTTTGGAGAGGCTACGACATTGTTAAGGGGTCAAATAATGTGTAGGGTCAATGGGTCAGAACCCGTTATAGGCTGTGTATTTTGGAGGCTGACATTTTTTCCTTTTGCTCTAGAGCCAGCCGCCTTTGATATGTTGTTCTGGGGGGCCACTGGAACCAGCGTGCAAAATTTGGGGCCCCTGGGACTTTTCTGAACAAATCCCTATTGCCCATTATTTCAATGTATTTGTGTAGTGCGTTCACGGACGGCGCTTAGGAAGGTCCAATCGACTCGGGAGTGGACTCATTTTTCTCGTCACAGTGTGTGGAAGCGGGTGGTAAAGTTTGGAGAGGCTACGACATTGTTAAGGGGTCAAAAGGTCAACTAAGGGTACTAACTTTAGGCCTTGAAAAGAAAAGTGTCTTTTGAGGCATATTTTTTCCCCTTTGCTCTAGAGCTGTGCGCCTTTGATATGTTATTTAGGGGTACCACAGGAGCCAGGGTGAAAAATTTGGGATTCCTGACATGCCCATTATTTCAATGTATTTTCGTAGTGGGGCGCGCCACTTCAGGTCCGATCGACTCAAATGTGGTCTCTTTTTACTCGTCACACTACGTGGAATCCTGTGGTAAAGTTTGGTGGGGCTACGACATTGTTAAGGGGTCAAATAATGTGTAAGGGTACTAATGGGTCAGAACCCGTTATAGGCTGGTATTTTGAGGCTGACATTTTTTCCCTTTGCTCTAGAGCTGTGCGCCTTTGATATGTTATTCAGGGTACTGGAGCCAGGGTGAAAAATTTGGGATTCCCTGGGACCTTTCTGAACAAATCCCTTGCCCATTATTTCAATGTATTTGTGTAGTGCGCTGCTTAGGAAGGTCCAATCGACTCAAATGTGGACTCTTTTTCTCGTCACAGTGCGTGGAATCCTGTGGTAAAGTTTGGAGAGGCTACGACATTGTTAAGGGGTCAAATAATGTGTAGGGTCAATGGGTCAGAACCCGTTATAGGCTGTGTATTTTGGAGGCTGACATTTTTTCCTTTTGCTCTAGAGCCAGCCGCCTTTGATATGTTGTTCTGGGGGGCCACTGGAGCCAGCGTGCAAAATTTGGGGCCCCTGGGACCTTTCTGAACAAATCCCAGTTGCCCATTATTTCAATGTATTTGTGTAGTGCGTTCACGGACGGCGCTTAGGAAGGTCCAATCGACTCGGGAGTGGACTCATTTTTCTGCCACAGTGCGTGGAAGCGGTGGTAAAGTTTGGAGAGGCTACAACATTGTTAAGTGGTCAAATAATGTGTAGGGTCAATGGGTCAGAACCCGTTATAGGCTGAGTATTTTGGAGGCTGACATTTTTTCCTTTTGCTCTAGAGCCAGCTGCCTTTGATATGTTGTTCTGGGGGCCACTGGAGCCAGCGTGCAAAATTTGGGGCCCTGGGACCTTTCTGAACAAATCCCAGTTGCCCATTATTTCAATGTATTTGTGTAGTGCGTTCACGGACGGCGCTTAGAAGGTCCAATCGACTCGGGAGTGGACTCCTTTTTCTCGCCACAGTGCGTGGAAGCGGTGGTAAAGTTTGGAGAGGCTACGACATTGTTAAGGGGTCAAATAATGTGTAGGGTCAATGGGTCAGAACCCGTTATAGGCTGAGTATTTTGGAGGCTGACATTTTTCCTTTTGCTCTAGAGCCAGCCGCCTTTGATATGTTGTTCTGGGGGGCCACTGGAGCCAGCGTGCAAAATTTGGGGCCCCTGGGACCTTTCTGAACAAATCCCAGTTGCCCATTATTTCAATGTATTTGTGTAGTGCGTTCACGGACGGCGCTTAGGAAGGTCCAATCCACTCGGGAGTGGACTCATTTTTCTCGTCACAGTGCGTGGAAGCGGTCGGTAAAGTTTGGAGAGGCTACGACATTGTTAAGGGGTCAAATAATGTGTAGGGTCAATGGGTCAGAACCCGTTATAGGCTGAGTATTTTGGAGGCTGACATTTTTTCCTTTTGCTCTAGAGCCAGCTGCCTTTGATATGTTGTTCTGGGGGGCCACTGGAGCCAGCGTGCAAAATTTGGGGCCCCTGGGACCTTTCTGAACAAATCCCAGTTGCCCATTATTTCAATGTATTTGTGTAGTGCGTTCACGGACGGCGCTTAGGAAGGTCCAATCCACTCGGGAGTGGACTCATTTTTCGTCACAGTGCGTGGAAGCGGGTGGTAAAGTTTGGAGAGGCTACGACATTGTTAAGGGGTCAAATAATGTGTAGGGTCAATGGGTCAGAACCCGTTATAGGCTGAGTATTTTGGAGGCTGACATTTTTCCTTTTGCTCTAGAGCCAGCTGCCTTTGATATGTTGTTCTGGGGGCCACTGGAGCCAGCGTGCAAAATTTGGGGCCCTGGGACCTTTCTGAACAAATCCCAGTTGCCCATTATTTCAATGTATTTGTGTAGTGCGTTCACGGACGGCGCAGGAAGGTCCAATCGACTCGGGAGTGGACTCATTTTTCTCCACAGTGCGTGGAAGCGGGTGGTAAAGTTTGGAGAGGCTACGACATTGTTAAGGGGTCAAATAATGTGTAGGGTCAATGGGTCAGAACCCGTTATAGGCTGAGTATTTTGGAGGCTGACATTTTTTCCTTTTGCTCTAGAGCCAGCCGCCTTTGATATGTTGTTCTGGGGCCACTGGAGCCAGCGTGCAAAATTTGGGGCCCCTGGGACCTTTCTGAACAAATCCCAGTTGCCCATTATTTCAATGTATTTGTGTAGTGCGTTCACGGACGGGCGCTTAGGAAGGTCCAATCGACTCGGGAGTGGACTCATTTCTCGTCACAGTGCGTGGAAGCGGGTGGTAAAGTTTGGAGAGGCTACGACATTGTTAAGGGGTCAAATAATGTGTAGGGTCAATGGGTCAGAACCCGTTATAGGCTGAGTATTTTGGAGGCTGACATTTTTCCTTTTGCTCTAGAGCCAGCCGCCTTTGATATGTTGTTCTGGGGGCCACTGGAAGCCAGCGTGCAAAATTTGGGGCCCCTGGGACCTAATTAGAAAACTCCCAGTTGCCCATTATTTCAATGTATTGTCTGTAGTGTGTTCGTGGACGGCGCTTAGAAAGGTCCGATCGACTGGAGTGGACTCCTTTTTCTAGTCACAGTGCGTGGAATCCTGTGGTAAAGTTTGGAGAGGCTACGACATTGTTAAGGGGTCAAAAGTCAACTAAGGGTACTAACTTTAGGCCGTGAAAAGAAAAGTGTCTTTTGATCATATTTTTTTCCCTTTGCTCTAGAGCTGTGCGCTTTGGATATGTTATTCAGGGTACTCCAGGAGCCAGGGTGAAAAATTTGGGATTCCCACATGCCCGTTTTCTCAATTTTTTTAGCCATTCGTTTTCCATGATCCCACTTCAGGCTTATTCAATGATCTAGATAGTGGGTTCGTGGACAGGGTGTTTTGTACATTTATGTTTAAATTATTGTGATAAAAACTATTTATCTGGTGTCAGCAAGCCCCTGAGTACAGCAATTCAAGTCCTGACTCAAAATTCCACTGTCCACGAACACACTATTTTGATACATTGAATAAATCTAAAGTGGGATCGCTGGATCTCGGCCATCTTAAGGGTTAGGGCCTTCAAACTTGGGCTCTGTATTCACCCTTGGGCCCTCTAACGGGTGCCAAGTTTCAAAAGATTAAGGAAAGTTTTTGAGAACCAGGACCGGAGGCCCACTGTGGTCCCTCAGTTACCCGAGGACAGGCACCCTTCTCGGGTACACAATGGACCAGAGTGGGCCTCCGGTCCTGGTTCTCCAAAAATTCTTTAATCTTTTTGAAACTCTGCATCCTGTTAGAGGGCTCTGAGGTGAGTACAGGAACCCAGGTTTGGTGGCCCTAACCCTTAAGATAACCGAGATCAACGATCCACATTAGATTATTCAATGTAATGAAATAGTGCGTTCGCGACGGCAGCTAGGAAGGTCCGATCGACTCGGGAGTGGACTACTTTTTCTTGCCACAGGGCGTGGAAGCGGGTGGTAAAGTTTGGAGAGGCTACAACATTGTTAAGGGTCAAATAATGTGTAGGGTCAATGGGTCAGAGCCCGTTATAGGCTGTGTATTTTGGAGGCTGCCATTTTTTCCTTTTGCTCTAGAGCCAGTCGCCTTTGATATGTTGTTCTGGGGGCCACTGGAACCAGCGTGCAAAATTTGGGGCCCTGGGACCTTTCTGAACAAATCCCAGTTGCCCATTATTTCAATGTATTTGTGTAGTGCGTTCCACGGTGGCGCTTAGGAAGGTCCAATCGACTTGGGACACTGGACTCTTTTCTCGTCACAGTGGAAGCGGTGGTAAAGTTTGGAGAGGCTACGACATTGTTAAGGGGTCAAATAATGTGTAGGGTCAATGGGTCAGAACCCGTTATAGGCTGAGTATTTTGGAGGCTGACATTTTTTTTTCCTTTTGCTCTAGCCGCCTTTGATATGTTGTTTCTGGGGTGCCACTGGAACCAGCGTGCAATATTTGGGGCCCCTGGGACCTTTCTGAACAAATCCCAGTTGCCCATTATTTCAATGTATTTGTGTAGTGCGTTCACGGACGGCGCTTAGGAAGGTCCAATCGACTGGGACTGGACTCATTTTTCTCACAGTGCGTGGAAGCGGGTGGTAAAGTTTGGAGAGGCTACGACATTGTTAAGGGGTCAAATAATGTGTAGGGTCAATGGGTCAGAACCCGTTATAGGCTGAGTATTTTGGAGGCTGACATTTTTTCCTTTTGCTCTAGAGCCAGCCGCCTTTGATATGTTGTTCTGGGGGGCCACTGGAACCAGCGTGCAAAATTTGGGGCCCTGGGACCTAATTAGAAAACTCCCAGTTGCCCATTATTTCAATGTATTGTCTGTAGTGTGTCGTGGACGGCGCTAGAAAGGTCCGATCGACTGGATTGGACTCCTTTTCTAGTCACAGCACGTGGAATCCTGTGGTAAAGTTTGGAGAGGCTATGACACTGTTAAGGGTCAAAAAGTCAACTAAGGGTACTAACTTTAGGCCGTGAAAAGAAAACTGTCTTTTTGATCATATTTTTTCCCTTTGCTCTAGAGCTGTGCGCTTGGATATGTTATTCAGGGGTACTCCATGAGCCAGGGTGAAAAATTTGGGATTCCCACGCGCCCGTTTCTCAATTTTTTCGCCATTCGTTTTCCATGATCCCACTTCAGGCTTATTCAATGATCTAGATAGTGGGTTCGTGGACAGGGTGTTTGTACATTTTCCCTCAAATTATTTTGATAAAAACTATTTATCTGTACTCAGCAAGACACCCTGAGTCGGAATAATCAACTCCCGTTGTCAAATTTACTGTCCACGAACTCACTATTTTGTTACATTGAATAAATCTAAAGTGGGATCGCTGGATCTCGGCCCCTGAAAGGGTTAGGCCCTTCAAACTTGGGCTCTGTATTCATCCTCATGCCCTCTAACAGGGTGCAAAGTTTGAAAGAGATTAAAGAAAGTTTTTTGAGAACCAGGGCCCACTCTGGTCCTCATTTACCCGAGGACAGGCACCCTTTTTCGGTAAAGGATGGACCAGAGTGGGCCTCCTGTCCTGGTTCTCCAAAAATTCTTTAAACTTTTTGAAACTCTGCAACCTGTTAGAGGGCTCTGAGGTGAGTACAGGAACCCAGGTTTGGTGGCCCTAACCCTTAAGATGGCCGAGATCCAGCGATCCACATTAGGTTTATTCAATGATCTAGATAGTGGGTTCGTGGACAGGGTGTTTTTAACATTTTCCCTCAAATTATTTTGATAAAAACTATTTATCTGTACTCAGCAAGACCCCCTGAGTCGGCATAATCAACTCCCGTCAAATTCCTCTGTCCACGAACTCACTATTTTGTTACATTGAATAAATCTAAAGTGGGATCGCTGGATCTCGGCCATCTTAAGGGTTACGGCCTTCAAACTTGGGCTCTGTATTCGCCTTGGGCCCTAACGGGTGCCAAGTTTCAAAAAGATTGAAGAAAGTTTTTTGAGAACCAGGACCGGAGGCCCACTATGGTCCCTTAGTTACCCGAGGACAGACACCCTTTCTCGGGTAAAGATGGACCAGAGTGGGCCTCCGGTCCTGGTTCTCCCAAAAATTTTTAAATCTTTTAAAACCCTGCACCCTGTTAGAGGGCTCTGAGGTGAGTACAGGAACCCAGGTTTGGTGGCCCTAACCCTTAAGATGGCCGAGATCCAGCGATCCCACATTAGACTTCTTCAATGTAATGAAATAGTGTGTTCGTGGACAATGGAATTTGACAGACTCGGGAGGGTGACCTACTGAGTGCAGTGGGATGTGGGCGGGGCTTAGGGGTGGTCAGCAGTGGTCACTGACACTTTTCTCAAAAATAGTGGGGAAGTGGACACATAGTGGGTTCGTGGACAGTGGAATTTGGACGGGACTTGGTGTTACAGACTCAGGGTGACCTACTGAGTGCAGTGGGATGTGGGCGGGGCTTAGGGGTGGTCAGCAGTGGTCACTGACACTTTTCTCAAAAATAATGGGGAAGTGGACACATAGTGGGTTCGTGGACAATGGAATTTGACAACGGGACTTGGTGTTACAGACTCAGGGTGACCTACTGAGTGCAGTGGGATGTGGGCGGGGCTTAGGGGTGGTCAGCAGTGGTCACTGACACTTTTCTCAAAAATAAGTGGGGAAGTGGACACATAGTGGGTTCGTGGACAGTGGAATTTGACAACGGGACTTGGTGTTACAGACTCAGGGTGACCTACTGAGTGCAGTGGGATGTGGGGGGCTTAGGGGTGGTCAGCAGTGGTCACTGACACTTTTCTCAAAAATAATGGGGAAGTGGACACATAGTGGGTTCGTGGACAGTGGAATTTGACAACGGGACTTGGTGTTACAGACTCAGGGTGACCTACTGAGTGCAGTGGGATGTGGGCGGGGCTTAGGGGTGGTCAGCAGTGGTCACTGACACTTTTCTCAAAAATAATGGGAAGTGGACACATAGTGGGTTCGTGGACAGTGGAATTTGACAACGGGACTTGGTGTTACAGACTCAGGGTGACCTACTGAGTGCAGTGGGATGTGGGCGGGGCTTAGGGGTGGTCAGCAGTGGTCACTGACACTTTTCTCAAAAATAGTGGGGAAGTGGACACATAGTGGGTTCGTGGACAGTGGAATTTGACAGGGACTTGGTGTTACAGACTCAGGGTGACCTACTGAGTGCAGTGGGATGTGGGCGGGGCTTAGGGGTGGTCAGCAGTGGTCACTGACACTTTTCTCAAAAATAGTGGGGAAGTGGACACATAGTGGGTTCGTGGACAGTGGAATTTGACACGGGACTTGGTGTTACAGACTCAGGGTGACCTACTGAGTGCAGTGGGATGTGGGCGGGCTTAGGGGTGGTCAGCAGTGGTCACTGACACTTTTCTCAAAAATAATGGGAAGTGGACACATAGTGGGTTCGTGGACAATGGAATTTGACAACGGGACTTGGTGTTACAGACTCAGGGTGACCTACTGAGTGCAGTGGGATGTGGGCGGGGCTTAGGGGTGGTCAGCAGTGGTCACTGACACTTTTCTCAAAAATAGTGGGGAAGTGGACACATAGTGGGTTCGTGGACAGTGGAATTTGACAGCGGGACTTGGTGTTACAGACTCAGGGTGACCTACTGAGTGCAGTGGGATGTGGGCGGGGCTTAGGGGTGGTCAGCAGTGGTCACTGACACTTTTCTCAAAAATAATGGGGAAGTGGACACATAGTGGGTTCGTGGACAATGGAATTTGACAACGGGACTTGGTGTTACAGACTCAGGGTGACCTACTGAGTGCAGTGGGATGTGGGCGGGGCTTAGGGGTGGTCAGCAGTGGTCACTGACACTTTTCTCAAAAATAGTGGGGAAGTGGACACATAGTGGGTTCGTGGACAGTGGAATTTGACAACGGGACTTGGTGTTACAGACTCAGGGTGACCTACTGAGTGCAGTGGGATGTGGGTGGGGCTTAGGGGTGGTCAGCAGTGGTCACTGACACTTTTCTCAAAAATAGTGGGAAGTGGACACATAGTGGGTTCGTGGACAGTGGAATTTGACAACGGACTTGGTGTTACAGACTCAGGGTGACCTACTGAGTGCAGTGGGATGTGGGCGGGCTTAGGGGTGGTCAGCAGTGGTCACTGACACTTTTCTCAAAAATAGTGGGGAAGTGGACACATAGTGGGTTCGTGGACAATGGAATTTGACAACGGGACTTGGTGTTACAGACTCAGGTGACCTACTGAGTGCAGTGGGATGTGGGCGGGGCTTAGGGGTGGTCAGCAGTGGTCACTGACACTTTTCTAAAAATAGTGGGGAAGTGGACACATAGTGGGTTCGTGGACAGTGGAATTTTGTACATTTATGTTTAAATTATTGTGATAAAACTATTTATCTGGTGTCAGCAAGGTACAGCAATAAAGTCCTGACTCACAACACACTATTTGATACATTGAATGTGGATCGCTGATGGCCATCTTAAGGGTTAGGCCTTCAAATCTTGGGCTCTGTATTCACCCTTGGGCCTCTGGTGCAAGTTTCAAAAGATTAAAGAAAGTTTTTTGAGAACCAGGACCGAGGCCCACTGTGGTCCCTCAGTTACCCGAGGACAGGCACTTTCGGGTACACAATGGACCAGAGTGGGCTCCTGGTTCTCTTCTTTAATCTTTTTGAAACTCTGCATCCTGTTAGAGGGCTCTGAGGTGAGGAACCCATGTTTGGTGGCCCTAACCCTTAAGATGGCCGAGATCCAGCGATCCCACATTAGATTTATTCAATGTAATGAAATAGTGCGCGGACGGCGCTTAGGAAGGTCCGATCGACTCGGGAGTGGACTCATTTTTCTGTCACAGTGCGTAAGCGGTGGTAAAGTTTGGAGAGGCTACGACATTGTTAAGGGGTCAAATAATGTGTAGGGTCAATGGGTCAGCTCAGAACCCGTTATAGGCTGAGTATTTTGGAGGCTGACATTTTTTCCTTTGCTCTAGAGCCAGCCGCCTTTGATATGTTGTTCTGGGGCCACTGGAGCCAGCGTGCAAAAATTTAGGGGCCCTGGGACCTTTCTGAACAAATCCCAGTTGCCCATTATTTCAATGTATTTGTGTAGTTCACGGACGGCGCTTAGGAAGGTCCAATCGACTGGAGTGGACTCATTTTTCTCGTCACAGTGGAAGCGGTGGTAAGTTTGGAGAGGCTACGACATTGTTAAGGGGTCAAATAATGTGTAGGGTCAATGGGTCAGAACCCGTTATAGGCTGAGTATTTTGAGGCTGACATTTTTCCTTTTGCTCTAGAGCCAGCCGCACTTTGATATGTTCTCTGGCCACTGAGCCAGTGCAGTTTGGGCCCCTGGGACCTTTCTGAACAAATCCCAGTTGCCCATTATTTCAATGTATTTGTGTCAGTGGTCACGGACGGGCGCTCAAAGGTCCACTGTCGACTCCAGTGGACTCATTTTTCTACACAGTCGTGGAAGCGGGTGGTAAAGTTTGGAGAGGCTACGACATTGTTAAGGGGTCAAATAATGTGTAGGTCAATGGGTCAGAACCCGTTATAGGCTGAGTATTTTGGAGGCTGACATTTTTTTTTTGCTCTAGAGCCAGCGCCTTTGATATGTTGTTCTGGGGGCCACTGGAGCCAGCGTGCAAAATTTGGGGCCCTGGGACCTTTCTGAACAAATCCCAGTTGCCCATTATTTCAATGTATTTGTGAATAGTGCGTTCACGGACGGCGCTTAGGAAGGTCCAATCGACTCGGAGTGGACTCATTTTTCTGGCCACAGTGCGTGGAAGCGGTGGTAAAGTTTGGAGAGGCTACGACATTGTTAAGGGGTCAAATAATGTGTAGGGTCAATGGGTCAGAACCCGTTATAGGCTGAGTATTTTGGAGGCTGACATTTTTTCCTTTTGCTCTAGAGCCAGCTGCCTTTGATATGTTGTTCTGGGGGGCCACTGGAGCCAGCGTGCAAAATTTGGGGCCCCTGGGACCTTTCTGAACAAATCCCAGTTGCCCATTATTTCAATGTATTTGTGTAGTGCGTCACGGACGGCGCTTAGGAAGGTCCAATCGACTTGGGACTGTGACTCATTTTTCGTCACAGTGCGTGGAAGCGGGTGGTAAAGTTTGGAGAGGCTACGACATTGTTAAGGGGTCAAATAATGTGTAGGGTCAATGGGTCAGAACCCGTTATAGGCTGTGTATTTTGGAGGCTGACATTTTTTCCTTTTGCTCTAGAGCCAGCCGCCTTTGATATGTTGTTCTGGGGGGCCACTGGAACCAGCGTGCAAAATTTGGGGCCCCTGGGACCTAATTAGAAAACTCCCAGTTGCCCATTATTTCAATGTATTGTCTGTAGTGTGTTCGTGGACGGCGCTTAGAAAGGTCCGATCGACTCGGGAGTCGACTCCTTTTTCTAGTCACAGTACGTGGAATCCTGTGGTAAAGTTTGGAGAGGCTACGACATTGTTAAGGGGTCAAAAGGTCAGCTAAGGGTACTAACTATAGGCCCTGAAAAGAAAAGTGTCTTTTTGATCATATTTTTTTTCCCCTTTGCTCTAGAGCTGTGCGCTGCAGATATGTTATTCAGGGGTACTCCAGGAGCCAGGGTGAAAAATTTGGGATTCCCACATGCCCGTTTTCTCAATTTTTTCGCCATTAGTTTTCCATGATCCCACTTCAGGCTTATTCAATGATCTAGATAGTGGGTTCGTGGACAGGGTGTTTTGTACATTTATGTTTAAATTATTGTGATAAAAACTATTTATCTGGTGTCAGCAAGCCCCCCTGAGTACAGCAATTCAAGTCCTGACTCAAAATTCTACTGTCCACAAACACACTATTTTGATACATTGAATAAATCTAAAGTGGGATCGCTGGATCTCGGCCATCTTAAGGGTTAGGGCCTTCAAACTTGGGCTCTGTATTCACCCTTGGGCCCTCTAACGGGGTGCCAAGTTTCAAAAAGATTAAAGAATTTTTTGGAGAACCAGGACAGGAGGCCCACTCTGGTCCATCCTTTACCCGAAAAGGATGTCCTCGGGTAAACGAGGGACCAGAGTGGGCCCGTCCTGGTTCTCAAAAAAACTTTCTTTAATCTCTTTCAAATTTTGCACCCTGTTAGAGGGCATGAGGATGAATACAGAGCCCAAGTTTGAAGGCCCTAACCCTTTCAGGGGCCGAGATCCAGCGATCCCACTTTAGATTTATTCAATGTAACGAAATAGTGAGTTCGTGGACAGTGGAATTTGACAATGGGAGTTGATTATTCCGACTCAGGGGGTCTTGCTGAGTACAGATAAATAGTTTTTATCCAAATAATTTGAGGGAAAATGTTAAAACACCCTGTCCACGAACCTACTATCTAGATTATTGAATAAACCTAATGTGGATCGCTGGATCTCGGCCATCTTAAGAGATAGGGCCACCAAACCTGGGTTCCTGTACTCACCTCAGAGCCCTCTAACAGGATGCAGAGTTTCAAAAAGATTAAAGAATTTTTTGGAGAACCAGGACCGGAGGCCCACTCTGGTCCATTGTGTACCCGAGAAAGGGTGCCTGTCCTCGGGTAACTGAGGGACCACAGTGGGCCTCCGGTCCTGGTTCTCAAAAAACTTTCTTTAATCTGGATCTGGATCATCTGTATCCCAGGACAGGCACCCATCTCGGACTGGGTAGTGTGCAGAGTCCCTGGCCACCTCCAGGCCTCAAAAACGGTCAAAAATGGTCAAAAAACAAAAAAACGCCAATTGCAGTTCAATTCTATGCCCCAAAAGCTACAAAATGGCTATTTCCAAATCTTCCTAGCTCGAAAAACGAGAAAGATACTGAGAACCAGGACCAGGGGCCCACTCTGGATCATCTGTATCCCAGGACAGGCAACCTGCCTCGACTGGGTAGTGTGCAGAGCCCCTGACCACCTCCAGGCCTCAAAAACGGTCAAAAATGAATAAAATCAAAAAACGCCAATAGCAGTTCAATTCTATGCCCCAAAAGCTACAAAATGGCTATTTCCAAATCTTCCTAGCTCGAAAATCGAGAAAGATACTGAGAACCAGGACCAGGGGCCCACTCTGGATCATCTGTATCCCAGGACAGGCACCCGTCTCGGACTGGGTAGTGTGCAGAGCCCCTGAACACTTCCAGGCCTCAAAACGGTCAAAAATGAATAAAATCAAAAACGCTAATAGCAGTTCAATTCTATACACAAGAGCTTCAAAATGGCTATTTCCAAATCTTTCTAGCTTGAAAAAGTTTTTCAGAGAACCAGGGTGTCACTGGCTCATGTGTAGTCCGAGGACAGGCACCCATCTCGACTGGGCAGAGTGAAGAGCCCTGAACACTTCCAGGCCTCAAAAACGGTCAAAACGGACAAAAATCAAAAACGGAGATAGCAGTTCAATTCTATACACCAAGAGCTTCAAAATGGCTATTTCCAAATCTTTCTAGCTTGAAAAAGTTTTTCAGGAGAACCAGGGTGTCACTGGCTCATGTGTAGTCCGAGGACAGGCACCCATCTCGACTGGGCAGAGTGAAGAGCCCCTGAACACTTCCAGGCCTCAAAACGG